>SKCR01003447.1:0-182705 GCA_019454045.1 Zanthoxylum bungeanum
AAAAACATACTAATCGGATCGAACTGGTAGATTCAACTTTTCTCTTCACAATGTTCTAAAATTCGCTAGATATTGTTGAGACGATTTTTTTATCCCGAATACAAAATCAAACCAAAATTTGGGAAGATTTTATTTATTTCGAATCCCGAATTTTAGTCTAAAAATCCTGAATCCATATTGGGATTCATGATTAATTTTTTTCCCAATTCAGGTCAAGACTTGGTAGGGATAGCAATCGAGATGTCACATCTCCATTATGACATCTCGATTATGATTCGAGACAAAATAATAGTCATGAATCTACTCTTCTCGAATCTTTGATTGAATGGTTCAGAATATAGATTTTCGATGCTAATTCGGGAATTTTTAAGCTAAAATTTAGGATTCATGATGATTTTTTCTCTGGAATTTCATCTTGATTTTTTTTTTTTTATTAAGGATGGAAAATCGTCATAGATACCGTATTGAACGGTACGAGATCCTGAATTTCAATCGGAATTTAAGATTTTCTACCAATTTTAAGACATAAGACTCAAGACATAATTGGATGCGACGAGACTGATATACTGATATAGGATGAGACATCCTGATTGCCATCCTTAGTTGTTGATAATTAATTAACTTGTAGATTTGGCTGAGAAGTACAAGAAGAGTGGGGCACAGATTGAGATTGTTTTGAGGTGGGGGATTCAGAGGGACACCATTGTTATTCCGAAAACATCATCTTACTTGGAATTAACAGAAGAAGATATGGAAATTATCAAGAATGTTGACAGTAAAACATCATCCTACCAAAGCTTGGGGCTTAGACCTTTAGCTTAAGTGTACAAATATATTGAAAATGATCCAAGGACAAATAAGTCATTTGTGACATTTTCATAAGAATATTTTTGTATTTACTTTGCTGAAGGTTGGAGTGAATTACCCATTTGTGTTATTCTCAGTCAAATTTTTTAAAAAAAACTAAAAAAACAAGTAACTTTTAGTTAATTTTTATTTGTCTTTTTGTGTGTTATTTTTTATAATAATTTTTGTATGCTAATCATTATAAATTTTGTTGACGGCTGATTTTCGTTCCAGGGGCAAATCTGGAAACTCGTTTCTCGAACAATATTCCCTCAATTGTGAATTTGTTTGATTTGTTGGGAATTAAAAGCAAATTTAGCATGAAAAAGCAAACACACGGACGAAAACAAAGGATATAACGTGGTTCGGTGGAATGGATCCAACCTACGTCCATAGACACAAGGAAAAGAGAGGTTTTATAACGTGGTCGGTCTTGTCCGACTTCTTTTTACAGGTGGTTGGATAGTGCCGAGCTTAGTATTTTCTCCATATTTCTTACAAGTAATGCTTTGAGATAAAAAAAAAAATAGCTAACTCTTCCAAAATGTTATCAACATCTTTATATACTAAGGAAAATTACACTGTTTCACTATTCTCGTGACATCATCCATGTAAACCTATCTCTGCCGAAAGTAAAACCTGCTACTGCCGAAAGTGAAACCTGCCATTGCTGAAAGTGAAACCTGCCATCTGACATTTCATTAAATCACTTTGTTTTGGGTACTGTCACACACAACAATTATAATGCCAGCATGTATCCAATCGTTTACTCTATGGCGTTTGTCAGAGGAGAATCATCAAGTTGCCCCTGCCATATCTGAACTTTATGGAGAAGATCAATTCTCGTGTCGTATCTGACCAGTGCTATCCCGAGCTCATTCATCTGGTCGGGCAACTGGTACAAATCTTATCCTGCTCTGCCGAGCTCATGTAGTCGGGTCGGACCTGATTTCCTCAGTCTCTGGTCCTAGTATTACCCTATTCTTCGGGCTACAATATTCTGAATGCGAAATTTCCTTACTGTCCTTCCCGGACTCTTGACCATACTTAGACCCAAAAATCACCATCAATAAATTTAAAACAGGACAAGTATGAGTCTCACATGAAAAAATATCATGCCAACACAAAAACAGAGTCCAAATGAACTCCCACCATTGATTCCAAAGCTCATATACTGTCTGAGCCGTAGGATAGGAACTGCCAATTGAATTGAATTAACCAAGTCGAAAGTCGACAGGAAAATGACAACTAATTCGAGGCTAAACTGAATTTTATGTTAAGTTTTTTTTTTTTTTTTTAAATAGTAAGTAATTGATAAAATATTATAAAAAAACTGAGCATAAAAAATATCAACACTAAATCCAATTTCTATTCAAAAATGATAATTGTAAAACAATTTCAACAATACTTTATACAACCACATATATTTTTAAAGAAATTTATTCCCTTTCTATTCTTTATACTTGTTGACGAGTGATTTTAGTTCCAGAGGCAATATCGGGATAGTGCTCCTGGGACAATCCTCCTTCAACCGTGAATTTGTTTGGTTATAGGGAACCAAAGACAAATTTAGCAGAAAACGAAACACATACAATAATCGACAAGAGGGTTTACATGGTTCGGCGGAATGAATCCAACCTACGTCCACTGGAACAAAGTAGAATGTTGATTTTATTACCAAACCGAGCTCGACCGACCTATTTTCAAAGGTGGTCTAATGTGACCAAGTTGTTTGCCTTATTGAGTTCTTACAAAATATTACTTTTTATGAGACTTATTTCAACCAACTTATACAAATGATACTACTATTTCTTTATATACTAAGAGAAATATAACACTGTTCTCATATCTTTATGACGTCAGCCACGTGAATCTCCAGCGGATTGACGAGCTCTCTGCCCCAACTGCTTCACCGAAAGCGAGCATGCCATCTGACTCATTGTCACATCACTTTGTTTTCTACACTGCCACACTTCACCATTATGATGTCAGCCTGTAAAGATCTCTCATACGGTGGTGCATGTCAGAGGGAAAAGTCCAAACAGTCTCGATCCCACGTCGGGTGTCATGAGGACGACCAGATAATGAGTCGCACTACTCTTACTATTTTCGACATGACCCGAAGTATCCGAGTTCAATCTTCCGATCTATGAGGAATGATAGGACTGATCTGAGCTACCGATCTGAAGTGGTCGGTTTAGGTTCTGATGTTGTCGGCTCTGAAATTGCACCATGATGTGTCCTCTGGTCGGTCAGATTCGGGGAGCCGGGTCTGACCTATATACTTGGTCGAAGAGTGACTTATACCCTCAGATCATTCGTCTTCCTCAAATGAGAAATTTCATCTCTGCCATTTCCGTACTGTTCAAATACTTAGTGACAAAAATCACCATCAACAATACTTTTTCAAATATATATATTTATATAAAATGTTGTATATATATCGAACTCTATTGGAGTACCTCCGCTTTCTTTGAAATATCATGAACGATTCATGTAAGTTGAGCGCCATTGATAAGGAAATTATAGAATAGCGGGAACTTTTAAATGGGTTTGATTATAATATGACGGGTCGTGTATATAAAATCCGATAATGAATTCACAATCGTATAACTGACCGGGGATTATTAATGATTTCGGCTTCATGCAGTCGAATTGCAGCCTGTAATCCGAACTGACGACCTTTTGGAGTTGGCTCACCCTCCAATTGTGACCCGGCCTCAACTTCTCATTGTTCAACCCGAGGGACATTTGCCTTTGCGCCGTCCATACCCTGGCCCAAGTAATAGGCCCAAAGGCTGGGGAAAAAATTAACCAATTAAAAAAGGAAAAACGAGCAAAAGCAGACAACACAAAATCTTCAATTTATAGCTCCCAATTCCCAAACCAAGAAGTGGCAGCAAGCAACTCAAGCAATAAAGAGAAGTAATAATAATAATAATGGCAATAACACTCAACAATGGATTCAAGATGCCAGTTATTGGACTGGGTGTTTGGCGCATGGATCAATCAAACATTAGAGACCTCATTATCAATGCCATCAAGATTGGCTATCGCCATTTTGACTGTGCTGGTATGTATCTTCTTACCCTTTTCTTTTCTGTTTAATTTTGCCATTCGTTTTTCTTTTTTTGAAGTACATGCTCATATGTGAATTGGGTTTCTTCCTGCCTTTCAAGTGTTTATTATTTTTTATTTATTTTTTTTTAAAGAATATTCAACTTATTTATGTTAACTGTCATACCAAGAAATTTCCCCTAATCCCCTTCATTGATGTTATGTTGTTTTAACTCTGTGTTCAACTGGTAAAATCTATTGGAGTGCACAAGAGGTCTGGGAATAAGTGGGAGGGCGAACGGGGACATTTGGTCCCGCTGAATCCGAAAATTTATTAAATGTATCATTTTTGGTTCGTTAATGAGATAATTTGATTTTCTTCAAGAATATCTACTATTTTTAGTGAAAATAAGATTTTGTCCCTTACTAAATCAATATTTTGGCTATGCAACTGTTAGGAATCCTCTCTCGGGGGGGTTAGTTTAGGTAATGTTTTAAAATGGGAAAAAATAATTGAATTTTCGTGTGGAAAATATGTTGTCTCATTGTAGGAGGCATGTGTGGAAAAAAAAAATCATTTTTTTTTTGTGGGAGCACAACGTTGTTGAAGTATAAATTTTCAAAATTGTGTGACAACTGTTGTTTACTTTTGATTTATCAATAAATTTGTGTGAAATAAATTCTTTATTTTATTTAATTATTATTAATTTTTTTTAACAAAAGTTCAAACCATTAAACTTATTATTCAAATCAATTTGAAATAAAGTTCAATACTCCTTAAAATATTCAAAGTTATGGACCTCTTAAATAATTTTTTTTGAAAACAAATTAATATAATTGAAAAAATTCAATTAGATTCTGCAAAACTGGATTTCTCTGAAGAAACTCTTCAAGTTTATATTTTTTGCTGCATCATGTTATTAAGTAATATCCTCCAAAATTGAACCAGTAATTACTTCATCAACCATTGTATGATAATAAAAATAATTACAAAATTTTATGCTTTATTTTATATTTTAAATTTTTTTTCCATGCTTGGATTGAGGCTTCCGCCTCAAAGCTGTCCACGTTGCCTCATAAGGGATATCGCCTCGCACCGCGTACCGAGTTTTTGAACTTTGGTTTCAACTTAAGTTAATAAAAGTCATTTCATCTTAAGTTAACCACGCTTAATATGGGGTCTATATCTGAATATTGTTCCTCAAATAGTGTATTTGGCATTTATGGTTAGTTGGCCTGAATTTTCATGATTCTCGTTCCATGTTTATCATTTTACTGAACTTTTTGATGCTAGTGGTGGTTCCCTAATTGAGCTGTAATGGGAATAAATCGAGAAACATTTGCATGTATCGGAAATTTAGTTCAATTTGATAGCGTGTAGTTGGTCTGTGTTATGTTTAATGAGTTGGTGCTGTTTGCAGCTGATTACAAGAATGAAGCGGAAGTTGGGGAGGCTCTTGCAGAAGCATTTAGGACTGGGCTTGTCAAGAGGGAGGATCTTTTCATTACCACCAAGGCTAGTTTTATTGCAAAATTTCAATATTTTTATTAGTTGACTGCCCGTTAAATATTCAACATTTGACAGACAATGACGGTTGTTTTTCTCTCTTAATTTTATCTTAATTGCAGCTTTGGAATTCAGACCATGGGCATGTTCTTGAGGCCTGTAAGGACAGTCTAAAGAAGCTTCAACTAGATTATCTAGATCTCTACCTCGTGCATTTTCCTGTAGCCACAAAACACACTGGTATTCCTCCCTGTTTATTTCATCTTTTACATGAGTGTGTGGGTGTGTGCGTCTTTGTATTTATGGTTGAATATCTATACTAATCTGTGACGTGCAAATTATGCATAGTTTGGTATTCTGGTTACTCAGAAGATAATAAGATGAAAGTATGAGATGGCTATAAAGACTTCCAAGAAAAAGAAGTATCTATCCTGCTTCTTTACTGGTGCAATCGCTGAAAATGAGTGGTCGGGGATCATCACTTAAATAAATATATTATATTTAGAGGAAAGAAAAAAAATAATAATGAAGGGTATTTGCACCAGTCACATAGTACCTTATTGGGGCTAAGTTGGCTGCAGTGTTGTTAAAGGCGTAAGGAGCACTAAAGCACAAAGGGTCCCGGGGCCTAGGCACGCGCCTCAAGGTGCAAGGCACATGCTTGATGAAGATTAGGGGCAAATATATATATGTATATGTGTCGTGTGTGTTTTGTCGAAATTTAAAACCCACCCCAAAACCTATTCAAATTTATTAAATAAATGTTATACAACCTTGATTTCAGATTGGATTGGTCAATTCGGGTAAGGGTTTTTCTCACACATTTTTATGAGGCTCCTAGGCACGTCTCAAAGCCGCACATCTTTGTGCCTAGGCGCATGTCTAATGAAGGTCACCTGGCCTGACCTTCATGAGGCACAGTGGTCTGAGCCTGACCTGAGGCGCGCTTTTGACAACTATGGTTGGATGTATGTCTCTTCATACTTTTTGCTAACTAATTTAGATAGAGAATGTGTGCCACAAAACTAATCATTGAGATGGGAGTTGCAGATTTTGCAATACGCTACATTTCTATATGTACATGTGGCTTTCCTTTGCTACCTTATGTTAAATTGTGAAATTGGTTAGTGACTTGGTCTGTGTTTAAAAGCAATTGGCAATCCACTCGTCCTTTCTAGGGAGTTGTCTTTTAATAGTTTTTTACATCGCACATACATCCAGGAGTTGGTACAACTGATAGTGCATTAGATGCGGATGGCGTGCTGGAGATAGACACAACTATATCATTGGAAACCACCTGGCATGCAATGGAAGATCTGGTTACCATGGGTTTAGTTCGCAGCATTGGTATCAGGTGTGTTTGAATTTTGAATTTCACCATGAACCGCCCGTCAAGTACTGCAACATTTTATACTGTGTTAAATAACTTACGTAGTGACTTTTCCACTGTGTCAAAAATTAATTTTAACCATGTCATGGACATGATAATTCTTATTGTTATTTTGGAAAATAAATTTTTCAATTTTAAGTCAAGATGGTGATGTGTGTTTGACCCTTCATACACCTTCTGAGCATGCGCTACAGAAAAAGGGAAGTCATGCAAATCACAACAGTGTAGTATTTTCCTCAGATGAAAGTTCGCTTAACCAGATGATCTATATCATGGCATGGATCTCAATCTTCAAAATGTTACACATACTTTTAGCTATGCTGGCATTTGTTTGTGCAGATTGAACTTCCCTTTTGTTTGGTCTATTTTTTATTCATCTTTTCATATTTAAACTATCATTTCCTCTTGTTGTGATTGTTGAAAACACATGCTCTTGAACAGTTGAACATGAGCAATGACAAGAAGATGCAAGACTGAATTTGACAAGGAACAATTTTTTTTATTGAATTCAGCCAACGTGCTAAAGAAGTGTCAGGTTTATGTTATGAACTGACAAATCATAAAAGTCCGGAAGAATTGGTGTCATGTATTTTTTGCTCCATTTCATCCATTTAATTGTAACATGTAACAAGTACTCGTCCCCAAGGGGCGCAGCCCAGTGGTTTGAGCTTGGGACCTTGTCTTCAAGGTCCCCGGTTCAAATCCTGGGTAGCACCCTTGTAAGAGCCTGAGACAACACCGGTTTACCCACGCATCAATTGAATGACGTGGGGTTTCCCGGTATTCCAAAAAAAATAATGTAACAGGTACTCTGAAGTCTTCCTAAGTCCCAGCTAATTGTAACATGTAACAAGTATTCTGAAGTAGCTTTATCTCTTTTATCCTGATATATTATTTGTTAGCACTCTTGCATATTCATTTCTTTGTGACGGTTATCTGGTGAACAATTTTTTGCAGCAACTATGATATCTTTCTAACAAGAGATTGCCTGGCTTACTCCAAAGTGAAGCCTGCAGTGAACCAGATTGAAACTCACCCATACTTCCAACGTGAATCTCTTGTCAAATTCTGTCAGAAGCATGGGATCTGTGTTACAGCTCACACTCCTCTTGGAGGTGCTGTGGCCAACACTGAATGGTTTGGTACCGTGTCGTGTTTGGATGACCCCGTTCTCAAAGTGAGTAAACTCTTCCCTTTTTACATGGATCGAATGAAGTTCATGTCATTACCATACACAGTTCCTAGATAGCAGCACCTATTGGGCAGTATTTTTCATCGCAATTTTCTCATTTCAGGGTCTAGCCGAGAAATACAAGAAGACTGTGGCTCAGATTGTTCTCAAATGGGGCATCCAACGGAACACGGCTGTCATCCCAAAGACATCGAAGCTTGAGAGACTGGAAGATAATTTTAAAGTTCTTGACTTCGAGCTGAGCAAAGAAGACATGGATGTGATTAAGAGTATAGATAGGAAATATCGAACCAACAAACCTGCCAGGTTTTGGGGAATTGATCTGTATGCTTAAAAGTATGCTCGTTATGTTGTGTAAGAATGTTATGTTACTGTGTGTTTCTGCAAAGAACAAGAGGTGATGAAACATCCTTGATGTGTATTGGATTAAATACATTTTAGAGAAGACATATTCTTGACTTACATGGCAGTGAGTGGCTTTATTTTCATAATTGTCAAGGGCTCATAACATTGACAATACTGTGTCCTTTTTTCATTTTTAATCTCTCTCTATTTGGTGGGTTTTGCTTAGAGATATTAATTTAGTGAGATATTTTGGATATTAGTTAATATATATTCAAAAAAAAATATATGATATCCACAGTTTAATGGATAATCGATAGATTACAGATATGAAATTAGGTATCTGTAATGAATATTGAACAGTTACGGATATCAGTGTCGGATATCCAATATTTTTCAAGAACTAAAGATGATGTTGTATAATTTATTTGTGCTAAAATTGATCTTCAAACTTGTATTGAATTGTTGATTTTGTGTTAATTGTAACATTTATATGTGCTAATTGTACTAAAGTTGAATTTTAAAACTATGTTGAACAAGTTTATATTGAACTATTAAATTAGTATTAAATAAAAATGTTGTATTGGATATCATATTTCATGTATTCGTTATTAGATATTTCAAACGGATACAAATATCTACATTAATGGACGATTGAAAATTTGAACGGATATAAAATAAATTACGAACGAGAATATCCCAAAAATTATCCGTTACCATCCCTAATTTTGGTTATACTTTTCACTTGTTACGCAACAGCCTATCTGGTTTTGGTTTCATTAAAATTCACGTTCCCTTAATCATTCCCAGGAAGGATATGGAGCTCATAGCTGAGGAAGAAACCCCATTCAGTTTTTTTTTATTAATCTCTGAGGGTATTCAATTTTTTTCCCCAAAAAAAAAAAAAAAAGAAGTTGATATTACTGAAGAGAAACATTGTATGGTCCAGCAAATCAGAAAGGCAAATAAAACAAAAAAGTGAAGCCAAGAATTCACAATGCTGTTCTTTAACAAGCTGGTGATGATCTTACACCAATAAACAAATGAGAGTACCATTTGGTTCATTTTGTAAAACTCTCTTGAAAGGGTATCAAGAGGTTCGAATCTCGTTCACATGGATGAGAAGGAGTCTCAGTTTCCAGTTATGCAAGAAGTACTATTGCATATCGGTTACTTGGGTATTTGTCAAATTTACCAAGATACCACCTATGAGTTTCTGCTGCTGCAAATACCAGATTTGCCACCTGCAATCACCAGATTCCAGAACTTCAGTTATTGGAAGAATGATAAAAGTTGACAGCTTAATAAATTTTTGGCAAAAACTTGCAATGTGTTCTTATTCAGTGGCGTATCCAGAAATTTCAATTAGTGGGGGCGCTAAATTTTTTTCTAACCGAAATTCATACATATTTTTTAAAATTACAAAATCCTTATGCTTTTAAAAATTATGAAATAGTCCCTAATTTATAAATTTGTAAATTAACTAAAAATTTGTAGAATCACTTCCCATCCAGTTTTGTGCGCACATGTAGAGAATTCCTTAAGCTATATGGAGTTTCATGTACACTAACGCTTATACTAGGGGTTACACATATTCTACCATTTCAGTAGCCATCCAAATTCTGATCCTTAGTCGAACCAAGTCTAATGAGTGGTTATTGAGCAATATTTGTACTGAAAAATAAAATTGATTGAAAATTTTAATTATTAAATTTTTAATTAATTAAATTATTAAAAGTCTAACGTGCTTCTAAATTATAACCCTCAATTTGATCGAGAAGTAAATCTTACAAATCTTTCATGTCCAACAACGTTTTATAGACAAATCATTAAGCCATTGTTTTCCTTCTAAGCGATGTGGGACAAGTTGAATCTCTAACTTTCCACCCTCAAGTGTCCGCTTCTACAAATTTTCAATGCCAACAACCGATCAAATTTTATTGAATTTGATTTTTCAATTAAGGCCCATTGGGGGGGAGGGGGCTTTCCGCCCCGGTTTTGTTTTGTTTTTTTTAATTTTCTTTTCATTTTGGAATCATTGGAAAACCGCTGCTAAAGCATTCAATACATGCTTAAGCAGAATAATTAAACACATAAATAAGTGGATTTAAAATGAAAAAATAGTCAATTATTTATACACATACAAATTAAATATTATGATCTAAACAAATTCAAGACCATAATTTATTTTAGACATATTTAAGAATGAGATTGATGCAAAAATATATTGGATTTCTTTTAACTAATTTAGGTTTGGGCATTTAAAAATACAACTTAAAAAATTAATAAATAATATATTTATAAGTGTAATTTAATTGTTTCTATTTTGTTATATATATATATATATATATATATATTTTTTTTTTTTTTTTAAATACAAAAAAAAAAAAAAAAATTGTGGGGGCAGTGGGGGCAACTGCCCCCACTCGCCCCCATGTACATCCGCCTCTGTTCTTATTATTATTTTTTTTTTTGGAAATGTTGGAAATCCCGTCGTCAAATCATCCGTCTCGGGCTTAAGTGAAGCAGGTAAAACCCCTGGTTGCCTCAGGTTCTTACAAGAAATTCAACCCCCGGACTCGAACTCAGGACCTCACAATCATCACATTTTGAAAAAATCTTAGTGGTGGAACAAATATGACTGTGACATGGAAATTAGATTTTTTTAAATTGTTATCATAGTGATTTTCAAGTAACTCAAGAGAATAAAAAAAAATGAAATTTGAGTTTTACCCACCCCATATATTTTTTAAAAATAATTAACTTCAGCTTACTTGCCTCAAGCTTATGAAACAACAATTACATGGAACAGGCTAAAGTGCTACGCTGATCTGAAGGTTCTTACACAAGTAAGCTATATAAATGACATACTAGTTTCAGAGAAGTCATTTCATATCATAAGACACATATCCTATATCTTTTTTTTTATTTTTTTTTAAATCGTTGGAAACCACACTGCCAAATCATCACTTCCGGGCTTAAGCATAGTAGGTAAAATCTCCGGCTGTCTTAGACTCTTACAAGAAACACACTCATTGGATTCGAACCCAAGACCTCAAGGTGAGATTTTGAACCCTACATCACCAAGTCACGCCCCTTGATATCCACCAGAAACTATTTCATTATTTTGTCAAATAATATAAAGAAAGATCATTAGTTTTTTGGCATATGTGAGAATTTGTGAAGAAAATGTGTATCCATGTTTACTTAATTTAGAACTTACAATGAGAGACCTTTATAATATATATTAAAAAAGGCCATTTATTCTGGACCGAGCTTTTTTACCACCCTTGAATCTCATAACATTTGGTACAAGATTCATACTAATTTTGTCTTTATTAAAAATTTTGGACAAATAAAAAACAGACTAAGATCCGAAATGATTTTTTTATCTTGAATCACATCTTTTTTTTGTTTTAAAAATCTTGAATTCTGATTGGGATTTATAATTCAAAATTATTCAAGATGAAAAATCGTCTCAATTTAAAATTTTATACGGAAATCGAGAAATTTTTTTATCTCGAATATATAATTAGAACAGATATTGCAAATCTCATCTCACCCTTATTTATTATCAATTTTAGTTAAATCTATTAATTAATAGTATCATATCACTCATATTTCATTGCTGGTTGGAAAAAAACCTGGTTTAGGATGACTTTGAAAAATAAACTTACATTTACATCCTTTCAATAAAAACGGTACGTTTCAAAATTAATCGAAAACGGTGCGTTTTGAGGGGGAGAGTAATTTCATTTCACTTTCACCCACATTCATCTCACTTTCTCGCTCTCCGTCTCTCGCTCTTCAGTTTATCTTCTTCCAAAAAATTTCAAAAGCAGCGCATTTGGCTTCAAAACGATGTCGTATCCTTAAGAATTGTTTTGTTTGTAAGTACCCTTCATTCTTAGATCTCTATTTGATTGTGTCAAAATTATTGTTTTATGTTTATAAACATCAAACCCTAGCTTTAGTGAAATTTATACTCCGTACTTAGGATCCCCACATTGGTTAAGTATTGGCTTAGCTGGTGGTTTCTTTATAAGTTGTTTTGTTAAAGATGAGTTTTATCTAGTGACGTAGCCGGAATATTGATTCAGTGCGGATAAAATTTGATTTTTACTTAAGGGTAGATTAATTTATATGACACATTTAATAAATTTTCAGATTGAACGGGGCCAACTGGCCCCACTCGTCCCTTAGTGGCTGCGACACTAGTTCTACCCACTGAGTTTGTAACAAAGTAAGCCCTCGCCGTGGTTGGTCCTGACCTCGTGTGAGCACCTAGCCCGTTATGAACTGCAGTGGACATCGGTTCTGAAGTACTTGAGTTCATTTGTTTTGTGTTTATTTGAGTTGGAGAGGTTTTTGTATTTAAGAGTGTGCTTAATTAGCTGTTAATTTGAGATTTGCTTTTTTTATTTATATTGTTTCTACAACTATGTCACTGAGTGTAGTTTTAAAGTTATTGCTGGAAGGAAAAATTAAAGGTAATATTAGTTGGTTTGGTGTGTTGTTAAATTTACTTCCTAATTTAACTTTATGATTTGGTGCCCATCTTTGAACTTTGAACTTTAAGAAGCACCTTGGGATTATTATCGGCTTTCCTTCCAATAGCGTGGGTACAAGATGGACGATGGGCAGCAGCCGCAGCACAAAGATGGCAGATATAAGATGGAATACTTTAAAGGGTTACGGGCACAGGTAAGAAAGCAAATAGTTTTCTTGCTACTTTCTTATTTTGTTTTTGTATCATATTTAACTTGAGATCCATCAGAGTAGATAACTAATGGCTTCTGCAGTGGAATATAATTCCCCAGCATCAAATGAAGGAACCAAACAATGCCTTAGTGATGAATTGGAAGACCATGGCCGCCCTTGCAGAGAGGGATGCTGCTATTAGAGAGCGAAACATAGCACTGTGTGAAAAGAAGGAAGCCTTGGATGCTCGAGATCAGGCGCTTGAGGAGCGAGATAAAGCCCTCGCTGAGCGCGATGATGCCCTGATGGCACGAGACAGTGCCTTAGCAGCATTGCAATATCATGAAGCTGCTGCCAACTTCTCCTTGAGTGGTGGATATCAACGTGGAGGAAAGCGTATGCTCCAGCACCACTCCACATCTCATTCTGGCGATGTATCAGAAGCTCTTAATTCAGGAGATATTCATGCAACTGATGCCACTCCAATAACAGTCATTCTGTCTGAAACCAACTCACATCAGGCAAAGCGAACAAAAGAGAAGAACGTAGTTACAAATCCATCGGTGTCACCGCGAAGGGTGAAGAAAGTAGGTGAGGATTTGAACAAGAAAGTTGCTTCTGAGGGGAAGAAGATAAAGTCTGAGAGGGACAGTCAGGACGGACTGAATCTGGTTAATCTTGATGAAACAACAATTCCAGCGCCGGTTTGCTCATGCACAGGAACTCCCCACCAATGCTACAAATGGGGAAATGGTGGATGGCAGTCATCTTGTTGCACAACAACCCTATCATCATACCCCCTGCCACAGATTCCAAACAAGCGCCATGCCCGTGTGGGTGGCCGAAAGATGAGTGGCAGTGTCTTTACTAAATTACTTAGCCGGCTGGCAGCAGAAGGCCATGATCTCTCTGTGCCACTTGATCTCAAGAACTTCTGGGCCAGACATGGAACAAATCGCTATATTACCATCAAGTAGAGTGCGAATGATCCATTTGTTAGAGACAGTTTCCCTCGCTTTATGGTCTTGAATTTGACTGGTATTTCCTTTAACAAATGTAGCTGAATATGTTGGAAGGAAGATGAAGCCTATCGAAAGCTGTTTCCTTTCTCCTTTGTTGACAGACCATTGTATTCATTCGGAAACATGATTCCCTGTAGATGAGGAGTTTAGTAGATTACTGACTACTGTTGTTCTGGGATGATGCATTTGCGGCGTAGGTAGTTTTGCCGAATTCCACTTGGCAACCATCTGTGCATCATGCAGTACAGAACTGTAGCTGAATAGGTTGAAAGCAACGCAACGCAAGATGATGCATCTTCGAATCGGTTAGCTTTGGTGCCAATCCAACCTGTTCATTACCATCCATAAGGGGCTTCCAATGCTATAAATGGTATCGATGATAAATCAACTTTGAAAAGACCATTTTCTTTGTCATCATTGTTTGGCAAGAAATCCTTTGATCATAACAACATCAAACGTACCATGAGTATTGGTTAAGTCTTACTGATTGTGTTTCAGTTGTTTGAAAAGTTTCTCTTTTGGTTCAATGTGTATTAGAATTGGCCGAGCTGAAGTCTTTGCTAAACTTTTTATAAATTGTGTTTAGTAATTATTATATAAGAATTTACAAGTAATTGAATCTTAATAATCCATTATTATAGACAGAAGATTGTGCACGACCATCATGAAATGAATTATTATAAAATTGCTTTAGGTTGTTTTTAATGTCAGTCATTGATGAATTTACAATTCCAAGTGTTGAATTCGACTCAAGGAAATTTGGAACAAATTAATATCACTCTGTTGTATGGTTGGCAATAGGTTGGGCTTGACGCTTTTGGGCCTAGTCCGGCCCTAATTTTTTTTAAAATTTATTAATTAAATAGTTTTATTTTAAAAAAAAAAATTGACATGACCTCACTATAAAATGAATTTTTCAAAAATTTACACCATGTAAAATACTTCTAATTATTAAAAAAACAATATTAAGAAAGTAACAAGTAATACTAATACAACTTAAAGCTTAAAAATAATAATAAACCATAAAACATTACATTAGTGCATTAAGCAATACTAATAATAAATAATTTTAAACTGCAAACATATAATTCTACAAACATATATAATTTCTTAAAATTATAGGTCATAAAGAACCGGGTGGAACCTTTATTTTAAAAGTCATTATCCGGCTATTTAACTAAATGATCTCAAATAAGAAGACTCTAACCCTAGGCAATAAAAAAATGATCGGGCTAAAACCCTACAGTCAAGTCAAACCGGACCGACCCGACCTGGGTTTAATTGCGACACTACTATGTTGGATTATGGGGACGCGGATTCTTTTTTACAAAACACACAAGCTCGTGGAAATCTATGGTGGTAGCCGGCGTTTTCTTTTGATATTAATTTGTGGGTCGGGACCCGAGGGCCTTTTTTTTTCTCAAGAGGTGATTTCGAGAATCAACCAACCGACAAATTCGTAGCCCAGGTGACTCACACTCACAGCCTCCCTCTCGCCCAAATGAATTCTGAATTGATATTTCGAGAGGCATATTCATATGAATAGTTAATATATCCCCCTTCCTCAAGACTCACAGCTGATACGAGAGCGGCGGTTACGCATTCAGTTACCTTTTCTAATTCTAAGAGCAGTTATTGTTGGAGTCAGCAAGCAAACGTAACTTGTTGAAGAAGCAAGCGAAAGTAACTTGTTGAAGAAGCTGGCAAAAGTAAAACTTGTTGAAGAAGCTGGCAAAAGCAAAACGTGTTGAAGAAGCTGGCAACACGGTTTTGGCACTATAAATTGAGCCTTCCCAGATCATTGTTAGTATCCCATAAATCCCGAAATTGAGAGAATAGAGAGTAAAGAGGGTTGAGAGGTTTTTTGTAAAGTTTGTATAATAAACTTTGTAATTCTTTTGTTGGTAGTAATAAAAGAAGAGTTTTCCTCTCACATCTCCTCTATTGTGTTGTTTTTAATCACAACAAGTGGTATCAAGAGCTAAGGTTACTCGGAGGGATCCCGAAACTCGGTAACGGAGATTCGGTTCGGAAAGTCGGTTCCGACGAAAGTTGTCGAAAATCGATTTTGAGCATACCATCAGACGTTTCACGGCGAGACGAGCACGGTGGTATTTTCCGGCGATCAAACGGAGGCCTGAGGACGTCGCACGCGCCGCACGCGCCGGTCAGAGACTTCATCACGCGCTCCACGCGCCTGCTTAAGGAAGAAGAAGACGCCACGTCATCCGCCACGTGTCGCCCAGTCAGCGCACAGTCAGCAGCCCAGTCAGCAGCCACGTCAGCGGTGCCTGGTAAATTTCAGATAGGTCCCTGAACATTCTGGAAATTACAATTTAGCCCCTATACTTTCAGAAATTTTCATTTAGTCCCTGTACTTTTTGGAAATTACAATTTAGTCCCTGATGTTTTCCGTAATTGCACTTTGGCCCCTGAACTTTTGGAAATTGCACTTTTACCCCTGTAATTTCTGAAATTTGCAAATTGGTCCCTGTGTCGGATTTTGACAAACGAAGTGTCATTTCCACCATTTTCGACCATTCCGGACGCAACGGTGAGGTCCGTTTTTTGAAATTATGCTTAGAATTTTTATGATGGAGAGAGAGCAACGGAAAAATGATTTTGTTAACCAGTACAAACTATTTCACATGGAGAGGAAGGATGAAAGACCTTCTGTATGTGAAAGACTATGATGGATCGGTGTTTCTGGAGCAGAAACCAGAAGGAATGACCGATGGAAAGTGGGCTAATCTTCACCAGAAAACATGCAGTACTATTCGTCAGTGGATCGACGATAGTATCGTCAACCATGTCAGTGAAGAAACAAATGCACGTGACTTATGGAGAAAGCTGGAGGAGCTTTTTCGAGCAAAGACTGGAAACAACAAGCTGTACTACATCAAGAAGATGATGGGTTTGAAATACCAGGAAGGTACAGCTGTGGCAGATCATATCAATGATTTCCTCGGAACAATGAAAGAATTGTCTGGATTGGGCATAGACTTCGGTGATGAGGTAAATGGCTTAATACTCCTTAATACGTTACCAGAATCTTGGGAAACGTTCAGATCTACGGTGATCAATTCAGCCGCAGATGGGAAAGTCACTATGGAGATGGCAAAGACCAGGATCTTCGAGGAAGAAAAGAGGACAAGAATGCAGGAGAGTCAGCCTCAGCCTCAACCTCAGAAGCTCTAGTGACAGAGAAGAACACCAGAAGGGGGAGGAGTAAAAGCCGAGGCCCAGGGAGATCAGACAAGAACCGGGGGAAATCAAGAACGAGGATATTGAGTGCTATCACTGCAAGAAGAAAGGCCATATGAAGAGGGACTGTTACAAGTTGAAGAACGAGCAGTCCAGGAGAGACGGCGACTCTAATCAAGAAAGAGTTGCTACTACCACCGAGAAAACCTCCAAAGAATTTTGCATAATGTATGAAGAAGATGTTGTGAATCTTACCAGCCACGAGACCAGTTGGGTGATAGATAGTGGCGCCTCCATACACGCCACATCTCGCAGAGACTTCTTTTCATCTTACACACCAGGGGACTACGGTGCTGTAAGAATGGGGAATGACGGACAGTCCAAAGCCGTCGGTATTGGAGACATATGCCTTGAAACAGACAACGGGACAAGGCTAGTGTTGAAGGGAGTCAAGCACATCCCAGATATCCGGTTAAACCTGATCTCAACAGGCAAGCTGGATGATGAAGGTTCTGCAGCACCTTTAGTGACGGATGCTGGAAGCTCACTAAAGGATCAATGGTCGTGGCACGAGGTAAGAAAGAAGATCAACTTTGTATTTGATGCATGCTAAGCTTTCAAATAGTAGCATAAATACAGTCAACAGCAATGAGGCAGCCGAGCTATGGCATAAAAAGCTCGGTCATATGAGCCAAACAGGGATGGAGATACTACGCAGGCGGAATGTTCTTCCGGAATTGAAGAACTCACACTTACGGAAGTGTGAACACTGCATGGCTGGAAAGCAGAACAGAGTATCCTTCCAGAGCTCCCCGCCTCAACGGAAACCGGAGGTACTAGATCATACATTCAGATGTATGCGGTCCGATGCAGACACGAACACTCGGAGGGTCACTGTATTTGTGACATTTATTGATGATCATTCAAGGAGGATCTGGGCATACACCTTGAAGAGAAAAGATCAAGTGCTGGGAGTGTTCAAGGAGTTTCATGCTCTAGTGGAGAGAGAAACCGGTAAGAAACTCAAATGCATCAGAACAGATAACGGTGGAGAATACAGAGGTCCGTTTGATCAGTACTGCAAGACGCAAGGAATCAGACATCAAACGACACCTCCGAAGACACCTCAGCTGAATGGCCTAGCTGAGAGGATGAACAGAACCTTGTGCGAGAGGATCAGAAGCTTGCTGTCACAAGCCAAGCTGCCGAAGACATTCGGGGGAGGCACTCATCACAGCAGTACATGTTTTGAACATGTCCCCAGCGGTCGCACTGAAAGGTAATGTTCCTAACCAAGCTTGGACAGGTAAAGAAGTGTCTTATGAACACTTGCATGTCTTTGGGTGCAAAACATTGTACACATCCCAAAGGACGAGAGATCCAAGCTTGATGCAAAGACGCGACAGTGTGTCTTTATTGGCTATGGTCAGGATGATTTCGGCTACAAACTGTATGATCCTGTGGAGAAGAAGATTGTCAGAAGCCGAGATGTTGTCTTTGTTGAAGACCAGACCATAGAAGATATCCGGAAGGATATGAAGACAATGCCCCAACAATACAGAAATGTGAATCCAGAACCTCATACACCGGTGCCAGTACGAGTTGAAGATGAGGTTCCCAGACAGGAGGGTACAGGTGATGAAGCTCCCAGAGATGATGATCATGATCAACCACCAGTACCAGAAGCTACACCAACAGTTCCACAGAGAAGGTCTGACAGAGAGAGGCGACCTTCAACCAAATACTCTGCATATGAGTATGTGCTGCTTACTGACGGGGGAGAACCCGAGAGCTACCAGGAGGCTGTGGAAACAGAGGACAGAGAAAAGTGGGAGGAAGCCATGCAAGATGAGATGAAATCTTTGCATGACAATCACACTTTTGAGTTGGTGAAATTGCCAAGAGGCAAACGGGCTTTGAAGAACAAATGGGTGTACAGAGTGAAGCAACAAGAGCATACTTCACAACCCCGGTACAAAGCCAGGCTAGTCGTCAAGGGATTCAATCAGAGGAAAGGCATTGACTTCGATGAAATCTTCTCTCCAGTTGTGAAGATGTCATCCATCAGAGTGGTACTCAGCTTAGCAGCAAGCCTCGACCTGGAAGTTGAGCAGATGGATGTCAAGACCGCATTTCTTCACGGGGATCTGGAAGAAGAAATTTACATGGAGCAACCAGAAGGCTTCAGAGTCAGCGGGAAAGAGGACTATGTATGCAGACTCAGGAAAAGCCTATACGGTTTGAAACAGGCACCGAGACAGTGGTACGTGAAGTTTGAGTCAGTTATGGGGGAGCAGGGATACAAGAAGACCACTTCAGACCATTGTGTATTCGTTCAGAAGTTTTCTGACGATGACTTTATCATCTTACTGTTATATGTAGATGATATGTTGATAGTTGGCAGGAATCAATCGAGGATTGATAATTTGAAGCAGCAATTGAGTAAGTCTTTGAGATGAAAGACTTGGGGCCAGCTAAACAGATTCTTGGCATCAGGATCGGTCGTGATCGGAAAGCCAAGAAGTTATACTTGTCACAGGAGGAGTACATCGAGAAAGTACTTCAGAGATTCCAGATGGACAAGGCTAAAGCGGTTAGCACTCCTCTTGCTACCCACTTTAGATTGAGTACGAGACAGAGTCCCTCTACTGAGACAGAGAAGGAGGAAATGAAACAGGTTCCATACACCTCAGCAGTGGGAAGTCTCATGTATGCCATGGTGTGCACGAGGCCAGACTTAGCACACGCAGTTGGATTGGTCAGCCGGTTTATGTCAAACCCAGGACGGGAGCACTGGAATGCGATCAAATGGATCATGCGGTATCTACGAGGCACATCCAAAATGAGACTATGCTTTGGAAGCAGCGACAAACCAGTGTTGATAGGCTACACCGATTCAGATATGGCAGGAGATGTGGATACCCGAAAGTCTACTTCGGGGTATCTGATTACTCTCTCAGGAGGAGCTGTGGCATGGCAGTCAAGGTTGCAGAGGTGTGTTGCACTCTCTACAACAGAGGCAGAATTCATTGCAGTTACAGAAGCTTGCAAGGAATTGCTAGGATGAAGACATTCGTCCAGGAATTGGGTTTCAAGCAGGAGAAGTACATTTTGTACTGCGATAGCCAGAGTGCTATCTATCTCGGTAAAAATTCTACTTTTCATTCGAGGTCAAAACATATCGATGTGAGGTATCACTGGATACGGGACGTCCTGAGCTCAAGGCTGTTTGAACTCAGGAAAATTCACACCGACGACAACGGTGCCGATATGTTCACGAAGGTTTTAGGTTTTCCGAAGGAGAAGCTTGAAATCTGTCGTGCCATAGCCGGGATGACAAAAACTCTCACATAGTCAGAGTGGGGAGATTCAGAGAACTACGATTGGCTTGATCCCAACTCAGGGTACGTAGGCAGTCATACAGATGCAGCCAGGGGAGGATCCTTTTGAGGATCCGGTTTGGATGATTGATGGTCGGCTCAGATTTTAGGACAATCTTCACCGAGGGGGAGATTTGTTGGAGTCAGCAAGCAAACGTAACTTGTTGAAGAAGCAAGCGAAAGTAACTTGTTGAAGAAGCTGGCAAAAGTAAAACTTGTTGAAGAAGCTGGCAAAAGCAACAAACGTGTTGAAGAAGCTGGCAACACGGTTTTGGCACTATAAATTGAGCCTTCCCAGATCATTGTTAGTATCCCATAAATCCCGAAATGAGAGAGAGAATAGAGAGTAAAGAGGGTTGAGAGGTTTTTTGTAAAGTTTGTATAATAACTTTGTAATTCTTTTGTTGGTAGTAATAAAAGAAGAGTTTTCCTCTCACATCTCCTCTATTGTGTGTGTTTTAATCACAACAGTTATTCCAATCAAGCGGGCGGCAGGAGCAGCGGGCAAGTGCTTGGTAGGCCAACAGCCCAGTGAACCGGGCGGGGCACTCGACGAAAGGGGGGCACACTGAGCAAGTACGAGAAATTGCCCCCCCGCCCGCTCCGTAAAAGCAAGGACCACTACGGGAGCTCCCCGGGATACTATAAGTCGACGATAGGCATATATAGTGAGATCGACTCAGAGAGATACAAATCTTCATTGAAGAAAAAGCATCTGGGAAGGTGAGCATCCCCTTTTAAGATTGGGATTAAGGTTTACACCACACTCTTGTATAATTATGTATTAACCATTTTTGTGGCCATTAGACGTTAGAGTTTTTGGGAGTAAATTTCTCCTCGTTTTTAAGTAGATACATAATTACGGGTGTGATATAAATATTTATATTCATTATCTTATTAGATTTCAGATCGTAATATGTACATTTATATTCTAATAAAAAAAAATATTTTTGTGTACTATTATTTTTCTTTGATTTGATGAATTTCTCTTGTATTGTTATCTTGTCGCGATTAAACCGCGACTAGTTGGAAGACACCACCAACGTTGATTTAGCGTCGGTTGATTCGGCTTGCATAATTCTTATGAAACAACCAATATATGTGACGTATTCTCATTATTTTCATCATTTTAAAGGCTTCAAAAATATTAAATATTGAAATCAAATTTATTTATTTTGGAGATAATGGAAAGTTGCCGGTTAATTTATCAAAATTATCCGAATTTCGGCATTGACTTTAAATAATCAAAATCACTCAAATAATTATTTGTGATTAAGCACCGATTAAGTTGCGCATAAGCTGCAAAGCATATGAGTAGTCCTACCACATACAATATTTTCTAAACAACTAAAACTTAAGTAATGATTCCTTAACAAAATTTAAGCATTACAAAAAATGTTTTTATATGATCGTTAAGAAAACAATTTCATTGATCTAACAATGCTTAGAGAATGTACAAAATTACTATTTTTTTTTTTAATCTTTTCCTCAATTTTCTTATTCTTCTTTAGAAACTTCATTCATCGTCGTCAAAGAGCGTGACTTAGTGGTGTATGGCTCATGATCTCACATTCAGATCATGAATTCAAATCCAGGGAATATTTTTTTTATAAGAGTCTGAGACAGTCGGAGGGTTTATCTACTCTGCTTAAGCCTAGAAGGAGTGGTTTGACGGCGAGGTTTCCAACGATTTCAAAAAAAAAAAAAAAACTTCATTCATCTCTCTCAATTTTATATATATATATATATATATATTTTTTTTTATGATAAATGAATAATTTTTAGTGGTTTCTTAAGGATAATAAGACATAAATTATAAAAACTTTTTATTCTAAATTATACAAAATGTCAACTTTATTCTTCTTGATTAATTTCTGAATATTTTTTATTTCATCGCAAATTATTCAAATCACTCTTGCAGCGATTTATTATTGATTTTCGATTAAATTATACAGTTTAAAATACATTTTAAACTATGTAAATAATTAATTCATGATTATAAATCAATTTTTCCCAAATTTCCCAACCAAAAAATTATTGTGATACGAGCATTTAATTGTTTTGGTGAGCAATTGAAACAAATTCTGAACTCTTTTCTCGTTCTTGTTTGGCCCTTAAGACTAATTCAAGGATACACCTCCACGGCGTCGTTTAGGACAATTCTGGACAACCGACGAAAACGGGTTGTCGTTTTCAGATTTAAATGGGGTTCTTCTTAGTGGGCCCCACAGAAAAAAATCAAGCGGGCCATATCTACTTTTTTTGTGATGATTGACAGACAAATCTTAAATGAGATTGGATAAGCCTCTGCCTTGCTTGCCACATGCCACGTGTATCAGAAAAAGGATCCACTGTTTCTATCAACACGTGTACTATGTATTTTG
Organism: Zanthoxylum bungeanum; assembly: GCA_019454045.1. NCBI lineage: Eukaryota > Viridiplantae > Streptophyta > Magnoliopsida > Sapindales > Rutaceae > Zanthoxylum > Zanthoxylum bungeanum. The sequence continues at coordinate 23,026 of SKCR01003447.1, forward strand.
GTCAAACATGAACGTCATCAACGGCTTATTTATTGCCACGTTTCCAGCCATCACGAAATTGACGGAGACTATGATTGGGGGTGACAGATGGGTCCACAACATTATTGTTCCTTTAGAAGAATTGAGATTCATGAATAATTGGGTTCCTTATTTAGTTTTTTTTTTTTTATTATTATTATTTTATTTATATTTTTTTAAAAAAAATAAAAATTAAAAACACAATAGATATTAACAGTTTAGTTAAATCCTAAATTATATATCTAGGGTCATGTCTACACATTTAAAAAAGGGTGTCTTAATGTAAGAAGGTTCCTATCATTATAGGGTCTAAGAAAAATAAATATACACGGTTTTTATTTTTACATTTGAGAAATTATTTTCAAATTTTGAATCTTTTAATCTTTGACGTCAAATCACAATAGAATAATCTTTATCGCTGCTCTAAAGGTCACGTGTACTCTCAATTTTGGTAAAATTTATTCCATATATATTTTTATTAAAATTTTCAAGAAAATTTATTTTGAACAAAAAAAAAAAAAAATCTTTAGGAGAATATTGTTTTGTAACAAATTTATGATTCTTTATTATATAAATTTGTATCTTAATTTTTTGTGCATATGACTTGACATTCACTGATATATCGTGTGAAATTAACACATCATAGCGTCTAGGTTTTGATACACTTACAATATTAGAATTAAGGGAGCTAATATAGGTTGGTAGGTCAAATTTACGTTAAATCATGTTAAATTTAGCGGATCTAAATTTAATTTTCGATTCATTTAATAAATGAATCACATAATTCATTTGGTTTAATCAATAATTAGCAAATGATCTTTTCGAGTTTTGACATGACATGGTTGGTTCCGATTTGTTAGAAACAAATAAAAAATAAGATGGTATTTTTTTTTTTTTCACAATTAGATCTTGCTTATTAAAAAAGTATAATAAATAATTTGTTATTTTGAATGTATATATTTATGTGACCCTATGTTAACGTGTGCACGTTAACGTTGCCCGTTTTGGACTCCTACGACTACGAACTTCGGTACTAGAGCTATATTATTGTTTATAGTAATTTGATATTTGTATATCAATTTTGATGTGTATTATGATTAATTTTATTTTAAATGTTATAAATCCGATCGTCAAATTACCTGATTCGAATTTAAGTGAAATAGATAAAATCTACAGTTATCTTATATTCTTATAAAAAAATACATCATTTATACTCAAACTGATGACCTGATAACCAAATCATAAATATTTTGCCAATAAACCACACCTCTGAAGGCGAACAATTTGAACTATACTACATCGATATAGATCCCAATCAGCATTGGATTGGATTTTAGATCCGGAAATTAGCTTTTTGATGTATATATTAATATGTTTGTTACTTTACTTGTGCAATTTTTTTTCATCAAATCCTTTTTTTTAATAAAAAAAGTTTTTGAAAAACACTATCTATCACAACTTTGAGCACAAGTTGTCTATTTGTATTGCCGACGACGTGGTTGATTGTCACAAGCATAGTTATGTTGATAAAAGTAAAATATTAGCAACATTATCTTTCTTTTTTTTTTCTTCACTTGAATCTAGTGTTGAACTAAATTTTATATTGAATATTTTTTTCATAAATTGTGATTATAATTATTAAATAAAAATTTATAAACAATTGAATTTTAATCGTTTATTACTAAACATACATACGTGACATAAAATTTTAAAAAACTAAACATAAAAATATCAATATTATATCCAAATTCTTCGTTTGTTCGAGGAAATATCCCACTGATATACGTGCATGGATTATTGAATATCTTTAGGCATAATAGTCTATTGGATAACTATCACAAGTAAAATAGAAATCAATTGTCAATTGGACAAAAAAAAAAAAGAATAATGTCATCATTTTCTTGTTTTGTGAGATTCAAAATTGATTAAATCTCACGCTAGCACATTTTTTTTTAAAAATTTGTTTAAGATAAGAAGAATGGTTTATAAGGAAATTAGATGATCAAGATGAATACAATGTTTATAAAGTAGAAGTTTTATAATTCATATCATCAAAAAGACTATCTAGAGATTGGTAGATGATCAAGGCGAATATTGAAATTAAATAATTTATAGAACAATAATTTATATTAATATATATATATATCCCGACATACTTTTAATGCACTCATTAATAGCTTTAGATGTACGAAATTATTTATAGTAAAATAACTTATAAAATGATAAGGTGTTGTTAATCCCAAGTGTTAGGAAACATAATCCCTAATATAATTACATGTTTGTCCTCTTAGGATCTAACCATACATGTATTACTAGTCCTAGATTTATTTACATGCTAATTGAAATAAATCTGAGTTAATCACAACACAATTGCATACCTTAAACTTGTAGAGACCTCTTAATTAAACTTAATTGATTGCTTAACTCAATAAGCAAATGGTCTTATTTATAGGAGGGAAATCAAGTCACTATGTAATCACATGCATTGATTACTATTAATCACATTATTAGGATGCATAATGACATTTTCTAACCCTTCCAAAAATGTTACCATCATGGGTGTACCATATGTTCCCCATTTAACATTTTACTAATTGTTGTCACTTAACAACTCTTGTTGTTACTTAATTATTTGATTAACAATTCTTGTTGTTTACTTAGTAATGAAATCATTACTAATTGTTGTTATTTAACAACACCACATAATTAACTTAATAATTTCCAACATGAAATTATTACTAATTGTTGTTATTTAACAACACCAAATAATTAACTTAATAATTTCCAAATGAAATTATTACTAATTGTTGTTATTTAACAACACCAAATAATTAACAACAATTAATTTCCAACATCTCCCACTCACACATGATGGGATCAACAATTTTTATTATCTCTACAAGAATAATTCATACTTTGCAATTGTGTCGTGTGACCAGCATACTTCGAGAGCTCACTTGCTATACATCTGTTAGGAATATATAGCCGCTCGAAAAATGGATAGAACCATAGTGGATTATGTATGCAGTATCCTCGATCATTTATCACATTAAATCTCTCTCGATCTCTTTTCGAATGTAATATTTATTTTGTATTCACAATCATGTTTGATCACATAGAATAACACAATTGGTCGACCAGTGAATACAAGCTAATGTGATATTACTCATATAATGATCTTTCTCATTTCTCGAATCTCTCAACTTTGATTCAATTCGCTTTTCCAGAGATGTTCTTTCAGATTGAATCTCTCATGATCTTTCAGCAACACTCCAAGATAGCGATCATCAAATCTAAGTTTTAAGAAGCAGACAAGAGTCTAAAGGGTACAATGTGAGATTGAAATAATCTCAAGGGTCTCACACAATATCAAGACTGAGATCTCTACTTGTATTACCCTCAATAGTCACAAATGTACACATAGTATGAAAACATGTGCTACGGTATTCTCTCCTTTCCCATGGAGCGCATGTCTCATAAAATACCGTACAGATTATAGTTCAGACAAACACAATGTCTAACTCATAACTGACATTAAGACAAGTAAGGTGAAACGAACTTATTCACCTTAGGTCATATCATAGAGAAAGTGACCCCATAACGACATTACTTAATTTTCAAGCTTGAGCTCTCTAAATTATCACTCAGATAATTAGCTTAAAAATTTGTCTCATCTCCCATTAACACAAAGTAATGGAGGCGATTGCCCGTATGAGAGGGCCAATCATTCACTTGTCCGACATATTTCTCATACTAACAAATAATATATTTGTTTAAACATGTATCAACATAATAACATGTAAGCATTGAACACAAATATCAATGAGTATTAACATTAGTAAACATTATTTGGGAAAAATACATATCATAATATGTAAGCACATTAACATCTACGCAATCCCTGAGTTTTTACATGTCTAACAAAGACATCTCTAGGAACAGGTTTGGTCAATGGATCTGCTACCATTTCTTGCGTAGAAATGTACTTCATGTTTACCTCTTCTCGTGCAACTATGTCTTTCACAAAGTTATATTTGGTATCTATATGTTTCATTTTACAATGGAATTTTGGGTCTTTTGTGTAGGCTATCACTGCTTCACTATCACAGTTAACTAATACTGGACCAGAAGCTTTATTTGACATACCCAAATGATCCAAGAACCTTTTCAACCACACAGCCTCTTGTACTGCTGATGAAAAGGCCACAAATTCAGCCTCCATTGTGGATAAGGCTATACAAGATTGTTTCTTACTACTCCATGAAATGGCACAATTGTTTAGCAAGAAAACAAAACCAGAGGTGGATTTTCTTTCATCTAAATCTCCTCCCCAGTCAGCATCAGTATAGCCTCTCAATTGCAGATCATTTCCTTGATAACACAATGAGTAATCAGCTGTCCCTCTCAGATACCTAAATATTCTTTTAACTGCTTTCCAATGTGCTAGTCCTGGATTGGATTGGTATCTACTTACCATTCCAACAGCGAAACAGATATCAGGTCTTGTACACAACATTGCGTACATTAAACTTCCAACTGCATTTGCATAAGGAACTTTCTTCATTTGTTCCTTTTCCTGTGGAGTTTCAGGACACAATCTACGACTCAAAGCTTCAGTTTTCGTGATAGGAGTATCAATGGGTTTGCAAGCCTGCATTTGGAAGCGTTCAAGAATTTTCTTTATATATGACTCATGTGAAAGAGATAATAAATTCTTTGAACGATTTCTTGAGATCTTAACCCCAAGAATATATGCAGCTTCACCCATATCTTTCATCTCGAAGTTAGATGATAACCATTCTTTAATGTGTTTTACAAACTCCTTATCATTTCCGGCTATAAGTATATCATCCACGTACAAAGATAAGATAATGAACTTATTTTTATCTCTCTTGGTGTACACACAATGATCCTCATCTATCATTGTGAAATCATTCGAAATGATTGTATTGTGGAATCGTATATACCATTGTCTAGACAATTGCTTGAGACCATATATAGACTTTAAAAGTCTACATACTTTCTCCTTTTCATTTTCTTTTATGAAACCTACTGGTTGTTCCATGTAGATTTCTTCATCAAGTTCTCCATTGAGAAAAGCAGTCTTTACATCCATTTGATGTAATTCTAGATCCATGCTTGCTACTATAGCCAGAATCAAGCGAATTGAGGTAAACCTTACAACATGTGAAAAAGTCTCTTCGTAGTCAATTCCTTCCTGTTGCGTATACCCTTTTGCCACAAGTCGTGCTTTATATCTTTCGATATTGCCATCGGCATTACACTTTATTTTAAGAACCCATTTGTTCTTAACAGCTTTACGTCCTTTGGGTAGATCAACCAATTCCCAAACTTGGTTGGACCTCATTGACTCCATCTCTTCTTCCATTGCTTTCATCCATTTTTCCTTAGCAGGACACTGAAGAGCCTCTCTTATGTTTCTAGGTTCTTCATCATCTTGAGATAGAATCATAAAGGTTTCTCCTTCGATATCGAAACGACGTCGAGGAATGCCTATACGATTACTACGTCGCAATTGGGATTCTAGTGGTGGAACTGATTCCTCACTTTCGATATTATTCCCATTTGGATCGTGCACATTGCTCCCACTAGGATTATGTACATCACTCCCACTCGGATCACGTAAATGAGACTCGTGTGAAACTAATTCATCATTTTGAGATTCATTCCACCACTAGAATCCCAATTGCGACGTAGTAATCGTATAAGCATTCCTCGACGTCGTTTCGATATCGAAGGAGAAACTAATTCATCATTTTGAGATTCATGTGAAACAGATTCATCATGTTTTCTCAAATTTCTCTCATCACCAAGTCTCCAAAGGTTGTTTAAGTGGTAACGATTTTGAACTCAAATGGTTTGTTTTCTGATATTCAATGTTCGAATCTCTTTGATCTGTATTAGGAAATTTATGAGGACAATAAATATATGTCCGATGATTAATCGATGAGGGCGTAAACTGGCCTGAATGTCCTAGTTACAAATAAAAAAATGATAAGATGTTTGGAGGTGGTCCAAAAGATATTTAAAGTAAATTATACCCATACCAAATATTATAAATAGAGTAATGATATACATACATAAAGTTTTCCCGAAAGTTTTCTCACCCCCTCACTGTAGTTACAGTGAACTACAGTAAGGGGAGTGAGAAAAAATTAGGTAAAATTATATGTATGTATATTATTTTTGTTATAAATAAAGTTGAAATTATGTTGTAATATAAGGGGGGAAGAGGGCGAAATATGATTATTTAAAAATGTGTCATTATAAAATAAGGATGAAAATCTACATCAAGTTTAACACAAAGCCGTTTAAAAAATCATGGATTACCAAGATCGTTAAGATTGTAATTATTGATTTCTAATTCGGATGTAAACATTTTAGTAAATAATTTTATGGGGAGAATTTATTATGTTTATCATTATTACCATTTAAGTATTTGAATTTTGTTTCTCAACATTATATTATATCATTGATTTGAAATATTATTCTTTTTATTATATCTCTATGTACAGTATAATAAAATGATATTTGTATCCACATCTAATAAAAAAACACATATATTGATTGTGGTTGAGTCTCAACCCAACCCAACCCAATCCGATAAATCGAAAAATCCAACCATACTAAACTCGCGTTAGCCTTAATATCAAAGTTGACGTCAAATATTATATATTTCTAACCCGTCTATAACCCAATCCAACTCAACCTTCGATCGGATTCATAAGTTGAATGGCTACCCCTAATTTTATTTTGCTTTGTTTTGTTTTGTTTTGTTTTGTTTTTTCGTTTTATGTTTACTTTTTTATGGTCTTTTGATGCTCAAATCTGTTGATCTATGTCTATGTGGTGATAAATATTCAACTTTGGTATTGGTTTTATGTTTTTCTATTTTTGCATGAATAATAACATTTTATTCAACGTAAAAAATATTGAATGGGAGTTAAATAAATAAGTCATAGTCACTCTGGTGGTGAAGACTTGAACTCTACGGTGTTTCATGGGATCCGTGCATAGGATCCGTGAGAAGCATAGCACAGGGAAGGATGATACCCCCGTGGCGATTGCTTACTCCAGTGTTGCCGAACATAAGGAGGAACATGCCTTTAATGTGTCGAACACTCTTTTGATCCTCACCTACCCGATGTAATGGATCCGTGGGAAAGCATAGCACGGGGGGTGATGACACCCCCGTGACGATTGCTAGCTCCAGTGATGCCGGAACTAAGGAGGAATATACCTTTAGTAGTCCGGACACTATTTGATCCATTCATCATCCGGATCCGCGAGAGACACAGCACATGGATGCGTTATGCCCCTATGGCGTGTGTCTGCTCCAGCGTGGTAAGGAGGAGCCCTCATACAATACACAGGCTCCCCAGTGAACCGACGTGTAGAGGATGTGCCCTTACTATTCAAACGCTCTTCTGATCCGAATCCTGGTTCGCCGGGACACTGAATTGAAAGATTCAGAATTGTGTTTTGGAGACCTCAGACGGGACGCTGTTTTGAGGCATCCATGTTGTTGTTTATGCTTGCGAAACGTTTTTGTCTTGGGATAAGTGCTACGTCACCCCCGCATTTTTATTTTATTTTCCAGAATCTTGTTTTTGTTTTTCGCCGGTCTGGCAGAGGGACGCCCATGCCAGATTCGGTAGGGCTTCAAAGGTGGATACACTTCCCATCTGAATAAGTCCCAAGGATTAACCAGTGCTCGGTGATGGATTCGTTCCGCCGAGGCCACTTGGTTAATCGGCTCGGGGCTGGATTTCGTTCCGCCGAGGCCACTTGATTTATCGGCTCGGAGATGGATTCGTTCCGCCGAGGCCACTTGGTTAATCGGCTCGGGGCTGGATTTCATTCCGCCGAGGCCACTTGATTAATCGGCTCGGAGATGGATTCGTTCCGCCGAGGCCACTTGGTTAATCGGCTCGGGGCTGGATTCGTTCCGCCAAGGCCAATTTTTTATTCGGCTCGGGGCTGGATTTCATTCCGCCGAGGACACTTGGTTATTCAGCTCGGGGTCGGGTTACGTCCCACCGAGCCAACTCATTTGGTTCGGGGAGGTAACATTCCCCCAGAACCCAAGTCTTTCACTCAGCTCGGGGTCGGGTTACGTCCCACCGAGCCAGCTCATTTGGACTGGGGACGTAACATTCCCCCAGGTCCAAGTGCCTTTCTCAGCTCGGGGTCGGGTTACGTCCCACCGAGCCAGCTCATTTGGACTGGGGATGTAACATTCCCCCAGGTCCAAGTGTCTTTCTCAGATCGGGGTCGGGGTACGTCCCACCGAGTCAGCCCTTCGGTCTGAGGACGTAACATTCCCTCAGGTCCAAGTGTCGTTCTCAGCTCGGGGTCGGGTTGCGTCCCACCGAGTCAGTCATTCGGATTGGGGACGTAACATTCCCCCAGGTCCGAGCATCTCTCACAGCTCGAGACACGATCACATGCCACCGAGCACATCATCGTTAGCTCAGAGGCAAAATTTTCTCCTCACAATCGAGATTGGATCAGTCAGGGGTCAGGACCTCTAAATCTCTGGTATAGATATTACAAGAGAGGAGTCATTTTTAGTTTGAACAACAAGAGGAACTTCATCTCCTGATGGAACGACCCAAGTAAACAATTTGCTTTGAGGTGGAGAATCATTCTGAATAGGGTCAGCATCTCCAATAACCGAGGATATGAAGATAGAAACAGAAGACTTAGTTGATGGAGAAGACAATTTCTCTGTGATTTCTGGAACGACCACCAGCTAGGCGATCAGCACACCATCTTTTTTTATAGTTCCCGGCAATAACTCACAAACTCGTTGTTACCGAGAACTAGGGGACAGATGTTGATGGTGTTTTCAGGACCTATGTTATTTAAAGAGTACGACAGGGGTAAAAAGGGTAATTCCCACCATTTGGAGAAATCATTAAGGCCAACCCGACCACCTTAAGGGTCCAAGCACCTTACGGTTTCAAACCGACCACAACATAAATAGACCGAGCACTTTATGACCGGCAACCGATCACTTGGGTTCAGATAACCGGGCACTATAAAGTCGGCAGAATCATTCTCAGCATAAAATACTATCATGACCGACCACATGAAGACCGAGCACATGACGAGGCGTGCTTAGGAAGATAAAACATCATATTCTTGCGGAAAAGGGATAAGTTGTCCTACTTTAATGGGGTAACAAGTTGAAAGTTGAGATCAAGATCATTAAGATCAGACTTGTAAAAACAAGAGGCAGAGCTGAGAAGCGTGTTTGAGTAATAAAAGTATCATCCGTTTTGTGTCCGTGGACGTAGGTGAGATCTGATCCGCCGAACCACGTTAAATCTCCTTGTCGATTGGTGCATTTATCTGTCTTTTGCTAAATTTGCTTTTGGTCCCCCATAACCAAACAAATTCACTATTGAGGGAGGATTAGTCTCGGGAGTAATATTCCCATATTGCCCCTGAGACCAAAATCAGCCGTCAACATGTGTCATTATAAAATAAGGATGAAAATCTACATCAAGTTTAACACAAAGCCGTTTAAAAAATCATGGATTACCAAGATCGTTAAGATTGTAATTATTGATTTCTAATTCGGATGTAAACATTTTAGTAAATAATTTTATGGGGGAATTTATTATGTTTATCATTATTACCATTTAAGTATTTGAATTTTGTTTCTCAACATTATATTATATCATTGATTTGAAATATTATTCTTTTTATTATATCTCTATGTACAGTCTAATAAAATAATATTTGTATCCACATCTAATAAAAAAACACATATATTGATTGTGGTTGAGTCTCAACCCAACCCAACCCAATCCGATAAATCGAAAAATCCAACCATACTAAACTCGCGTTAGCCTTAATATCAAAGTTGACGTCAAATATTATATATTTCTAACCCGTCTATAACCCAATCCAACTCAACCTTCGATCAGATTCATAAGTTGAATGGCTACCCCTAATTTTATTTTGCTTTGTTTTGTTTTGTTTTGTTTTGTTTTTTCGTTTTATGTTTACTTTTTTATGGTCTTTTGATGCTCAAATCTGTTGATCTATGTCTATGTGGTGATAAATATTCAACTTTGGTATTGGTTTTATGTTTTTCTATTTTTGCATGAATAATAACATTTTATTCAACGTAAAAAATATTGAATGTGAGTTAAATAAATAAGTCATAGTCACTCTGGTGGTGAAGACTTGAACTCTACGGTGTTTCATGGGGTGTTTGTACAGTCTCATCGATCTATTTTGTCATGTATTAGATTTTTTTTTTGAAAAGTTTTATTAGATTGATTGTATGTAGTTTGTAAAAGTTTGAAGTATAATATATATATATTATGTTATTTCATTTCTAACTATAAAATATGTAGTCACCGACTTTGTTTTGAGATTGAGATTGGAAGGTCAAACTTGTTTCATAATTTCTCATACTTAAGTAGTTTTAGATGTAAATATGTATCTCTATTGATTACATGAAACATATAATTTATAGATTAATTTTATTTTGTCAGGTTTATCCTAACGAAACTTGAATCTTAAGGTAATCTAAATTTATATTTTGAGTATTATGACTATGTAATTATATTATTATAATATTTTTTTATGTATGGGTGAATTTTATCTTAAAAAAAAAAATCGTGTTCACGTACCACAGAAGCGCGTGAAACAACAAAATCTCTCTTAAAAATTAATTAGTATTTAAACAAGAATTAAAAAAATAATTAGCAAAATCCAACAATTATAAAGAGAATTGCAAGAGAAGCAACGGAGACAACAATGGGAGAGAGGAAGAAGATAAAGTCAAATGAAGTCGGAATGAAATTGAAATTCACTTGAAATTCAATAAAATGAAAATTAAATAATTTAATTAAATAATCAAATTCACACGTCCTTTTCTCTTCTCTCTCTCGTCACGAAATCCATGCGTCGTCGTCTTCGTCTTCACAGACACACTTTTAAAAAGAGAGAGAAAGTCACTAATTTTATATTTATATTTATTGAAGTTTTATTTATTTATTTTTATTTTTTAAAGAGCCATTGAAAGAAAGAGAGAGAAAGCGCCTGCTTTGTGTCTCTGTTTCTTCGCCATTTCCGCAAAAGCTTACAAGGTAATCTTGGTTCTCTATATAGTTACTCTTTTTTTTTTTTTTTTTTTTAACTCTACTGTGATTATTTCAATTTGTTTACTCAATTTTTGCAGATTCTGGTGGTTTGATTTGTTGTTTCATCTGGATTTTGGTTGAATTGAAGTGGATTAGTTTCAAAATTGAGTTTTTTGAGGCTTTTGAAGTGGTCATTTTTAGTATTTTTAGGGTTTTTTCATTGGCATTATATTAGGAAAGAGTTAATTTTTTTAGAGCTGAAAAATGGGAGGTGATAGTGAACAGGGTAATACTGATATGATGCAAAGGATTCAGTCTTCATTTGGAACTTCATCGTCTTCAATTCCTAAACAACAAACTTTATTGTCTTCAAACCAGCTTGATGTACCTCAGCTGAACACAAATCAACTACGTGCACGCCACTTTTCGCAGTTTGCAAGTAATTTTGGTGTTGATTGTAGCAAAAGAGTTGGTATACCACCTTCACACCCTAATCAAATCCCCCCCATTTCGCCATATTCTTTGATCCCAGTGTCTAGGCCGGCTAACCAGCAAAGGGGTTTGCAGAATTTTAGCCCGGGACCCACCCATTCACGATCTTTATCGCAGCCATCCTCATTTTTTTCACTTGATTCTTTGCCTCCGTTGAGCCCGTCCCCGTTTAGAGACTCACCAAGCACTTCAGTGTTGGACCAAGTATCCATTGATGTATCAATGGAAGATAGAGATGGGAATTCTCATTTGCCACCTTCTCCTTTTACTCGTGGTAATGCTTCACGGATTGGTGAGAGTTTGCCCCCACGCGATAAGCATAGAAGGTCAAACAGTGACATTCCATTTGGGTTTTCAACTATAATGCAATCATCATCGCCACTTATTTCTCCAAGGGTTGCTGGAGGTTTGGACCGGGCGGTCTCTGGGAAGGAGAATTCTGGAGCGACTATGCCAGCTCAGTTAGTTAAGAAGGAATCTAACTGGGAGAGAGGTGGTGAAAGCAATGGAGAAGGGACAGGTGAGAGGAAATCTGAAGGGGAGGCCGTGGATGATTTGTTTTCTGCATACATGAATTTGGATAGCATTGATGCGTTGAATTCCTCGGGGACAAATGACAAGAATGGTAGTGAGAATCGTGAAGATTTGGACAGTAGAGCTAGTGGGACAAAGACCAATGGAGGTGATAGCAGTGACAATGAAGCTGAAAGCAGCGTGAATGAAAGTGGGAACAGCTTGCAGAGAGCAGAAAAGAGGGAAGGGGTTAAAAGGACTGCCGGTGGAGATGTTGCTCCTACGAGTAGACATTATAGAAGTGTTTCTATGGATAGTTTCATGGGAAAGTTGAACTTTGGTGATGAATCACCTAAACTGCCACCTTCACCAGGAACTCGTCCAGGACAACTCTCACCTAGCAATTCAATTGATGCCAACTCACCTGCCTTCAGCTTGGAGTTTGGGAATGGTGAGTTTAGTGGGGCAGAACTGAAGAAGATAATGGCTAATGAAAAACTTGCAGAGATTGCATCAACTGATCCAAAGCGTGCAAAGAGGTATTAATATTCTTCTATTTTATTGCTCTAGTGACCCCAGTCGTTATAATTGTAAGACCATCCTTGCATATATCCTTCACTTTAGTTGCTGGTGCATTCTAGGATTTTGGCAAATCGTCAGTCGGCTGCTCGTTCCAAAGAACGGAAGATGCGATATATTTCCGAGTTGGAGCACAAGGTTCAAACACTGCAGACAGAAGCTACTACACTGTCTGCCCAGCTTACACTTCTACAGGTAAAGGACTTGTCATGCTGATAGATTTTGCCACACCACTACCTTTTCTGTTTCTCAAAATTCCTTTGATTTTTCTTCTTTGTAATTCGACCAGAGAGATTCTGTTGGGCTCACAAACCAGAATAATGAATTGAAGTTTCGTCTTCAAGCCATGGAGCAACAGGCACAACTTCGAGATGGTATTATCTTAATTAAAATGTTTCTGTTGCATTTAGAGGAAGCTTCACAACATTTATATGTTTTTGACTTGTATGAGGAAAGCAGTGTTTGGCTTGTATCTAAGCTGCTTTATGTTCTATCGTTTTCATTGTAGTGCATATTTTTCAGATTCATTGTACCTGTCACCACTCCATAAACACATAGGCTTTCTTAGTGCATATTTGAGGCTTCCTTGTTTGATGATAAAAATAGAAAAAATTTCTTAATTCAAGCGTCTCATGCTTCTCTAATAAATCAGACACAGCACACCTGAAATGAGAATTACTGTATTATTGTTGTGCACTAAAAGTGAATGCTGAAGTTTTCGTATCATGTCTATTCGATGTTGATATGTAATTTGTCCTACAAAATGTCACCAAGTCTTCTTACCCTTTTGGGTTACAAAAGGATTCTATCATTTGCTTCAGTACCATCGAGAAATGCATTCAATATCGTGTTATTACTCTTCAACAGTTTTTTGGCTACTGAGGTAGAGGCATCTGAGTCATTACTCTTAATTCTAGGAAAACTTGATTTGCTTTTACAATAATGTTATTAATGTTTTTAAGTTATCATTCATTTGGGACATACCTGGAGGAAGAAAATATTTCCAAAGATGGATAAAAGAAAGAAAAAGCTCGTGGGTCAAAATAAATTGATTGGAGAATATGGTATTGAAATACGTAAGTGTCAAAGTTAACACTGTCAAGAAATGGCAGAAATTATTACTAGTCAGAAGAAGTATTTAGATTTACTTAAAATTGGCATAATAAATAGGGAAATTCAAATGGGGTGAGCCAAAAAAAAAAAGGAAAAAATATATTATTGAGGTTATTTCTGAGAAGGTCATGGTCATCTTAGATGAGAGTGAATGTAGCAGATCATCTAAGATAGCTTACTTATGTATAATTGCCTGTCAAAATTAATTAACCAACCTGTGAGGAAAATCTTTTGAAATTGGTCAAGTTAGCCAATATGTGAAAGAACAGAATCTTAAATAATGTGTAGGGTTTAGAGTTTTGGACTACTAGAAATTATTGAACACCAGATGGTTGATTGACTGTAGACATTGAAGTTGTTAACTCTACAAGTCATGACGGTCTTGGATCAATGTACTTATCTGCATAAATTACTCAAAAAGTTGCTAGCCAATACTTAAACACGGTACTATCGTTACCTCATGGTATTGCGGTAACTGAACTACTGCTACATGATATTGAGAATGGCTAGGAAACACACACTTACCAGGATATATTAATAATGCATTGTGTTCTCCTATTCAATTATTTTAGATCATGCAGCATGCATGTGCATATCATCTTATTAGTTCTCTAGTAGTATGTATCCTTCTTTGGATTTTGTGGGTTGTTTCTGGGGGCTGTCCCTTAATGTTTAGCTGTTGTTTCAACTCCCTTTTTAGTGATGGAAGCACCCTTTCTTATTTTTTTGGGAGGATGCTAATGCTTGTATCTGGTTAAATGCACATTCGAGGTTTTTTTTCACTTGATATCTCGGGTAGCATGGATGGTAAATAACGTTCTTTTTGGTTTTTCATGGATAGCTTGTTCACTTATTTGTAAACTTTTCCAGTGTCTATCTTTTCATGTAGTTCCTACTATATAATTCTGAACATGGGGTATGGATTTGCACTTAGTCTCAGTAGTTCTTATTATGCTTTTTAATCTGCATTATTTTTATTTTTATTTTTAATGCTGCATTTATTAGCCAGATACATAAGTTTTCTCTCTGCCTTAAAAAATCATAAGAATACATTTTTATGTGTTTAATTATGTCAGCTCTAAATGAAGCATTAACTGCGGAGGTACAACGGCTGAAAATCGCCACTCAAGAGATTGCTAGTGATTCTGACCCTTCCAAGGGCATGGCTGATCAGCAGCTTCCCATGAATTCCCAGATGTTTCAGATGCATCAACACCAGCCTTCCCAACTTAACATCCATCAGTTGCAACAGCAACAGCAGCATCAACAATCTCATTCCCAAGTCAGCTTTCAGCAGCATCCACAACAGCAGAATGGGAGCACGGTCGCAAAACCAGAGTCGCATCAGTAGGTGGTGAAGATGGAAAGGTCTCCTCTGCCTATTTGCCTATCTTACGAGTCTGTGTTACATTCATGTTCAGTAATAGGTTCTTCAATGCATTCATTCATTAGTTTTGCTTGCATCTCCACCAAAAATCTTTTGGGCCGCATGTTGATTACAAGTTCAACCTGCATTTCACATCCATCTCAGATTGTGCTGTTAAGTTGGATACAAGCAATAATATTTACATCTTCATGACTATATCGTTTCTTTATATCTGGTAGATGTGTAAAAATTATTTGGACGTATTTGGTATTTGCCATGACATTAGAAGAGTTGAACTTAACTCTTCAAACATTGTTTATTTCACTAAAGAATGAGTCTTTTTTCTTCAATGGGTTGGTTGTGTTGCAATGTTTTACCCTCTTGGCTGGCTTGCTGATGTTCACCTGTGGCAATTGATGAATATTTACTTTGTCTATCACTGTAACGAGGGAAATGCATTTCTGTGTCTTTCCGCTTGGTAGATATTCTTTACCGCGAGATAAGTCACCATGATGTTGCGGATTAACGACTGATTGTGAAGATTGTTCTGGTTATTTGTGCGACAAACATTGATTTAGGGTCAATCTTCAGTAAGTTTGAACTCATTCTATTGTACCTCCTGGTGCCGGCACCCAGAAGGCATTAAAGTTGAAATCCGGAGCATTAAAGTTGAAACGGAGGCCGTTAAACTTGAAATGTTTCATGTTCAATGATATAGATTTCAAATTCAATGGCCTCTGTTTTGTTCATTGTTTCAACTTTATTGTCTTCTCAGTGTTCCATCCCTGATAAGAAATAATGTAAGATTAGATAAGACAGAAATCTGGAAATGAATCTGATCTAGTTCCTCAGGAGAAATATAAGATACTTCTGAAGTTTAAAACCAAAACATTTAATACCACTATTTTCATAATCGGATCGGACCGGTTGGTTCGACCGGTCGAACTGGGAAATGACCATGAGTTCAGTCATTTCAAAGGTAAAAAATTGGTTTGACAAAAAACCGATAAAAACCGGCCCAATTTTTTTGTTTTATTATTATTTTTTATTTTTAATTAGATAAAATTATTTATTACGTAAGTTGGTTTTTTGGACACGGTTTAACCGGTCGAAATAATGAGCCATTGAACCTTTTATATCATCGGTTTGATCCCCGATCCAGTTCTGAAAACAATGTCGAATACTACATTTGCAGGGAATAGTAAAGTTTGTAACCATTTCTGCAAGATATAAATTTGTTGCATATTGAATCTCTCTGGTTTGCTGTTTATTTATTTTGATTTTGTCTGGGATCTGTTCACTCACTAGATTCACATAATTTTCCCAATCAATTGAATTAACTAATTAATTAGGTGAGACCTTGTGACAAGGTCCTTGCCCATGGCTAGCTACTGTTCTCTTAAACTTCTTAATAATCCCGTTGCTGGTAAAACTAAACCCTTTTTTCAAAATGGTAACCTCCAGGAATTTCAATGGCATCATCTGAAAATGAATAGTCAAAAGAGTTAAAAAAATTGAATAATCACTATTATTATTAACTTATTAAGATAACAGCTCATTAATTTTAAGATTAGGAAAAATCAATATGTTTTGTCAATTAACTTTAGTTAATCTACTATTATTAAAATTTAGTTTAATAAATAACTGGTGAATTCTTATGACAAAATGTCAGGATGGCCGAGTGGTCTAAGGCGCCAGACTCAAGTTCTGGTCTTCGAAAGAGGGCGTGGGTTCAAATCCCACTTCTGACAATTCATTTTATTTATTTTTCTAAAACGACGTCATTTGCATTCTGTTCCCTCCAAGCTAAACGGCAAAGCTTCACGTCGTTTCACTTCAGAGGAGCTCGTGGCCAAAGCCATAGCTCCAATTTTTTTTTAAATTTGAAATTATATCTGAACCACTTGAGGTTTGGAGGAAATATATGTAGTCACCACGTATTTCTGATAATGATATTGTATCATTTTTGGTTTCTGTTTTGTATCAATGAACTACTTTTCCAATGATGACGTCAGAATGATATTTTTGTTAAATCAGTATATTATAATGGCTTCTTTATATAAAATCGAAAGATTATAAGGTGTATTGACATTGTCACAATTCCTTAGTGGTGTAGAGATAATATCAAAAAATAAAAATAACAACTATAATAATCATCGTGTATGACATTCCTGCCTAGAATCTCAAGCTCCGGTATCTGAGCCAGCAGATTCCTTCTTGATCATCACATGTCCTTATACATTAATAACACATTACCAGCAAGCTTCTTTCACCAGGCGTGATTAGCTCGGTGCTATATACATAAGTGAACGATGAGTCTCAATGTAGACGGCAGTCGCGACGTCTCAGGTCAAAGGATTAGTGGGACACTGGTACGACTGTGCGACGAATCATTAAATGTGGATAATCGCTCATGTGATTTGTCACGTTTGGTCACGTTCAGTAACACGTTTCTCAAACACACTACCCATGTTCATGCTCTTGTGATGTGAGACTCGTCACTCAAATATCAGTATCAAGTAATCTATGGCAGCATAAAAAACATGACAGTCTTGCGATGTGATCATCCCTGATGATATCACCTTAACCGGGAACAAATTCAGATGTATTTAAATCGAAATTTTGTACTCATATCTACAATCTATTGCAAAGAGTCTCAACACGGTATGCATCACATGATCACAAGATCACATTTTGCATAATTATATGATAGCAACTGAACCGATGTAAAATGTTATATAATTGTCATTATATTAATCGTAAATCAATTTACGACTAATAAGAAAATTATATTTACATAAGAATAATATCCATGAACCGTATGACGCCATTATAATTAGGGCATATTCACAATAATAACATCGTCTTTTATTGTTCGGTTTCATATGGTCCTAGGCTAAGGGTGTTTTCTTTGGTCAATTTGAGTTGTATTTCCCTCATTTATATGACATCTTTATTGGATAAGTTCATATGGGCTTGGTGTAAGAGTAGCATGGTGCTTTTTTGAGGTGTTGCATGCTAGCAACCTTTTGTGTATTTGTTTTGTAGAAATAAAATATAGAGTTTATATTTGATGAATTATGAACACATGTTGTTATGGGTATAACCCGATATTTTACTTTTGCACTAAACTTGAAAACGATAATTGTTTGGGCCAAAATTGACCCAAGGGCAAAAACGACATCTCACGACGAAGCCAAAAGCCCATCAACCGATTGAGCCCATACCTAAAGATGTTATGCATATCAACGGACACCAGTTACAAAGCTAATATAAAAGAAACAGACACATAAATGTAGCCATTAAGATCGAGAGTTATGGGAAGAAGATGAGATCTTCAGTTATCTATCATGAAATACCTGAATTAAACCCTCAATAAAGTCGACTCCAACGGGCAGATTCACGGGGAGAAGCCTATAAAAGAAGAAAGGAAAGACAAGAAAGGGGATCGAAAAGCATTAGACACCGAAATCTAGACATTTCTACACGATTGACCGCCCTCACGGCCCATAAACCTAGATTAAGGTATATATCAGACCTTAATTATTTATCTTACTTCATCACTACATAGGCTAACTTGAGCGTCGGAGTGCACACGGTCCCCACCACACCGGTGGGCAGATCACTCCTTATTCGCTTTATTTATTTTGCAGGATTCAATCGCGCTCTACAGAAAGAAAATCTCGATTGTGGCCCTGATCTAAATCTGCGTCCACAATTTGGCGCCCACCGTGGGGCTCGACAATCGAATCGCGCAGAAGTAAAGCATTCAATCAGACCAATCAAGAATGGCCTCAAACAACGAACAAATGCCGGACCAATTGGCGACACAACTAGCCACACTCCAAGAACGACTCAAAGTTCTTGAAGAAGAAAATTCGACGGTGCGAATTTCGAATGAAAGTTTACGGCAAAGGTTGGATCACCTGTCATCCGACCCACAACATCACCTCCAAGGCCAGACCAGCAGTGGAGGTAACCAAAGCAATCCAATTGTTCCCCCTATATCAGGCGAGCCAGAAAGCAACCAGCCTCCAGCTACTCTACCTATGGATCAGACCCATCTAATGGCCAATTCAATCAGGAGGGAGATGGTGGAATTCAAAGAAGCAATTTTGTCAAGACTACCAGGAGTGAAACTTCCGATTAGGAAAAGCAGGGCCGGGGCAATTTCAGACACACCATTCGACGAGTCAATTGTAGCAGTTGAATTGCCGCGAAAATTCAGCCCACCAGAAATGAAGCAATATGATGGGACTACAGATCCTGACGACCATGTTATTCACTATAAATTTAAAATGATGTCAACCGGCTTATCCCCGAGCCAATGGGAAGCAGGAATGTGCAGGTGTTTTGGGGAAACTCTGGCTGGGCCAGCTTTAACATGGTTTATCAATCTCCCATGCAGATCTATTAAGTCGTATCAGGAATTGGCGGACAAGTTCGTACAACACTTTGCGAGTTCGTGCAAGATGGAGAAAACAACAGACGACCTTAACTCAATTCAGCAAAGGAAGGGAGAGTCACTACGAAGCTACGTTGCCCGGTTTAACCGCGAACGGATAACCATTCCCGATCTCCATCACCCCACGGCGGTCGAGGCATTCAGGAATGGTCTTCTTTATGATAATTGTCTTTATAAGAAATTGACAAAATTCAGATGCTGCACGATGGACCAGGTAATGGCAAGAGCTCAAGTAGAGATCAGGTGGGAAGAGGATAAAAGGAATAAGAAAAAAGTAGATGAAACCAATTCACGAGTAGACCGAAGGCATACTACTTTCAGACGACCCAGATCAGATTTCCCCTCCTCAGCTGAAAGAAGGAACCTACATAGGGATGAATGGCGACCACACAACAGGAATTCGGACACACGACGAAGACCGTATAAAGATCGGGAGGATCTACCTGCAAGCAAGCCTCGACTTCCGGACTACAATTTCACGATTTCTCCCGGAGAATTGGTTTCGGTACTCAAGAAGTTGGGAAATGAGGTAAAATGGCCTCCACGATCCAGGGATAGTTCGTCAAAAAAAGACACTAAGAAGTGGTGTGAGTTCCACAGGGACTACGGTCACACGACCGCCGAATGCGTAGCATTGAGACTAGAAGTGTTGGAATTATTGAATAAAGGATTTTTGAAAGATTTACTTACCGACAAGGGGAAAGCTACATTGACTCGTAGGGATGAAAGAGACAGACAGGGGGATAATCCGACCCAGCCGCCCCCTATTAATAATATGGGTGAGCAAAACCGGTTTCGGTTCCGGTTCGCATGGAACCGGAACCTACCCGGAAAAAATCGGTTCCTAACTAAGTGGAACCGGAACCTACCCAATTAAATAGGGTACCCTATTATTCGGTTCCAATTCGGTTCCGGTCCGGTTCCGGTCCGGTTCCGAATACCCTATTTAGTAACCCTTCTCTCCAACCTTTCTGGCGAGCCCTCTGCTAAAAAATCAAGTGCTGCATTACCGCAAGAAGAGAGTAATAGTTCATTGTCTCATACACACACAACTACATGACAGACAAAGAAACAAAAATCAATAACACCTTTCTTTTAAAGTTCACATTCTGACAAGGAAACTAACCTGTAAAGGATCCACTGCCCAGACCTATAAAATATACACAAAGAAACAAAAATGAGTCAAAGTTTAGTTTTTGTACAAATCCCAAAAAAATCATATACAACTTGACTTATGAGTTTATGGAAGTACAGAAAGAGAACTGGTATCTCGGTTCTTCAATTGCACATACATAACTCACATGTAAAGCCATTGCAAAACACTTGTAATAAAAACCAAGCTAAGACATGTGTTGTTGCCAATGTTGGATTTGGCTCTCCTCCTTTTGTTGCTTTAAGAACTGATATGGATGCTTTGCCCATTCAGGTCAGTTCTTTAATTATTATTTTTATATATTTTATGATAAATATTAAATATTTGAAGTGTTGTGAAGAATAAAAATCTGCAAAAACATGAACAAAAATTTATCCTTTTTTTTTTTTTTAAATCGGGGTCAAAATCGGGTATCCAATCCGGTTCTTAAATGCGGTTCCGGTTCCGGTTCTATGGTCCGGTTCCGGTTCCGATTATTCTAGAACCGGAACCGGACCGGTTACAACCGGTTCCTTATATTTGGAACCGGAACCGGACCGGTTACAACCGGTTCCGGTTCCAAACCCGGATTTTCGGTCCGGTTCCAACCGGTTCCGGGTAGACCCGGAACCGTTGCTCACCCCTAATTAATAACACTGTTAATGTGATTTCAGGAGGATCAGGAATTAGTGGGGCAACCTATTCGGCAGTAAAAAGACATTCAAGGGCTCTGGCGACCAACGCGTCTCACACCTTAATGTCTGTGGAGAGTACCACCACAGGTTTGCTAATCGAGTTTCCAGACAGCGGGGATTCACTTGATTTGAATCCACACCATGATGCTTTGGTCATTTCCCTGCAAGTGGCTAATTTCATGGTCAAGCGTGTGCTGATCGACACTGGCTCCTCAGCAACATAATTTTTGCCAGTGCTCTATCCGACATGGGAACAGAATTGGATAATGTCAGTAGACGGACAACAGTTTTGATCGGTTTTAGTGGGGAACAGAAAATGACTATGGGGGAAATACAATTACCAGTTTATGTTGCAGGTGTCAATAAGTTAACTACCTTCTTGGTGTTGGATAGCCCTTCGGCTTACAACTTGATCATGGGCAGGCCCTGGATTCACGACATGAGGGCGGTTTCGTCTACCTACCACCAGGTAATTAAATTCCCACTAAATGGGGGATTCACGAGATTCGGGGGGATCGTTTGGCGTCAAGAGCTGCTACCAAACGACATTGAAGTCTAAAGTTGATTCAGCATAGCAATTACCGTCTGGGCCTTGCGCGTCGGAGCAAACTTTACCAAATATAGAGAAAACTTGACGAGGTCCAGATTCATCCACGGTTCACAGATCACAAAGCTTTGATTGGAGCCGGTTTAGACCCAAAGATACGAACAGAGTTAGTGGAATTCTTGAAGAAACGACACGACACCTTTGCATGGTCACACACAGATATGGTTGGCATTGATCCGGAGCTCATCACACACGAGTTGCATGTGGATCCAAACCATTCTCCTGTCAGGCAGAAAAGAAGGAAGTTCGCTCCAGAGAGAAATCGGATTATTGACGACGAAGTGCAGAAATTGTTACAGAACGGAGCGGTTAGAGAAGTGCAGTTTCCCGAGTGGCTTGCAAATGTAGTAGTGGTGAAGAAGAAGAATGGGAAATGGAGAGTCTGCATTGACTTCACAGATCTCAATAAAGCCTGTCCCAAAGATTCTTATCCATTACCGCATATTGATTCAATGGTGGACGCGACTGCAGGGCATGAACTGCTAAGCTTCATGGATGCGTATTCTGGCTACAACCAGATCCTCATGCATCCCCAGGATCAGGAGAAGACAGCTTTTGTCACGAATCGGGGAATATTCTGCTACAAGGTCATGCCCTTTGGCCTGAAGAACGCAGGAGCAACGTATCAGCGA
Organism: Zanthoxylum bungeanum; assembly: GCA_019454045.1. Taxonomy (NCBI): domain Eukaryota; kingdom Viridiplantae; phylum Streptophyta; class Magnoliopsida; order Sapindales; family Rutaceae; genus Zanthoxylum; species Zanthoxylum bungeanum. The sequence goes on from SKCR01003447.1 coordinate 45,764, forward strand.
ATGGTCAGCAAGATGTTTGATCGACAGATTGGGAAAACTATGGAGGTTTATATCGACGACATGTTGGTAAAATCAACCAAGTCAGAACAACATCTTAGCAATTTGGAAGAAGCCTTCGACATCATGGACAGGTATGGAATGAAACTAAACCCTACTAAATGTGCATTCGGTGTCGCTTCAGGAAAATTCCTTGGGTACATAGTCACACGACGGGGCATTGAAGCAAACCCAGAACAGATTAGATCCATCCTCGACATACCTTCCCCTTCCAGCCCAAAAGATATCATGCGACTCATAGGCAGGATCGCGGCTTTAAACAGGTTCATCTCTAAATCTACAGATAAAAGTTTTCTATTCTTCACTGCCTTGAAAAAAGCAGGAAAGTTCGAATGGACTGCTGCTTGTGAAGAAGCACTGAAGCAGCTCAAGCAATATTTGACCACACCGCCCCTGCTGTCCAAGCCGCTAGCCCATGAGAGGCTCTACCTTTATTTGGGGGTCTCAGAGCACGCGGTCAGTGGAGTTTTAATAAGAGAAGAATCAGGGGGTCAACAACCAGTCTACTACGTAAGCAAGGCATTGCTGGGGACAGAGACTCGCTACCCGCTAATATAGAAATTGGTCTTCGCACTTGTCACAGCCGCAAGAAAGCTTAGACCCTATTTCCAGGGACATGCAATCACAGTGTACACGACATACCCTTTGAGGAGCATTCTCCACAAACCTGAGCTATCTGGAAGACTGATGAAGTGGGCAATTGAGTTAGGGGAGCACGACATAGACTACAAGCCGAGAACTGCTATTAAATCACAAGCATTGGCCGACTTTGTTGCCGACTTCACACCCAGTATGATGGCAGCAGCTGAAGCTGAAATAAATTCAATTCAGCCGGCAAATCCTTGGAAATTAGCGGTGGACGGATCAAGTAATAAGAAGGGATGCGGTCTTGGAATGGTAATTACTTCTCCTTCAGGCGACATTATGCAACAGGCTGTTAAATGCGGTTTCAGAGTAACAAACAATGAAGCCGAATATGAAGCTTTGATCGCGGGATTATTATTGGCAAAGGAATTAGGTGCGAGGGAGATCGAAGTAACATCAGATTCTCAGTTGATCGTCAAGCAAATCAAGGGATCTTATCATGCAAGGGGATTGGCGATGGCTTCCTATTTACAGAAGGTAAATGATATCCGAATTGCATTCGACAAGTTCTCAATAACCCAAGTACCAAGGAGCGAGAATTCCCAAGCAGATGCTTTGGCAACCCTGGGATCGAGTATGGAAGGAGACGAACCACGGTCAATTCCCGTAGTTTATTTGAATTGGCCAGCAATCTGGAAGGAAGAGAAAATTTTAGCTAGTATCAGCTCAGACGACAATTGGATGATTCCTATCATTCAATATTTACAAAGTGGACAGCTTCCAGACGACAGGGTAGAGGCTAGGAAATTGCAGAGACAGTCAGCCAGTTTGTGATATTTGAAGGTCAGTTACTGAGAAGGTCATTTTCAGGGCCGTATTTGAAATGCCTGGCAGATGATGAAGCTCAACATGTGTTATCCGAATTGCATGAGGGGGAATGTGGGAACCACTCTGGCGGTAGAAGTCTAGCTCTTCGAGCCCATTCGACAGGTTATTACTGGCCGACAATGAGACAAGATTCTGTTGAATTCACCAAAAAATGCGACAAGTGCCAGAGATTCGCACCTGTTTCCCATCTACCTCCTGAAAGGTTGAATCCAATTCTGTCCCCTTGGCCATTCATGAAATGGGGCATGGACATTGTTGGAAAACTCCCAGTAGCACCGGGCCAACGTGTTTACTTGCTCGTAATGACAGATTATTACTCGAAATGGATAGAGGCAGAAGCTTATGCCAGGGTGCGCGACAAGGAGGTTCAAACGTTCATATGGAAGAATATCATATGTCGATTCGGCATACCAAAGGAAATTGTAACGGACAATGGCTCACAATTCATTAGCCATCATTTTCAAAATTTTTGCAGGAACTGGGGCATCAAGTTGAACTTTTCCACACCACGCTTTCCACAATCAAATGGTCAAGCAGAGTCGTCTAATAAGACAATCATTAACACGATGAAGAAGAGATTGGAGAAGGCTAAAGGCGCATGGGCGGAAGAATTACCAGGAGTCTTGTGGTCATATCGTACTACGACCAGATCTTCAACAGGCGAAACTCCTTTCGCCTTGGCTTTTGGTACGGAAGCAGTAATTCCAACAGAGGAACTCATCCCTTCTGCACGATTCCAATGGCTCGACGATGAAAGTAATCAACAACTGATGAACTTCAATCTCGACACGATTGATGAGACAAGAGACAACGCATCCATTCGACTGGCTGCTTATCGACAGAAAATCTCTAAGTACTTCAACAAAAATGTCAGGACTCGGACATTCATTCTGGAGACTGGGTCCTACGTAGAGTGTTTCAGAACACGAAGGAAGATGGAGATGGGAAATTGGGCCCTAATTGGGAAGGCCCTTATCTAATAACTGGGGTGGTTGGCAAAGGAGCTTACAAGTTACAGACATTGGAAGGAAATCCGGTGCGCAATAGTTGGAATGCAATGCACCTCAAGAAGTTTATCCGGTAACATTCATGCTTAAGTTGATTAGTTCTATACCAATTTACTTTTAGAATAGTCGTACTGTTAGTAGAAAAAGGCGATTGTAGTGATTATTCGACAAGTTGCAATAAAAGTTGTTCATTGGACCCTTGCTCCATTCAATTTGAAATAACTCCATCCTGTTTGAAATAAACGACTCCCAACGTCGTATATATACATAACGTCAATTGTTCAAAATACAATTTTCACAACATTTGGTGTTAATTAGAAACTTTACAAACAAAGTTCTAGTTAAGTGCCATTCAGTTTAGGGATTATCCCTTTCTGCGCCAGTCGTTGTGTCCGTAGCGACAACGACGTCTCCCTCAAACTCCACAATCATAGCCTCCGGCTGATCTGCCACTTGTCCAATTATTTCTTCTTCTTCTTTCCCTTGCTCTACTTCCTTCAACGCCTCCACATTAAGAGGATCAGGCGCGGCTTCCTCTCTCTCAATATCCACCTCGGCTCTAGTTTCTTCTTCTTCCTCTTCCGACGACGATTGAATTCCTGCAGAACGCCTTTCATACGCCCGAATCCATTTCTCTGGCTTCCAGTCGACATTCTTTCCTTCAACGTACTCCTTCATCAAATCATATCTATTTTTCAGCATTGACTCTACGACGATGTCTTCCATTTGCTCCAAAAGCATCTCATTTTCCTTCTTCACATTTGCAAAACCTTCTTTGTAACCTTCAATAGTCATTTCAGCAGTTTCTTTCTCTAATTTCAGAGTGGCCTTCGTCTCTTTTAACTCCCTCTCCAGAACTTTCTCTTTCCTCTGCGATGCGAGTAGTCCCGATCTGTGCTCAGACGACTCTTTCTTGGCTGTCGATAATGACTTCTCCAACTCCTTCACCCTCCTTTGATTAGACTCGGCGTTCTTTCGTAGAAATAAACTGCACTCCAAAGCCTAAAAACCGTTTAAGTTAGAATTTCATTCGACAAAAAAAAAAAAAAAAAAAAAAAAAAAACTCACTTGGTAGTTCAAAGATATGGCTTTCTTCATAGCTTCTGTTGGCCCAATCTGCGCTAATCTTACCTCGTCGCCTTGGAGTAGGAGTCCATCGACGAATGAATCAATACTTGAAGGGTCCGAGATGGCGGTCGACTCCTTTGGGACTTTCAGAATTAGGGTGTCGGTATCTTCTTCAGTCTCCACCTCTGTGATAGCCTTTCTCTTCTTCCCAGACGACGGAGTTATTTCAGCCGACCTACCTTTTTCCTCGACTCCGGCCCCTAAAACTACCTCTCGGGGCTGAGATTCAGTTCCCCTTTCAACCTCAGTCTCTCTCTTTTTCATCTTTCTTGACTTTCTACTACGGTTTCATTTCATCGAGTGATGCGACTGTGAATGGGCCCGTCATCATTTCCTCTGCGCACAAAAATTCTTCAGTTTTTAGGGGCTCTCGATATTTGTTCACTCCATACAAATTTCGAATCGACCACCTACAGTTTATCACAGCCAAGACGTTGTTAGTAGGGGCCAGAATTTTACCTTCTTCGCGCTGATAAACCTCCTTCCACAGCGGGGTCGCCCTCAGTCTACCTTCTTCTAGAACAGCTTTACACTGTCTTACCTCGTCTGACAGAGATAGGATTGCTTTAACGTTTGAGGTGGACCGAACGGTTGAAATGAACGACTTGTTATGTAGAGGATCTGCAAGCGACAAGTACACGGTTAATAAAAAATATATAAGTGCTAATATTCTAGGGGTTTAGAATTCAAAAAAGGACGTTACTCACTCGACAGACACCAAAATTCAGGGATTCGACCAGCCCCAATCAATCCAAATATTCCCTCACCCCTCGCAAAGAAATAATAAGACTGCCAACTTCCCCTATCATTGGTAGGCAATCCAGTAACAAGGTGTTTCTTTCTCTGTCGAAGGATCATTGTGTACCTCCCATTTTCCTTCAAATGCTCCTTCAGGTAGTATGTCTCTAAGACGTCATTTACCTCAAATAATACTCCCAACTCAAAAGACAAACATTCAATCGACAATAGAATCCTCCATGCATTCGGCATGAGTTGGGACGGAGCGATTTCAAAGTGATTGAGCACTTCCCAAACCAATCTTGGGATAGGAAACCTCAATCCTACCTGAAAGGGACGAATGTAAAACCCTATCCAACCTGGAACCTTGTGGTCAATTCTTTCTGTTGGCGCTGGTACCCGCAATTCCAATGAATCAGGAAATCTGTACATACAGCTAATTTCTCTCAACATCTTCCCAGTCAAACGACTGGCAGGATTCTTGGATAGTATGTTTGTAGGTTCACTAGTGCTTGGAAATTCACTCGACTCACCTATAGCAGGCAACGACCTCAGCGGAATGGCTTCGGTAGGAACCTCACGGGGAGACACAGCCAAGGTAACCACACCACTCTCGATCAACCTATCGTACGACCAATCTTGACGTGTTACGTCCTCCTCCGTTTCGCTTGACGACTCGACGTAACTGTCAATTTTTACACCTAAGCTGCCTAAAGACTCCCCACTCGACATTCTCCAGACGACAAGCATGTAAACAAATTAACCCCCTAAAATCCTACTTCCAAAAGATCAAATCTAGCAAACAACTTTGAAAACTAGATCACACAAACCCAAGGATCAAACACCAAAATCACCCAAGAACAACTTGAATCTACACTATGAATGCTATAGAAAAATGAAGAACAAGAAGAAGTTTTGAAGAATACCTTAGGAAAACGCTTGAGAGCTTTCCTTACTCGACTTCCAAATGAGGAGAAATGAGACTCCTCCAACATATTTATACACACCTGAAAAATTTGGCGCCAATATTCCCGCCAAAAACTCCTCGTAAAACGTGCTAGGGTTTGCAGCTAATCAACCTTAATAGACTAGGTATAAAAAAACAGAGCGTTGGACGTCAACAAAAATATCCCCCCAGATTAATTTCTGTCGAGTGAGATTAAGTTATTGCTACTCACTCTTCTCATACGACAATGTCGAGTGAAAATCGCCCCTGAACCACTTCCTGGTTCAGTCGAAGGGACATCCCCCAGATTGACTCATGACGAGTCAGATGAAATTTGCTACTCACTCTTCTCATACGACAATGTCGAGTGAAAATCGCCCCTGAACCACTTCCTGGTTCAGTCGACAGGGGACATCCCCCAGATTGACTCATGACGAGTCAGATGAAATTTGCTACTCACTCTTCTCATACGACAATGTCGAGTGAAAATCGCCCCAACCACTTCCCGGTTCAGTCGACAGGGGACATCCCCCAGATTGACTCATGACGAGTCAGATGAAATTTGCTACTCACTCTTCTCATACGACAATGTCGAGTGAAAATCGCCCCTGAACCACTTTCTGGTTCAGTCGACAGGGGACATCCCCCAGATTGACTCATGACGAGTCAGATGAAATTTGCTACTCACTCTTCTCATACGACAATGTCGAGTGAAAATCACCCCTGAACCACTTCCTGGTTCAGTCGACAGGGGACATCCCCCAGATTGACTCATGACGAGTCAGATGAAATTTGCTACTCACTCTTCTCATACGACAATGTCGAGTGAAAATCACCCCTGAACCACTTCCTGGTTCAGTCGACAGGGGACATCCCCCAGATTGACTCATGACGAGTCAGATGAAGTTTGCTACTCACTCTTCTCATACGACAATGTCGAGTGAAAATCGCCCCTGAACCACTTCCTGGTTCAGTCGACAGGGGACATCCCCCAGATTGACTCATGACGAGTCAGATGAAATTTGCTACTCACTCTTCTCATACGACAATGTCGAGTGAAAATCACCCCTGAACCACTTCCTGGTTCAGTCGACAGGGGACATCCCCCAGATTGACTCATGACGAGTCAGATGAAGTTTGCTACTCACTCTTCTCATACGACAATGTCGAGTGAAAATCGCCCCTGAATCACTCCCCGGTTCAGTCGACAGGGGTCATCCCCCAGATTGACTCATGACGAGTCAGATGAAATTTGCTACTCACTCTTCTCATACGACAATGTCGAGTGAAAATCGCTCCTGAACCACTTCCCGGTTCAGTCGACAGGGGACATCCCCCAGATTAACTCATGACGAGTCAGATGAGTTTGCTACTCTATCACTCTTCTCATACGACAATGTCGAGTGAAAATCACCCCTGAACCACTTCCTGGTTCAGTCGACAGGGGACATCCCCCAGATTGACTCATGACGAGTCAGATGAAGTTTGCTACTCACTCTTCTCATACGACAATGTCGAGTGAAAATCACCCCTGAACCACTTCCTGGTTCAGTCGACAGGGGACATCCCCCAGATTGACTCATGACGAGTCAGATGAAATTTGCTACTCACTCTTCTCATACGACAATGTCGAGTGAAAATCGCCCCTAAACCACTTCCCGGTTCAGTCGACAGGGGACATCCCCCAGATTGACTCATGACGAGTCAAATGAATTCCGCAATTCGCTCTTCTCATACGACATGTCGAGTGATAATTGCCCCTGAACCATTTTTCGGTTCAGTGGACAGGGGACATCCCCCAGTTTGACAGTCAACGGGATGAATCCAGATAACAAATGTCGAGTCAGATGGTATTGTGTTATTTACTCTTTTCACACGACAATGTCGAGTGAAAATTGCCCCTGAACAATTTCTCGTTCAGTCGACAGGGGACATCCCCCCAGTTCGATTCATGTAGAGTCAAAAGTTGAAGTCTTACGGACTAAGCCAACAGGACATACCCGTTTAACTCACGTCGAGTCAAATATAGGCACTGATATCCACTCTTCATACGACCAAGTCGGGTAAAAGCCTGAGGGGTCATCCCCATAGAATTTGTGTCGATTCCAGATCAGAATATGATAACCACATCTCATACGAGTGTGTCAAATAAAGCTCCTCCCAATATACAGTTTGGTCAACCAGAGACCCCCATCTTCCTCGACAGAACGAAGGGCATTCCCAATTCACACGACATATTAAAAAGTGGATTCAATCATGCTTAATATGGATTTGGGGTTTACCCCAACCAAGGATAAACCCATGGCGTTTCATCTACACTCTGCGACACCCAAATCAAAATTATTCCTAAACCATCGTGGTACAGACGTATAAAGCTACTCATAAAGATTCATACGACATGACGGATACTCTTCAAGCCTAGGACTACCAGACTTGGAGAGTAGGGGACAAACTGTTTGGGCCAAAATTGACCCAAGGGCAAAAACGACATCTCACGACGAAGCCAAAAGCCCATCAACCGATTGAGCCCATACCTAAAGATGTTATGCATATCAACGGACACCAGTTACAAAGCTAATATAAAAGAAACAGACACATAAATGTAGCCATTAAGATCGAGAGTTATGGGAAGAAGATGAGATCTTCAGTTATCTATCATGAAATACCTGAATTAAACCCTCAATAAAGTCGACTCCAACGGGCAGATTCACGGGGAGAAGCCTATAAAAGAAGAAGGAAAGACAAGAAAGGGGATCGAAAAGCATTAGACACCGAAATCTAGACATTTCTACGATTGACCGCCCTCACGGCCCATAAACCTAGATTAAGGTATATATCAGACCTTAATTTATTTATCTTACTTCATCACTACATAGGCTAACTTGAGCGTCGGAGTGCACACGGTCCCCACCACACCGGTGGGCAGATCACTCCTTATTCGCTTTATTTATTTTGCAGGATTCAATCGCGCCCTACAGAAAGAAAATCTCGATTGTGGCCCTGATCTAAATCTGCGTCCACAATAATTTACTTATTACTTTTTCAAGATATTAGATTATCCCTAATCATAATACAATGTCATGTAGTAGATCGTCTATCTAAAGGAGAACCTGCCCAATATGCATCAGAATACTTAATTACCTGAGTATGTCCATTAACTTCATATAGCATTCTTTGGCATGATACCCTTTTTATATATCTAAGAATGCGTATAACAATATCCTAATGACTATCACAATGAGTTTGTAGAAACTGGCTAACTATACTTACTGCAAAGGAAATATCCGGTCGAGTGATTGTAAGATAGTTCAGCTTCCCAACTAGTCTTCTATATCGTCTAGGATCATCCAATGACTTCCCGACTAGCTGTATTCCTCAGGATCATCCAATGACTCTCTCTTTTTTGGTAAGAGTTTAACATTGGGATCCATGAGCATATCAATAGGTCTACAATCTAATATACATGTTTCCTGAGGAATATCTAAGGCATACTTTCTTTGGAAAATGACTACACCAGTATTAGACTGAGCTACCCCTATGCCAATGAAATACTTGAGCCGTCCCAAATTCTTAGTCTGGAAATGATTAAAAATGTGTGTTTTCAACTGTCAAATATCTTCTTGATCAATTCCAGTAATGACTATATCATTTCCATAAACCACCAAATATATGCATTTGCAATAGAAAACAAAATGATCAACTTTATAATGAGTCGTGCCAAAGGATTGAACAACATTGCTGAATCTTCCAAACCAACCACAAGGAAACTGTTTTAAACCATACAAAGATCCACAAAGTTTACATATCAAACCATACTCTCCCTGAATAACAAAGTCTGATGGTTGCTCCATATAGATCTCCTTCTAAAAGTCTCCATGAAGGAAATCATTTTTGATATCCAGTTGGTACATGGGCCAATGACGTATAACAGTTATGGAAAGAAATATTTGAACAGAAGCAATTTTTGCCAATGATACCCTTTTTGAAGTCTAGAATATCTAAAAAATATACATTTGATAGACTTAATATAAAGTTTATCTCATTCCGAGATTAGGTTGTGGATAAAACAGACACAATCGAATATGCGAAGCCGCATAGGATAACATGGTTGATTTGGTAACATAATGGAGTGGGGAACTTAGGTTTCCTAATTCTAACATGTTTTGTAACAAATAACGCCCTCTTAATGGTTTCAGCATAGGCTTCTCAAGGTGAAAGTTTTTTGTTTTCCACTTTGAGGGGCTTCTCTTCTCCAGTGAATTATGGAGAAACATACAAAATGCTTCATGGGATAGATTATTAATAATAAATTTATTTTCTGTTATTACTATACTGGAATATTCTGTTTGTGATAAGTAGTATTCCTCTTTGAAAGCTGCAATTGGTCAGAACAGTAATCAGTTTTTAGTTTGTGGGATTAAGCTTAATTTGTTTTTAGATGACTCTTTCATTTGATATCAAAGAGAGTAGAAATTATTAACTTGAAGTTTTTTTTTTTTTTTTTTTTTTTTTAATTTTTACAAGCAAATCATCTTTAGAGTTTTTTTTTTTCCCTGATATACTTAGCATGATGATGGCTTTGATATGATCTCTCTCTAGTGAGCTTAACAGTCCATCACTTTTCACATCATCATCAGTCATCACTATATAACACCATTGATCCATCAACCATATCAGTGCAGCCTCAGCTTCACTATCATTGTCATTGATTTTGCCTTCTTCACAAATACTCTTTCTTCTTATTCATGTGCTCTTCAATGAATATTAAATCGACTGTACCACTCAATACGAAAATTTATTAAAATATATCTTATAAATTAATGAAAAATCTAACTTGTTAGCTCTACTAAATCACTTTTTTGAAAATCAAATTTTGCTCTTTAATATATCAATATTCTGGTGACGCCACGGGAACCGAATTTGGTTTTTTTAAGTATTTCTGGATGTTGATATAGGGAGATTATTGGCCATGATATAACATGAGCAAAGACAGGGTCAGACCTGGTATTCTCAAGGCCGAAGGCTATTTTTCATTTTGAGACACTTGGCTATAACATAATATTATAATATAAAAAATTAAGGATACTTGACTATTAGTATTGTGATATCTTATATTGTTTGGGAATAATGTTGTGACGAACAAACTTAACAAGTAAAATATATTTTAGGTGGATTTGAATCCATACCAATAACAAAGCTTAAAGGAACAAGAATTCTAAGCTAGTGATAAAAAAAGGAACAAAATGGGCTTTCAGAGTTCATCTATCTAAAGAAAACAATATCTTAGTCACACAAGCACCATTCTCTCATCCTCAAACTTTACTTGCCTTCCGTTCTTTGATGCTTACTCTCGTTCATGGCACTTTAATCATATTGTTTTATTTTATCTCAAGTCCAATTAGTCAGATATTGTCTGTTTTGACAGTTCGAGATGGTCCAATTTCGAAGCCCTAGTCTGTCAAAGCAGATAATATCTGACTATTTTGGTCAGACCATACAAATGATATCAGAGTCAACACCCCAATCGATGTGCCAACAAGGACGTTCAATCCCAATGAGGTGGATCGTAATATCCTACATTACTTGAAATACAACTTGAACATTTGTTTATAAGTAAATGATTCATTCAAATAGTTAGAGACATTTTTTATGAGCTTGTGCCTATACCAAAAATAAAATCGTAAGGAGCTTAGTAGGTAGGTTGCTAATCACTTAACTGTCAAAGCGGACAATATATTACTAATTAGGTCGAATCTTACAAATGGTATCAGTTTAATTGAATGATTTTTAAACAAAATTCATTAACAATTTGAATGAAGAATTGAACTGATTTTTTTTGTTTTTTTTATAGTTCTTTTATGTTAGGTTTAAGGATTAATAGCTGAATCACAACTAATAAAAAAACTCAATTTATAAGAATCATATACAAGGTTGATTTTTTTATAAAAATAAAAAATAAAAATTAAGGCCGTCTTTGATCCCTATGCAGCATAGGTCACTATTTAAGACCGCATTTCATGTAAAAATTTCAGGGCCCAATTTAATTTTTAATTATTGAAAAGAAAAAAAATTAAGCTCGGCATGCTTAACACATGCAAGTCGGATGAGAAGTGGTGTTTTCAGTGGCGGACGAATAAGTAATGTGTAAGAACCTGTCCTTGGGAGGGGAACAACAGTTGGTAACGGTTGCTAATATCCCGTAGATTGAGGAGCAAAATGAGAAATCTATCTGATGAGGGACTCACATATGATTAACTAGTTAGTGAGGTAATAACTTACCAATGCTATGATCAGTAGCTGACCATCTGCTTAAAAAAAATGAATGAAACTTATAAGATTTCCAATAAATTCTTCAATTTCTTCAGAAAAACATATGAGAATAATAACATTGAGTTTCTTGATCCTTTACCTTTGGATTAATCAGCTATACTTCTCCAATTCTTTTCAAACACCACTATTAATTAAAAACTTTGATCTAATTTAAAATCACAATTTTTAAAACTCATGTAACACTATCCAAAACTCAAACCAGTCCTAATCAAGTACTCTCATTCTTGATGGAAATATTAGTTAACATGGTGGTGAGGTGGTGGGTATAATGGACCCATGATCCAAGTATCTAAATATTCAAATATGTTTTTCATTTTTTCATTTTTTTATTTATTTAGGTTGATCTGACTTCAGGCCCGACTTGGGCCCGGGTGGGCTCAACACAATAAGTTCGGGTCCGGTCCGGCCCGGGCTTAAATTTTATATTTATATTTATATTTATTTAATAAATTATATATATAATTTTTTATTATTAAAAATCGGGCCGGATAAAGCCCGACCCGAGTCTGAGCCCGAGACGGTCCGATTTGTGCTCGGGCCGGACTTTTTCCAGACCCAAGCTTCAAATTTAATTGTCGGGCTCGGGCCGAGCTTAGCAAAGCCCCCGCCCGGTCCGACCCTTTGCCACTCTTACTTCATATCTACATTTTTTTTAAATGTATAAATAAATCAAACCAAATTAAGTGTCTGTTTAGTATGGCCTCTAGTATTGACTAGTAGTGGTAAAAAAAGCTTTTTTAATTCCAAAAACTATTTTAAAAATTTTTGGTGATATTTGGTTGCATTTTAACTTGAGCTTTTGAGGATTAAAAAAAAATTATTTTGTCTCTACTAGTAAAAGCTCAAAATTTGGGCTTTTATGAGTAAAACTTGGAAATTTTTTTTAAAGATTTAAATTATTTATAATACTCTTATTTAATTTAACAATATTATTTCATTTCTTTCATAATACAATTTAAAAAAACTTGTCCAATAAAATAATTTTATAATGTTTAATAAAAACTCTCACTCATAACCAAACACTTTTTTTTTTTAATCAAAAACTTTTATTCTAAAAATTATATTAATAAAAAAATTATTTGAAAAGTTATATAAATTTTCTTATTACGTGAGTTGAGTATCTGAATTTTTTTGACGCTTATATAAATAAATAAATAAATAATTAATTAATTATCGAAAAAAATCCAACGATGAAGTCGAAGACCCAACACAAACTGAGTGGCTGGCCAAACACATTCAAAATCAACAAAACTTTTCTCTCTCTTCCCTCTCTCTCTCTAAAACCACCAGCTCATTCTCATTCTCATTCTCATTCTCATTCTCGTTCTTGAAGTTTATAAATTCAAAATCAAAACCAAAATCATAAAACTAATTAACAATAAATCGTCAATTTGAATGGAAGCTATCAGAAAACAAGCCACAAAACTCAGAGAACAAGTCGCCCGCCAACAACAGGTGCCTTATTTTTATATATGATTTTTTTTTATATTTATGATTATAATTATAAGTGTTATAGAACCCTAGGATTCTTCACAAAGCCTCTATTAGATCCGGCTCCAGTTTCGTTTCTTAGCTCCACAGCCTTGATCTTGCTTGCACGATATTAGTTTAATTTTTATTTTTATTTAAAAAAAAGGAATTATTTTTGGTTCAATCTCTGTCATGTAGGTTTTGATAGTTTTGGGATTTCGTTGATTTGGGTGATTTTCTATTAGGACTCATTTGTGCTGAAAAACAAATAAAGAGTAATGTTTTGGATCTGGTGAAATGCTTTTAGATTGAATAAGCTGAGGATGATTTGATTAGAGGCTAGTTCTGTTTCTGCTGCAATTTTCACAGATTTAGAGAGGGATACCCAAAAAATTATTTTTGGATTATGTGGTCGTGGCGTTTTTGAATCTTCACATTGTATCGTTTACGGGTTGTAGATGTAATGAATTACTGAACTTATTAGACTATTGTCAGTTGTGTGAGACTGTGACTGTGAAATGAAATGGTAGAAAGAAGTGTTGTTTGCTGATTGTCAACGAGTAATTGAAGTAGCTAATGAGGATTAGAGGAAAAATAATCAGTAAAACATTACAAAATTGATTTTGGTGTGAGAAACTAGAGTCTGATTGGTTTATCAGAATTTGATTTGGTGAATTTGGAAAACAGTTCTGCATTCTGATGGATATTTTTTGTTTAACGTACTTAGAAAGGAACAAATAAAAATAGTACAAAAAGTTTTTCTCTATTGCTGCTATTGCTGTTGTAATGAGTATAGGATTTGTGAGGTGGGTACCATAACATGGTGAGCTAGAGGATGTTTAATTATTGAAGGGCTTTACTGTGTATTACTTGAAAGAAGAAATTATCATTTCTGATGAGTCCATTTAGCAAAACTGGAGATAATGCTTTATGCATCAGTAGGGATCGTTTTTAAGGCTAAATGGTGAGTTTCCATTTCAAAATTTCTGTGGTGGACACCATCTGAATAATGTGTAAAATTTAACATCAACTTCGCCTTAAAGAGTGCCAATGAAGTAGCAAATTCTGGCTTTGGTGCACTGTTTTCTTTGTGAAAGGTGATCACAGGCTTTTTTTTATGCTTTGCTAGTGGTGCTTGCGACCGTTTATTTCCCACTCCTAATAAAAATAATTAGTATGATTGCTGTTGATTTTTTCTTAATGTCTTCTGTCAACGACCTAATAAAAATCCCTGACACACCCACTTAATATCAAAATGTAAGTTTGTTAATTACATGGGATTTTTATTTTTAGGCTGTCCTCAAACAATTTGGTGGTGGTGGATATGGTGGGTCAGACAATGTCATAACTGATGAGGCAGAGCTCCATCAGCATCAGAAACTTGAGAAGCTTTACATCTCCACCCGTGCTGGGAAGGTTGCCTTGTCCTCCTGTGGTTTATATGTCTTCCCTTTTTCTTCTTCCCTTCTAAATGTTCGCTATTATTTTTCAGCATTTCCAAAGGGACGTTGTTCGTGGTGTGGAAGGATATATTGTTACTGGGTCCAAACAAGTTGAAATAGGTGACTGCCTGACTGGTGAAGCTGTTATGTCATTTCTTGACACTTTACAGTGAGTTATAATGTCTCACATCATTCTTCCATTTATATGCTTTATTTTCATCAGGAACAAAGTTGTCAGAGGACAGCAGGAAATATGGTTCTGATAATACATGTACCAGTGGTAATACATTATCGAAAGCAGCACTAAGTTATGGCCGAGCTCGTGCTCAAATGGAAAAGGAGCGGGGCAGTTTGCTGAAAGCTCTGGGCACACAGGTTTGACCAAACAATATAAGAGTTATTAATCTTAAGTTGCATGCATGTGCAAGGTATGCCTCAGTCCATTAGCCAGTAACCCAAGGCTTTTGATATCAGTGTTCTTAAACGCGCTAGGCGCTAGTCGAGCGGTGACCCAGCGCCTAGGGCGCCTACGCGGGGCCTAGGAAATTAATCGGAAATAGAGAATTTCCATAATTAGGTTTAAGATTTGGAGTGATTTTGACAAATAAATCACAGGGAAATGTTGTTTGAGCAATGGGTAAGATTTATAGAGGGTCAATTTGATGAGAAACTAACAAAAATTGAAGAAATTAGAGTTTTTTTAAATTAGGGTTTATGCATCAAATTTGGGGATTTTTAAAATTGATGAGTTAGAAAGTTAGTTATGTAAAATTAAGGTTAGGGTTATGATTATAACTAGGGTGTAAAATTCAACTGGAAATCAGCTTCGATTTCGAATTTTGAGTCTGTCAACGGCCGTCGACCGACGATTTTTGTGGTCAAAATTTGCCGGAATGGGCAGAAAATGCCGCCCATTCCGGCGAGCGCTTGGCTCCAACGATTTGGGGCCAGGTGCGGCGGCCATAGGCCGCCGAGCCTAAACGCGCCGCCTAGGCGGTGCGTTTTAGAACAATGTTTGATATTTGCTTATTTAGGTTTATTATATTTTTCTGACATTTAGATACTAAATTCATTTTAATTTTATTTTAGTCTAAATTAGATCTTATAGAAATTTTTAAACTTACTCATTTCGATAAATCCTCACCTGATTGCCACACCCGCAGCCGCAAAGAAGGGTCCACCCTGGAGACTTGTTTTAGATCAGGAAGGCAATTGATGTGGATTTGGATAGCCAATATTCAATTTGATTTTTCAGACTAGTGCACTAAATTAGTTTTTCTAGTAATGACTGCCTTTAATAGTTACATAAACACAACCACTTCAGATTTTGCTGAATTGAGGCAAATCTACGAATATTACTGGCAGTCTATGACCTCGTTAGTTGTTACGTAAAATCCAGTATTTGAGCTCATAAACATCTAGAATAGGGGTTGGTGATCCTCAATACACTTGATTTGGTAGACCTTCTAATTTTGTTCTTCATGAGGTTTTGAATGCTCTGATTTTTAGGTTGCTGAGCCACTGAGAGCAATGGTAATGGGAGCTCCGCTGGAGGATGCCCGACATCTAGCTCAACGTTATGATCGAATGAGACAAGAAGCTGAAGCTCAGGTATTTTGTAATATGGTCTTCAATTTAGCTTGGAATGTATGAATTCTTCCTGAGCTTTTGACTTATAATTAGGTATATTCTCCCATTCTAATATGCTTATTTTTTGTGGATGCTTGCTAGTTTATCTGGTAAAACCTCTTGGGGGAGGTACAAGAGGTTTGGAGTTTGAACCCCGCTCACATGGGTGGAGAGGCGATTTAGTTTCCTGTCTTGCTATACTTCAAAAAATAATCTGTTTTATTTTCTGTGATATTTTATTTATGTAGAAGAGTTCTTCTCATTTGTGTTATGTATTTATATCATCTGCATCATTGATCAATTTATGCGCAGTGCTTGGATGGTTGATATCCCTTTTTCAAGCTTGTAATTTCATCTTCTCTTAAACCTAGTCAGGCAATTGAAGTTTCCAAACGCCAAGCTAAAGTGAGGGAAACCCCTGGCAATCCTGACCTTGCTATGAAATTAGAAGCTGCAGAAGTGAAGCTGCATGATTTAAAGTCAAACATGGCAATTTTGGGAAAGGAAGCTGCTGCTGCAATGGCTGCTGTTGAATCTCAGCAACAGAGGCTAACTCTCCAGCGCCTTATTGCAATGGTAGCTTAAATTTCCCTCTATTTTCGTCATAGGTTCAATCTAATGTTATACCGATATACATTGTAGGAATTCTTTTTGAAACTATGTCGTTTTAATTTTGAATAAAGGTTGAAGCAGAACGCACTTATCATCAAAGAGTCCTTGAGATACTCGATCAGCTTGAAGGAGAGGTAACTAATCACATTACCTTTTTGTTTTATATTTTCCTGTAATTAAAGCTGATTCCAATTAATTTACTCCAGCAGTTTTTTGTGTCAGTTTATGAAACGTTCATACTCTGTGTTACTATTGATAGATGTTATCAGAGAGACAACGGATTGAAGCAGCTCCTACCCCAAGTGTGGACACTATGCCGCCACCTCCAGCATATGAAGTTAATGGTGTATATGCTTCTCAAACACACAATGGGTCAACAGACGGCATGGGTTACTTTTTAGGAGAGGTTAGTTTTTATTTTTTAATGTCTATCTTGTTCCAACATATCAATATAGCTGATGATATTAGTTCCACAATCATACAACGGCTGTTTAACTCGTTTGTTTCTGAAATGTTGCTTATTTGGCCTTGTGTTGCAGGTTGTGCATCCATATAAAGCTGAATCTGATGTTGAACTCACTTTGTCAGTCGGTGACTATGTGGTGGTTCGAAAGGTTCACAGCTCACTGGAATTAAACTTTCTAAATTTATTCTAATATTTGAATTGAATTCCAATGCCACCCTTTTTATTTACTGTATCCTGTAGAAAAAAAATTATATATGCTCTGCAACCTTGACAGGTTACAAATAACGGTTGGGCTGAAGGGGAATGCAAAGGAAGAGCAGGATGGTTCCCATTTGGATACATTGAAAGAAGGGAGCGTGTTCTTGCAAGCAAGATGGCTGAAGTGTTCTGATATTTTCCTGCGTCCGGATTTTTGTGCAGCGGATTTTGTACCCGTGTATGTTTTCCTCCGGTTATACTCAAAAGATGCATCCTTTGACTGCTTTTTATTTTTTGACATGTTATATAGTTAAATCTCTCTCTTCGTTCCAGTTGATATATAAACGCCTTTCTTATGTTTTTTTTTTTTTTTTTTTTTTTTAATTTTCTTTATGTATTTAGGTTTGTTCATTTGTTGTGGATGCTCATTTGATTGATGAGTGAAACTGGCTCTCTGTTCAGAAATTTCAGCAGTTTCTTGTTTGTTATTGGTTCTGAAGACTTTCTTTGTAGCACAATGCTAGTGTTTCAATTGCCATGATCTAGTAGTATTAGTATTTTACTAGTGATGGTAATTTGAATGGATATTTTGGATATCCACTAATAGCTGTTTAAACAAAAATCTGATATCCACAGTTTAATGAAGTGGATAGATTGCGGATATGAAGTTAGGTATCCGCAATGGATATCCACTAAACATGAGGTTGTATAATTTTCTTGTGTTGATATTGATATTCAAAATTGTGATGAATTGCTGGTTGTGTTGAATATTGTAAAATTGTACTGCCTGTGTTGAATAGATTTGCACTAAATTATTGGATTTGTATTAAATGAACTAGTGGTATCAAATGTTGTATATCAATTAGTAAACAACTTAAATATCATTCTTCTCAAAGTCCCTTATCCATTTTAAAATTAAAAATTAAACTGCACACTTCTGAAAGGAAAATATAAAAAATTGTCTTCACAAATAAAAATAAGTTCTCTCTTCTTTTTTCTCAATTATTTTTTTCCTATAACATCTGAACTTAAAAGCAATTGTATGTATGTTTGACTAGTCAATTCATCTTTGGATCGCTTGGGCGGGTTGAACTATCAAAATGTTTTGCCCCTTGACGTCTTAGATAGCATAGTCAATTAGTATATTTCTTATTTTTCTAATTTTACGGATATTTTGGATATACGGATGTCTGTATTGATAGATGGATGCGGATGTTAATATCGACCTCGAAAATTTTAGCGGATATGAGGTTATTCCCAAAATTATGAATATATTATATGCAACCATCTTTCTATTTTACTGGTAAACTAACAGGCCAATTGATTTGGTAACGTATATGTAGTTAATGCAAAGGTTTTATGAATCCCAACCAATTTTTTTTAATTGAGATAAAAATCATCCCAAATCTCGACTTGATTTTTTATTCGGGATGAAAAACTATTCTTAATCCGGATAAAAGTATTTACTCATGGTGATTTTTTATTCCGAACTCCATACTAAATGATATAAGATCTCGAATTCCGATTGAAATTCAAGATTTTATGCGGACCTTAATCGTAGGTATTTACTTACCAGTTTTAGTCTAAATACAATGAAATATTTTTTAAAAAAAAAATTACAAATATTTACAATACTACCTATTTAATTCCATTTTGTGATCATGTTAGATTGACAGATTGTATCAGAATAATCTCCCTCATTTAAAATCAATTCTAAACAAAAGATTCAAGTATAAACTAATTAAATTACTCTTTAACAGGCCACCAAGAAGAATAAGTGGATGAAATTTCTATTTTAGATTATGGGATTCTCCAAAGTTATCTAAAAAAATTTGGAAATGAAAATCTCTAAACACATTCACATTTTTATTGAATTGTGATTAGGGAAACTAACACTCAATTATCCTATAAATTATAATAATAATACTTTAGTCTGCAGTTTTAGAAATACAAATTTTAGTCTCTACAGTTTAAAATATATAAGTTTTAGTTTAAAATATATAAGTTTTAGTCTATGCCGTTAAATTCTTTTGTTAATTGCGTCATTTTTTATTATCTAAAATTGAAATAAATTTTTGCTATCTCTATACAGTTTTTTGGGTATTCAAATCATTTAAAAATTAACAAAAAAAATATATTTCACAATAAGGATTGAAGTTTATATTTTCAAAATTATAGGAACTAAAAAGTCATCATGATAATCTGCAGGATAATTGACTATCAATTTCCCATTATTTTATCATTTTTTTTTATTAAATACCAATCACATTCTTCAAATAAACTTTCACATACAGAGAGAATCCCAGTCCTTTCAAAATGATACACATTGTTACAATTTTGTATCACTATAAATAAAACATCAACAAATCAAAGAGTCATTTGCTTTTTCTGGTTTAGCCCCCCTTCTTGTGTCTCATTGTATATTGTGTTGTGCTTCTGCACCCTTCAATGCCAGTAATGCAGCCCCATATGCAGCCTCAGTTTGAACTGCTCGCCGCACAGGCAAACCCAGAACTCTCTGTCGAATCTTAGTCCATTTCTCATTCTTCGCACCACCTCCTGCTGTGAACACTTCTTCAACCTGCGTCGCCCCCATATCCTTCAGTAAGCTATACGCCTTCGCCTGATTATCATTCAAACAACAGTGGCGTTGTCACTGAGTTTTGTTAATGATGTGTTTATAAAGATGAGTTAGTGTTTATATACCTCTATGCGAGCAATGGACTCTAAAATGCCGTGCAAATACTCAACATCACTTTGCGGGCGAGGATATAACCTGCACAAGAATGTAAATTACCAGTTGCTTGGAATGTAAGAAGCTGGCACAATGTCACTGCCAAGAATTTCAAATTCTGGCAAGTAACATATATGAAGAAAGAAATATGATCTCTTCTGCTACGCTTTGGAATGACTTCGTGAAAACAAGTTTAATGTGACCAATCTAGTGATGACCCTACAGTTATTGTCTGCTTTGGCATTGCAGGGATTGGCCAATCAACCTGGCCCCTCGCCCGCACGGTTTAGTTCCGGTTAGTGAGGTAGGATTTTACAATCCACGGTCATCGACCAATTAGTCAGATATTGAGCTGGCTCTGGTATCATTTGTGATACCTAGCCCAACTAGTTAGATATTATCTATCTGTTGCTCCTCACGGTTTTGTTCTAGCATCAGGATGGTCCAACTCCGATGCCTTGGCCCAAAAAACCTCCAACTAGTTGAGGGGCTCAACACTTATAAGGACATCATCAACCTCCCTCCCAAGCATATAAATTGAAAGGGAACAATCAAAAAATAGAAGATATGCTCACTTGAGAATGAAGTTTCCCACAGTAAATTGTAAAGTAAATTTACTTGGTTAACAAACTGCTATGCACATTGTCAATCTCTCTCTCTCATATTCATTCCTTATTTTATGTCAGCAAAAAGATCAGAGGAAACAAAAACGATTTGAAAAAAAAAACCTGGGAACCATCTTTGGATCTGCCACAGGAAATCTCTCACCAACTGCTTGCAAAGGATAGTAATCTAGAGGAGAGGCATCCATGGGATTAATATGCTCACTCAATTTCTCCAACTGCTCGTCAGTAAAAATTTGTCTAAGAACAGCTCCGCCGGTATTTGAAGCTCCTCCAACAAGCCACTTATCATCAAGACGATGGCTGTACACGCCGAATCGTGCATCATCAATCCGACTGGTGCTCAGTAACTTAATAGCAAGAGTTGAACCTAGAGAAGTGACCTAAAACAGAACATTATAATCATAACCAAAAAAACTCCAGGAACACTGATGCATTTAATCACAATGGAAACCGGGAAAAAATGTCATGAAAAGATTATTTGTTGGATCATCAATCCGACCGGTGCTCAATAGCTTAATGGCAAGAGTTGAACCTAGAGAAGTGACCTAAAACAGAACATTATAATCATAATCACAAAAATCTCCAGGAACACATGCATTTAATCGCAATGGAATTGGGAAAAAATGTTATGAAAAGATTATTTGTTGTATCAGAATGAACTAAACAATCGCAATTCAAAAATGGATGTCCCCGGAAAGGTTAGGTGAACTATAAAACATTTAGGACATACAAACTAAGAGATTCTGATCAAATGATCTAAACATCATTCATCTCGTACTTTTCATTGTGGATATAATACGATATAGTGGATTGCTACAAATACGAAAGCTAAATACAGTGAAGCGCTCACAGCTTTCCCAGGTTCTGTCGCACGAGCTGCAAGAAAGGCAGCAATACTATCAGTGGTTCCAGTGCATACAACACAATCTTTTGGAAAACCTGCAAGGGCATATTGTAAGCATAGTTGCAGAACTTGCGGTGCTCCTTATTGGGAGAAGATTTAAATGCAACAGAGCAATGCAAAGAACACAAGCAAGCAGCAAAAATCCCAATCAATATTTCAGGAGAAGCAAACTAGGATTTCAAGGAAATCATCACAGGTTACTCGGTCCCTTGAACTGTATACTTGTAATTTGTAAAGCTCTTATGAACCAGGACATGGTCTTCAAAAATCAACCAATCTCAAACCTAATATATACACACACTGTTACCTAATACTATCTCAACTAAGTTTTGTACAACATATGTAACCGCCTATTAATTTATTATTATCATGACACATCAATGTAGTTCAAACATAACATTGGTCATGTTTCTCTATTTGCCAAATGTCCACTTGACATAAAAACTTAAGGTTTTAAGGTGTAACATAGTGTTTAAGCTCTAACTCTTGGTGAAACCTTTAGTCATAAAAATTTATTAGAACCTCGATTCTCCTATTTCGCAGAGTGGACTCGACTGGGAAAAGGAAATATTTAGCGTATGATCCATGGTTTTGTTCTATATGCATTAAAAAAGAAGCACAAATTCTGGAAAGAACCAAGGCTCCAGGTTTGATATAGGACAACTTAGTAATATGAAATTCCTCAAATTTACGGGGGTTCTTTTGTCTCCATTTTCATTATTGTCTTCAGATTCGTACCGTGCTTTGTCTGGACTTCAAACTTTAGCTTTAAATGGTCCCACATTATATGGTTTGGTTCATAGAGAATCAAAATAGATTTACCAACAAATCATGAAATGCTATGGTTCTTAAATATGATTTGAAATTGATTTAGAAGTAACTTGTGGAATCATGAGCCGAGTTGATGATCTTTTTTTCTGGTATCTCAAACTAAGCTTTCAAGTGACTGAAATGACTAGTAAATGCAGACATGACATGAATCCTAAATTGCCAATTCAGGAAGCACAACTTCAATAAATTTTGGGGGAAAAAATGCTTATTGATGACAATGCAAGAGTATGCATTAGGAAACAATAGTTTGAAGCTCTTTTTAGCTTTTACCTGCGGCAAGTCAAAATGGAACTAAAACATACCGAATTCAATTCTGATGTCCTCTTTTAAAAAGCCAACTGAAGCTCCCGGAGCTTGGACAGAAGGTAAGAGTTGTGAATACGGCTGAGACAGCAGCCAAGGTGGATAGGATTCAAGTTCAGGATCGTAACCAACCTATGATCCAAAAAAGACTCGTTAGCACAAAAAAACTTGATGTTGACAAGTGGTATACATAAAAGATCATAAACGCAAACAAGAACAGAAAGTACCTTCAGTGCATTATTGTAATCAGACACTCCAGGCTTTCCATGAAGAAGCCACAACAACCAATCTGCCTGATGTAACAATAATGCGGATTCTCTATTTGCACTCTCAAAATTCCACCACGACACAAGCTTGCAAAGGGTAGACGTGCCAGAGCAGACTGTGTGGTTTGCAGGAGCAATAGACTTTACCACTGGTAAAGCGTCAGGACAACTCTCATTGTAAAGGAACGGTTTCCATAATGGTTCTCCTGTATTGCTGCGGCAACAAGTTCAAATGCGCGCCTGATATACAAGTGGTCTTCACATGACAAAGGAAGTATACAAGGATAAAGTAACAAATCTACAGGGTACCCACCTATCAATTATTATAGTAGTCGCAGAAGTGCCATCAATAGAAATGGAAGCTATAAATTGCCTGAGATTAACAGGAACATCTTCGAGCAATGCGAAAAGTGTTGCCTTCCAAGATCGTATCCAATCTACACTTTCTTCAGTCTTACTACACAACAGAAACAACAGTTTCAGCTTTCTTGGGCAGTTTAATTCAATGCAAAAACACAAGCTCCTAGAGAAGGTCTAGATTTATTGTTTCTAGAAGCCCATTTGGCGTGCAGGAACAAGCTCAATGAATCACTCCATTTTTTAAGCCCATTTTTCTCCGTCTTCAAAGCATCTAAACTGATCAGAATATCATAATTGTACATCTACCCTATCCAAATAAGAAGATCAACTATCATAACTACTAGCAACACATTTTGCTCCGTAAATTACACTAAACAAACCCACAAATCATGTATGAACAATATCTCTCTTTACCAACAAGTTGATATTCATCTACAGCTACTAACATTTCTACTAGTAACACTACTAAAAACTGAAATGCAGAACACTTACAGACATTCAATTTGATCAAAATTGAACAACGAAATGTCTTCGATGCTCGAATTCAAACAAAAATTTGCCAATAGATATTACCATATATCTTGGATACTCCTTCTTTCCTTCAGAGTGAATTGTCCCATCTCTATCAATAAGAGCAAACCTTGCTCCAGAAGTACCAAAGTCCATCCCAAGATACAGCCGTTCACCCACTCGCCGATCATCTTTACTACTCCCCCTCATCCTCAAACTCATGTTTTTTCTTGTTGGTTTGCTTACAGGCCAAATTTCTGATAGTAGCTTCCTTGACTTGGAACCCCCTGGTGCATCAAACCAGAAGCAGAAATATCATAAAGGAAATTATCAATTTTCCACCATAAGTTAGGCGAACACCAAAAGTTCCGAAACCCGAAACCTCGTAAACTTTTATCAATTTTCCACCTTAAAGAAATGAAAATTGATACACTTTTGAAACTTTTGATGGAAAAATTATAATTTTAAAAGTGTTGTAATATTTTCGTACTTTTACTTAACTTAAAATGGAAACGGAATTATTTCCCATATCAGTAATGTTATAGTCATTTGTAAATAGCAACACTTTTTTTTTTTTGAAATCATTGGAAACCTCATCGCCAAACCACCCATTCTGGAGTAGGTAAAACCCTCGACTGTTACGCACACCTTATATTCGAACCCACGACCTGAAAGTCAGACCCTGAACCCTACGCCACTAAGCCACGCCCCTTGGGGACAAATTTTAAAAACATACCGTTAGTAAATTAGTTCGATGGCAATCAGAATATCTAGTCATATACCAATTTATCTGAATTTCCTGTAAATAGCAACACCCGCAACAGTTTTTAGTTATTAGTAACAACATGAGGGTAACACTACACTAACAGTTTTTTAATCACAAATGATTTGTCAAATGACTTACAATAGTGTCATATCAGTTGCGATACAAATTTAATATATCTTAGCATATGCTAAACTTAAACCTAATATTATTTTAAAAGAAATGAGTGTAAAAATAGAGAGGGTACCATGTTTTGGTGGTGGTGATGGGCAGCAGAGAAACAGAGGAGAGATGGTAACATGGCTGGCTGAGCCTGAGGCCGACACAACAACCA
The DNA here is from genome assembly GCA_019454045.1 of Zanthoxylum bungeanum. Lineage (NCBI taxonomy): Eukaryota > Viridiplantae > Streptophyta > Magnoliopsida > Sapindales > Rutaceae > Zanthoxylum > Zanthoxylum bungeanum. Next base: position 70,891 of record SKCR01003447.1, read on the forward strand.
TAATGTATGTATCTCTTTGTTTCGCCTCTTGATGGATAAGGAATAAGGAGACGGTTAATTAATCAGTTATATGGGATTGGGAGCCATCTTTCTAAAACTTGTGGGCTTCGTTGAAATGGAACCTGCTGGTTTTGGGGACATGAGGTTTCTTTAAGTTGGGCCGATTTGTGAGCTCGTTAGAGCTCTTCTTCTTTGATTTGATTCTTATCCCGATTTAAAAAAATGACGGGACAGAAAATATCTTGAAATGTTTAGGGACATAACGAGATTTAATGAAATGCGAGATGGAACAAGACCGGGATTGGAAATTTTCATCTCGTCTCATTCTCAATTCTATTGCTCATAATATATATGATTATGAACCCAGCACTTTGAGCCATTTAGGTTATGTTTAGATTGATGGAATGGGTTGAAATGGAGTGAAATGTAACTTAAAGTTTTTAAAATTTATTATTTGGATTGATGAAAATGAGTGGAATGGAGTGGAAGTGGATGGAAGGGAATAAAACAAAAAGGGTTATTAAGCCATTGAAAATGAGCCGTCCACGGGGGTTAGGGATGGAACTTAATTTTTAAAAAATACCATTATATGTGAAGACGAAGCTCATTGAAAAAATAACATTAAAATATTTATCTATTAGACTTTTATAATCTAAAATGGTTCGATTGTCTTTAAAACTCATTGTTGTAAATTCTTCAAATCTTCAAATATAATAGTTTGGATGGAGGAGAGACATGTCCCTTGGATGGTACCCCATAAGGACATGTCCTCCAATTGTGTGTAACATGGTCTTATGCTCCAAGGGGTGCATAGGAGGGGTATAACCTTTTGGAGAGTTGCACCTCAATCCAAAGGGTGCCCTTGAGGCACCCTTCCATGCTTATAAAATGAAGCCTTTGTGTTCCTTTTTGAAAGATCTGATTCCATCCGAATTTCATCCAAAGTTTAGAGTCTCATTTGTTGTTTGGGTCAAGAGAGAGTTCCCCCCATTACCAAGTTCGAGATCTTGTTAAGGTGTGCCCCTTGAACAAGAGGAATCCGGGTTATCCTGAGAGAACATTAGCCACAAAATCCGTAGAGCACCGAGACGGGGCTGATAAGTTCTTAAGGACAGAGAATCTTCTCGACCTGGATCTATTTTACAGGTTTTTCTTTAAGTTTTCAAGTTTTAAGGTTTTACTTTTATTTACATGTAAAAGTATATCTACTTTGATTTGTTGCATGTTAATTTTCTGTTTAATGACACTAACTTACCACACTCATTTAGTTACATTATATTTCATTATTTATATTATAAACCTCCATTTTTTTTCCAAAAAATATTATGATACGTTAATTTCCATTCCTTTTTGTTCCATTGGGTTACATTCCATTATAATTCATCATCTTCCATCAATCCAAATATAACCTTAAAGGATGAGGATGTATTAATCATTATATTGCAGTAGTTCGATGGTACTACGAATGCATCTCCAACCCATATATGGCTCAAAGTGATTAGGTTCGAGTCACACATATCGCAAGAGGTATCGAATTTAGCTTTTTATCGAGGTCCAATGCGAAGTTCAAGGTTTGAACCCTGAATACTATGAGGATTAATAATAATAATATATGGGTGTTTAACAAAAATTATGGATTGTCTACAATCTTTTAAAATTAAAATGAATGATTTAGTTGACGATATTGCTTATATTATGGTCTTGGGTTTGAGTCCAAATGATGCATTTTCTTGTAAGAGCCTATGACAGCAGATGATTTTATCTACTCCGCTTAAATTCGGATCGAGTAATTGGCGGCAGGATTTCCAACGTGTCCGAAAAAAAATATTACGAGACACTATCACATCATCATGTTATCTGATTAATTCAAAGCTTTGACATATAATCTACGAAGTTGCTTAATGAAGTGTACATGTTCTTATTAAGTAAATTGCTAGTATGCAAGAGGCATAGCTTCTTTAAAAGAAAAAAAGATTTGATTGTGGCACCCCAAGCCACATGATATACAAAAAGGGAATTTTTCAAAGTGATTATCAAACTAATGAGATTAAAACCCCCTAATAGACTAATTGAAATCCTACTAAAGATTTTTTCTTTTTTTTTTAGAATCGTTTGAAATCCCGCTATCAAATCACTCATTCCGAATTTAAGCAGAGCAGGTAAAACCATCGGCTATCTCAAGTTCTTATTAGAAACTCACTCCCTAGATTAAAATTCGAACCCAAGACCTCAAAGTAAGGTCATGAGTCATACACCACAAAACCACGCCCCTGGTTACAATCCTACTCAAGACAAACAACCTTAAACCCTAATTAAATTAAAATTTCATAAATAATAAAAAAAAAATATAATAAAATTTATAAACTTGTCCTGTGTAATTTACTATTCACAATCAGTGACAAATTCTATTGCATCCCAATCTCAAATATGCTAATCATTTATGACAAGCAAGCAAACAATATTGGACCACACTCACACTCAAAAGAGGAATTAATAAAAGATTGCATGTGCCAATCAAAAGACTTGTCCCATTGTATCATTATCTCATCACCTTCTTTTTTATTCTTTACTTCTACTCTTTCTTCCATATTCACAATACAAGTTTGCATTTGTTTTATCCTCAAATTATAATTCAATTGATTTAACTCTTGCGGTAAAAGTAAGAGATCACGGATTTTTAATATTTGGGTTGGACTGCAGTGTAATATAAAAAAATAAAGTTAAATTTTTTTTTTTAAAAAAAATTGAAAAATAATTATGCAATAATTTATTTGTAAAGTCACATTTTTAAATTGTAAATTTAAGGGGTCAAAACATAAAATTTATAAAAAATTGACTCTTTAATTTAAAAGACTAGTCATTTACGTGGAGTTACACATCCTACATATAAACTTAGTTATTACCTAAAATATCTTGATTTTTTTTTTAATATTACAACTTATTATAAAGATATAATTTTGATAGTATTATGTAACAATAAAATTTATTATTAGATAATAGAATTTCCTTTTTTGGGCATTTTCTTTTAATCTTAATAAACCTTCTTAATATTTTTTTTTTCTCAAAGAGTATTTAGGAAGAAATTAGTTAAAAACAAATATGTCTATAGAAATGTGTTAGTATTGGACCCATTATAATTACATCTCACCTTTCTTTCACATTTTTCCTCAATGTGCATCCAATAGATGGATTTAGATAAACAATGTTGGTTTTGGTTGTTTTCCTTTGATCTTTAATTCATACCTACCTTATCCTTCTTGTTTTGTTTAATTTTTTTTTTTTTTAAAAAAATTATTGAAAATAAGTTTAGGATTTTTTTTAAAAAATATTAACCTACATTGATAATAACTAGTTAGAGGCCGACCCTGATATTTTTAGAGCCCAATATCATTTTTAAATTTTAAAATCATTGATCATATCATAATATTATAATAATAAAAATTTAAGATTCTTGGCTATTAGTTATTTTTTTTATAAAAAAAATGGAGTTTGTCTTATATCACAACTTAAATATTTAAACCCGAAATTAAAGTTACAAAAATTCATAATCACAAAAAAAAAAAAAAAATTGTTTTAAATTGTTGTTTGGTTAGCACCATCATATTTGAATTGCAAACATCTATCCTTTTCACTTGGCTTTCAATTTTTTGACTTGATTTTTGGCTAATTTGGTTGGAGTGTCATGTTTTTTTTTTCTTTTTAGAGGCTTTTTTTTTTTAGTTGTTTCTATTTTTGGAAGTTCAAATTACGGGTCGGGTTGGATAAGAATTTTATGAAACCGATTGAATCGAGTCAAGAGAATAACTAAATTCGAAACTCAAAAATTAAAGAAGAGACTCAAGATAGATAGGCTAAATCAATTTCCAAACTTGAAATAAATTTATTACGTTTAATACTGAAAATATATTGGTTCAGATCCGATAATAAGATTTAACCATTTTATCTTCGCCTACTAATTATATATGTAGAGTCCGGTCGAGCCAAACTCAATATTTTTTAAGTAAATCGGATAGTTGGGTTGACCCGAGTTTTGAACACTATTTCTATTGTCACCTTATATTTGTCACTTCCCATACTATGGCATCATTTCTGTCCCTACCAGAACTCAAGTAGGCTTTACTAGTGATTTTTTAAATTCAATCCCATCTAATGTCTAATATATTATTTATAGAAAATGAGCGTAACCATTTGTATATTTAGTGAAATTAAACGAAATTATTTTATATTTTAAAATTAAGCGAAACTATTATTTTCTTAAAAAAATCTTCCATTCTAACCTAAAAATGACATAAATAATGGAGAAAAATAGTGGCAGCAACAACATGAAAATTTAATTGATTGCATATATTCTTTTCTTGGACATAATTATTATTATTTTTTAAAGCATAATACAAAAGGTTAAAGGCATGAACACCAAATGGCAAATACCAACAAAATGTAGATTAAATTGAAAACATAAAATAAGAGAGGAAAAAAGAAAGTCAAATCACATTCCAATCAAGACAATAATTGAGGTCCTACTAAAATTTCGATTAAGATTCGAGATTGAATTAAAATTTAGATTTAATTTTCATCTTAAATAAAAAATCAGGCTAAGATTCACGACGATTTTCATTTCAAAATTTAAATTTAAATTTAAAACTTTTTGAATTTCGAACCATTTGACATGAAATTCAGATAAACTGATATATTACCGGATATTCTAATTATCATCGAACTAATTTATAAACGGTATGTTTTTAAAATTAAAATTAAAATTAATTTAAATCATTAGTGAATTTGATTCAAAATTGGTGGCATCAGTTTTTTTTTTTTCAAAGCAGTATTTTGTAAAGTTATGTTTGTTTTGACTATTGCTTTTACAATATTATTAGCTGAATTATATTAAACACATACGGCTTAATTGTATTTGTTATACACTCTGGCATTTGGTGTCACAATCAAAAAATTGAAGCCTCACAATCAAAAATTGAGGCTCTGATCTGGTGTCACTATATATGAGACGAGGAGGAATATCTATTTTTTAAGTAATACTTTTTTATTTGGAAACTTCCAAATGTATTTTTTTATGAGTTCTATATATGAGTTTATTATAATTATATTGTGCGGCGTATGAGCTGATGTCGTATTGTATTATTTTGCCGATACTTGTTGAACTAATGTAAAATCTAACATGCATAGGAGTCGGAACTGCGTAACATAGTAAAATGTTGTGGTTTATTTATCTCATGTTGGCTAAGTATGAAATTGGCTTTACTGATGCTTTATAAGCTTATGAATTTTACTCGACAAACCGATTTTGAAAATGAGTTCTACCCATAAAATTGTAAAGGTGTATAAATATTTGGACACAAATTTTAATAAGGTAATCCAGACTTTATCTTCACATTCAACAAATCCTTGCTCTAATATATGTTTGCCACATATCACAAAATAATTAGATAACATTGCTACTAGAGCTAGTAACTTAGAGCAACGTCAAAACACTAGTCAAATTTCACTATTTAAATACTTATTTATCAAGTTGAAGAGTGACCGGTGTGTAATCACACGCGTATAACGCAAGCGCACGTATCGTTCAAGTAGTATAAAAAGTATCGATCACACGATGACTTAATACCTAAGCTATTAGTTTTATGAGGTCAAATGATTACAAACATCTAACGGATTGATTGTTTGATTGGAATGGTGACTTAAATTTAAAACAAGTAAATAAAATGGCGCGAAAGTTGGTTGAAGAAAATTCAAATTTATTAAACTATTCAAGGTTGTGATTTCTTCCAATATTTTTTTAAATATGAAGTGGTTATTTCATGTTTGTGTAATATATTGGTTTACTATCCTGGAATACGAAATTCTGCAAAAGCCTCTATCGATGGTCGGATGTAAATACACAGTGTAACCCAATTAAATCATACGTCTATGTCAATAAAATTACCTGGATTCATTAAGACTAAGTTCTAATTGTGGTTACCTCTACCCGACAGGTATATGTCTATCTTGTAAGAAAATCTATTAAATGATTATCTATCCTCAAGGAAGATCGTGGGTTATTAAGTCTAAGGTTGAAATCTAAAATTCATTCGTCAAGTTTATTTTAAGTTTACCAGATCAATCTTATTAGTAGCCAGTTAACAAGATGCATTAAGCTTAAGGCTTAATAAGTAAACCTTTATATTACCCAAACTATAAAATAACTCTTTATAAACCGGTGATATTGAATTTCATCACAACCCCAGATAACAGGCTTAGCTACGACATATATTTACAACTAGTAAAAACTTAAAAATAAAAGACATAAAGTAAAATGCTGAAAAGTAAATGCTGGAAATTAAAAAAGTAAAAGTACAATAAAAGAAAATGCTAGGGTTAAAAGATCCAATTCTATTACTATTATTTGAGATATCTCACTTAATATAATGTATTAACTTGTGTGATATTACCAACCAGCCATATATGCGGTAACCTGATTAAGTCAAATTAATAATTAATTACTAACCGACCAACCAGGCGATATCCTTGCTTAGTCAGGTTAAAACCAATTTAATATCAATTATCAACCGGCCAATATAGCGGTATCCTCATTAAGTCAAGTTTTAAATAGTTATTATATTATAATTAAGGGAGATTAATCTAAATAGGAATAATAAAAGCTTTACCTTTCACCATAGCAGAGGGAAGTTACTTCTTCATTGCTGAATAGTAAAAACTGAAAAAGTAAAGAAAGTAAATTACTATTATAAAAAGTAAATAAAATTAATTACATAACTGAAATTAAACAAACTAGATACAAACTCTTTATTATTATCAAGGAATTACAGAGAGGAAGATACATCTGAAACTGAAATTTCGAGCTGAATTTATAGGCGTCGACAGGCTTCACGCGTCGCGACGCGCCATGATTTACGGCGTGGCTTGCGGAGGCGACGACACATGGCACTTGGATTCGTGATAAGGTGACACGTGGCAGAGGGCGTCGGCAACTCAATGATTGTGATGATGTGGCAATGACATGGCGATCTTGATTGTTTGCACTGTGTGATTGTGACACGTGGCATAAGATGATTGGTTGATGATGATGTGGCTGACACGTGGCAAGCTGACTTGGCATGTGACTGATGTGGACGCCACGTGGCTGACACGTGGCGATGGTGATTGTAGGCAGCATGTGATGGTGACACGTGTCTGGCGCACGTTAGCATGATTTGCTGTGATGTTGACACGTGGCTGGCGCACGTTAGCATCCAGTGCATTTTAGCAGAACCCCTCTGATTGGTCCATGTGTCCCGGTGCATTTTAGCAGAGGTCCGACGCATGTTAGCGGTCGCGACGCGCCAAAAGATGATTTTGTCATTTTGTCCATTTTTCACAGTCTCGGCCCCAAATTGCTTCCAGAGAGTCCTGAAATTTTATTTATCTACAAAATAATACAAAACACATCAAAATATTCACAAAACTCAAAAAATTATACAAAATATTTGGTGAAATTAGTGGAAAATAGTGATATATTTACCACTCATCACACCCCCAGACCTAACATTTTGCTAGTCATCGAGCAAAACAACAAAATAAAATAACATAAACATCTTTAAAATAAATTTAAACTAAGCCACTTTCGTAGGGAACTCGGTTGCATTTAGCGTATGCAACAAGCCTTTAAACCCCTGGGTGTCCCGTCCCTAGTGGACAAGTTGTAGTTAGACCCGACCACGGTTCCGGTTCGGAACCGGAACTGAACCGGTTAGAACCGGAAGGTTCCAGTTTCGGAACCGGACCCGTGGCTGACCGGTTCGGTTGGGGTTCGACCCCAACTCGAACCGGTCCGAATCGGTGGAACCGTAAGGTTCCACCGGTTCAACGGTTCCTGTTGGAACCGTAGGGTTCCAACAGGAACCCTAACCCCAACGGCTAGTAGTCGTTGGCTCACTGCCCTAAAAAAATGCCTAATTTAAGGCATAAAAAAATTATAAATTATAAATTCCTAATATATCCCTAATAATGGTAATAAAACGGTTATATTTAAGGGCATTTTTGTATCAAAAAAATTCTAAAACTCTATAAATATGATTCATTTTTCATTATTTCAACACACACCAAATTCCCAACTCTCTCAATTCCTACAATTCTCTTATTCTCAATCTCAATTCAATTAGTTATTATCATTCGTAATTAGTCATTTTTTTTTTATATTTTTCTTACTTATTTCTTAAACGAAAAATGACAAGCTCATTTGAGAACTTCATGTCAAATATGCCAACCCAAGAGAGCGGCCCTAGTGTCGGTGCACAATCACGGAGAATAGAAGTTAAGGCTCGTTCCTCGGATGTTTTCAGAATTCATTTTCATTTAGAAAAATTAAACGATGACAGTTCAAGAGCGATTTGCAACTATTGTGGGGTTACCTACAATTTTCTGGTGGATACGGTAATATGATCAAGCACCTGAAAAGACATCATCCGGTTAAACTTGGAATTGATGTGACGCAAACTCAAATTGCCAGGTACGCATCATCTAGTAGAGGTACGCGTGTTGTAGATTTATTTAAATATTCTGATGAAAAAAATAGAGAAAAATTTACGAAATTAACTTGTATGGCACATCTTTCTTTAAGCTTTGGTGAAAAACTTCATTTTACTAATTACGTGCATGATGCTTTAAATCCTTCTGCATGTAGAATTACTCGAAACACAACAAAACGTCATATTTTTAAATTATATAAAGATGGTAAAATTATTTTAAATGAAATATTTAAAGAGATGAAAGGTCGTATTTCTATATGTTCTGATATTTGGAGTGACCATTGGCAAACACACTCATACATGGGTGTGACTTGTCATTGGATTGATGCATCATTTACCATGCAAAAACGACTTATTACATTTAGAGTTTTTGATGAGCAACATACTACACAAAATATTTATAGAATGATGAAGGTAATTTTTTATGAATATGGTTTAGTAGATAAAATTTTAACAATTGGATTTGATAATGCATCTGCAAATACTACATCCATCAATGATTTAAAATCCTTATGTCAACCAAATTTAGGGGGTCGATTTTTTCATATTCGTTGTACATGTCATGTCCTTAACTTATGTGTTCAAGACGGTCTAAGATTATTATCACCTTTCATTGATCCTATTAAAATGACACTTAATTGTATTTGGTCATATTCTCAAGTTAGGGGAGAATGGACGAAGTTTTGTAAAATAAATGGTATTAAACCGATTAAATTTTCAAGAGATGTTCCAACACGTTGGAATTCAACTTATTTTCTTTTATGTCAAGCATTTCAATACAAAGATGCATTATGTAGTTTTTTTTCTCAACATGTTCAAAATGTCACACTTTATCCTAGTCAATGAGATATTTGTGAAAACATTTTAGATATTTTAAAAGTTTTTAATGAAGCTACTTTAACTTTTAGCGGTGTTTATTATCCAACAGCACATTTATTTCTTCTTGAAAGTTTGAATATTGTTGGTGCTCTCGATGAACATGCTGAAAGTAGCGATCCTAATGATATTGTTTTGTTAGAAGTCATTACTGTTATGAAGGTCAAATAGTTGAATTATTTTAGAGACATTCCTTTACTTTATCTTATTGCTGTTGTTTTTGATCATATATTTAAATTAGAAGGTTTGAATGATGCTTTACAAGCTTACTATGATTATTTAAGAATATTAGAAGAAATTGATATTACAAGAATAATGACGAAATTAAGAAATGATTTAATTGAGTTATTTAATGATTATATTGTAAGATATAACTTAGGAACATTAGGTGAATCTAGTAGTAGCGAACCGGTAATTCAAACAAGACTTAGCGCAGGGGATCGTTGGTTATTGCAACGAAATAAAAAATCTAGGGATACAACAACTAATAACCCCGAATTAGATAATTATTTATCTACAAATTTTGAGTTTCCTAATGAAAGTTTAGTTGGTAAAATTTTTAAAATCCTTGACTGGTGGAACCGACATCAAATTATATATCATGTTTTATCAATTATTGCTAAAGAGATATTGGCAGCACCTATTTCCACCGTTGCGGTTGAGCAAGCCTTCAGCTTGGGAGACAATATATTGGAAGCTAGACGATCTTCATTACATCCAAGCACTCTAGAAGCAACATCTTGTGTGGATTATTGGACTCGAGCTGATTTGAGACAACAAGAAGATGCCCCCGATGATTTTGAAGATTTGTTCGATAATGCATCTGCAACAACAAGTGCAAGCGGAACCGGAGATGAAGGATCAACTGATAATGATGATTGATAATTATAAAATTATAAATTTACAAATGGGAAATATCTTAAAATTATAATGGAACTATGTAAGCTTTGATTCCTCTCACCCCTGGATGATACGTAGGCAACTTAAATTTTTAAAAATTTAAGCTCAAGCTCTTCAATGTAATAATTTTATTTATTTATTAAATTAATCTCATTTATTTTAATTTATTTTCGATTTTTTTTTAAAAAAAAAGGTTCGAACCGAACCGGAACCGAACCAGTCGATTCTGGTTCGGTTCAAGGTTCCGATTCCACAAGTAACCGGCCGATTCAGTTCGGTTCCGAACCGGAACCGAACCGCCTGTCGAGTCTAGTTGTAGTCAACCGAACCGCCTGTCGAGTCTAGTTGTAGTCTCGTGAGGGCTTACAGCAACGATACCCACAAACGTTTTTACAAAAGTAAAAAGATAGTAAAACTAATGCACACAAAAGCAAAAAAACAAGAGAAAAGAGAATAAACAAGTTAGTGACTAAACATGTGAAACTTCTTATCCAAGTTTAGAGTTGTTTTCTTTCTTTCTAAATTACTTAATAACTAAATTCTCCGATTATTTTTATCATTCTCCATACACACAGCCAACAAAATATTAATCAACTTATTTTTGCCCACAATAGTCACAAGTATAGTTGAAAAGAATGTAATATTTTTGTCCTAAAGTTATATCAGAATTCACACCATTTTTAAGCAATGAAATAATTTTCTGATTTTTCTGATTTTTTTTTTATATACAATATCTTTCATCCATGTAGCGAGCTTTAGACCAGTGACTCCCAAACCAGTTGGCTTTAGGGCAATAAGTATTAAGACACCCATACGGACTTAATTACTCAGACTTCAGATATATATTTTTTTGTAACATCTTTGATCCATGTAGCAAGCTTTGGGCCAGTGGCTCCAAAACCAGTTGGTTTTAGGGCACTAGGTGTTAAAACACCCCTACAGACTTAATAACTCGGATCTCAAACGTTTTTTTTTATCCCATCGCTTTTTTTAGATGTTTCATTCAATTAAACTATAGCACAAACTCGTCAATTACAACTCATGTCCGTATGTTACCATGTATGTTGATAATACCTGTCAACTGAGCGTATGAAGATTCATTTTAGTCAGTATTATTGAGAATTCACAATTAAATAATTCAAAATGAAATAAACAAAAATTAACTTGTTCCGAAATAGGTTGAGATACGTCTCAGGAGTGGAAACTCCTTACACAGCTATCTCACACCAATTTCACCCCAATTAATCAAATTAAAAACATAAAAACACAAAATATTTTTTTGATTTTTGTAAAAAAAAAATTATTTTTTTGTCCCCAATATCTTAAAAAGTAGAAGATGAGTTCAGAAGATAGTACATGGTTAGCTGAAATTCTACCTCTAAAATGAAAATTAAAGTTAAGATCCAGATTTATCCGACGTTTTTTACCACAATCATTATCAGACATGTTTATCTTGGAAATGATATGGTCAATTTGTGGTTCAAAGGCTAAGATTTGGTCAATTAAATGTGGAGCAGTTCTGGCAGTGAAGATGAGTTCTTTTAAAGGTTTTGACACGTACCCATTTCTCCGAGCATCATCAAGAAATACACAAAGAAAATCATAGAATCCATCTACGTTGAATAGTCCAATTGGTTTATGGTGTATGTTCAAGTTCACCCAAGATAGTACTGTAAATATTTCCTCCAATGTACCCAAGCCACATGTCAAAGCAATAAAAGCATCAGCACGGTTAATCATTTATACCTGTCGTTCAGATATACCTGGCATAATTAATTTATCTCTGTTTGATGGTTCAATAAGATTCACCTCCGCAAAGGGTTTTGGGATGATTCCCAGAACTGGACTGCCTCCTTCCTGTACGGCCTTTGAAACGATCCCCATTAATCCAAGATTGCCACCGCCATATATTAAGTGCATATTCTTCTCAACTATGACTCGACCCAATTCTTGTATTGCCTCTATGTATTGTGGCTTAGTACCAACACTAGTACCGCAAAACACACAGATGTTTTCAACTCGTCTTCTTGAAGTAGATTCCAATTTTTTTTTGTATACTTTTCTCTCAAATATGGATGCCTTCAAGAGTGCAATGATGAGTTGAATTTATAACACCTGAAAAAGGGGTGAGTAATAATAGCACCAGTACATGCCAAATGATAATTATTAGTTAAACAGTAAAATATATCGTGAAAGTCAAAAAGTATGGATCCTGTCGGAGAAAATAAAATAAAATAACAAAATAAATCACAATTATTAGATAAATACAAAGAAAATAATATTTACAATAAAGTAAATGCTTGATTGACGTATATGCTTCAGAGACAAGCTTCCCATCCAATTTTCTTATAAATTGGCAAACATGGTCTTTTAGAGTCAGATTCCCGAGACTTAATTGTTGTCTTTCTTTTCGGAATTGTGTGTATAACAAGCGAATTTCATGATACACATTTCCATTGGGATGCGTCTCAAGAGTCTTAGATATGTCATCCAAAGACTCCTTACTCAAGCCATCCCTAATGAAATTAATCTTATCTTCGCGGTTATCAGACACCATTCCTAAAGAACGACAACGAATATTACAAAACATACGAGCACATTTATAGCATACACCCATTCTTTTAGCTATTCTTTTTTTAGCATATGTGCTTCTTCCTAAACCAGACAATGTGAAATAAAAGAGTCAGAAGACTCACCTGCCAATTGGAACCGTGCTTCAATAATCCAACGAATGTCAGTAGGAATACCTTTTATCATCAATAGTCTCATTCGTTCCAAGTGAGCTTTGTAGACTTTCATCAGAGAATTTTGAGGGATATAAGGAAATTGCTTGTGAAGATTTGCGAGAACGTCTTCCATCGTGAAATGACTTTACCTGCAAAAATTAAACACACAAAAATAAAACACACCAAATTACAATATATATAGAAATTGCATGAGTTGTCTCCCAGCTAGAGCTAAGTTTAAAGTAGTCAGCTAGACATGACTTCTCGAAAGTTAGGCTGGATCTGAAAGTGTGACACTTTCTTTTTATCGCTCAAATGATTCTCCCCAGTAGTGTTTGACACACTTGTTTTTAACCTTGAATGTTTTGTTGGAGTTGGGATCATGTATCTCAACGGCTCTATCTGGTAAAACCTTTGTGATTAGGAATGGAACTGACCACCGTGATTTTGGCTTCCATGGGAAGAGTTTCAACTTTGATTTGTTTAACAGTACTTGCTGCCCCGGTTCCAGTTGTATGCGCACTAACTTCTCATCATGTCTCTTCTTGCCCTTTTGTTTGTACAGTTTGGCATTCTCGAAGGGTTGTATGTGGAATTCCTCTAATTTGTTGAACTGGTGGAACTGTTTCTCATCAGTTGCTTGTAGATCAAGATTTGACTTGTTCAGTGTGCAATACGCTTTATCTTCAAGCTTCAAAGGCAGATTGCATGCTTTAAGTTTGACAGTTGAACTTTGCTTTTCATCAGAGTTCTGGATGGTACTATTTCTCACATCAAGTCTGAAACATTCCTCATTTTTTTCATCATTCGGGAATTCCATGGCTTTGAAAACATTGAATGTTATTTCTTGGACTTGAACCCTCATGGTTAGTTCACCTTTTTGTACATCAATAATGGTTCGTCCTGTAGCCAAGAATGGTCTCCCGAGGATGATGGGCACGTTTTCATCTTCCTCCATGTCAAGGATAATAAATCTGCTGGGAAGATGAATTTGTCAACTTTGACCAGCACATCTTCAACTACACCTCTCGGAAATACGAGTGTTCTATCAGCAAGTTACAGAGAGACTGAGGTGGGCATTGTTTCTCCAATATGCAGTTTCCTGTAAATAGAAAAAGGCATCAAGTTAACACTTGCACCTAAATCACACAAAGTCTTACCGAAGTCATATTCTCATATGGTACATGGGACAGTGAAACTGCCAGGATCTTTCAACTTTGGGGGAAGCTTCCTCTGAATGATGGCGCTGCATTCTTCTGTCAATGCTACTGTCTCGTAATCTCCCAATATTCTCTTTCGTGACAGAATGTCTTTCATGAATTTGACATAGCTGGGCATTTGTTCCAACGCTTCTACAAATGGAATGTTAATATGCAACTTTTTGAAGATCTCCAGATCGAGAAAACTGCTTGTCCAGTTTATTTTTTTGGAGACGCTGTGGAAAAGGTGTAGGTGGAGTGAATTTTTCTTGATATTTTTCATTTGCTTATTTTTCCTCAATTTGTGGATCTGTTTTGTTTGGAACTTCCTCAGTGGATGCCTTGATTCAAACATCTTTTTTTATCTCAGTACCGCTTTTTAAAATGATGGCATGATATTGCTCTTTCCCCATATTCCTTGGATTTGGTTCTGTGTTGCTGGGAAGATTTCCTGGCGGTCTGTAACTCTAGCATTGGCCAGTTGTCCAATTTGATTCTCTAGTGCTTTGATAGAGGCAGATTGACTTTGAAACATTGCATCATATTTTTTTAGCTGAGTCAGCACTTACGCTATTCCTGGTTCTTTTTCATGTTCCTGGCCTTTATTTTACTGTTGGAACCCAGGTGGTGGATAGTTCTGTTGTTGGAATCCAGGTGGTGGATTGTTCTTCTGCCCTGAATTGTTGCTCCATGAAAAATTGGGATGATTCCTCCACCCTGGGTTGTAGGTGTTTGAATATGGATTGTTCCCATGTATGTTGAAATTGTTGACATAATTCACCATCTCTTCTTGTTGATTTGGCTCTGGTCCTCCTCCATAAGGTGAACTTGTGGATCCAATATTGTTTTGCGTGCTGAGAGTCTCCATGAATTTGCATATCTGATCCAGCTTGGCGTTGACTTCATGCAATTCTCTTGATCATGTTCATTTCTGTTGGCCACAAGGAATTGTTGTTAGCCATTTCTTCAATTAGGTCCCAGACTTGATCTTCTCATTTTGCCATCAAAGCTCCTCTAGCAGCATCATCAATTGCGGTCCTTATCAGTCCAGAAAGTCCATTATATAAAGTTTGGACTTGAAGCTATTTTTGAATCTCATGGTGAGGACATTTCTGGAGCAAATATTTGTACCTTTCCCAAGCTTCGTAGAGAGTTTCCGAGTCATGTTGTACAAAAGATGTGATGTCATTCCTCAGTTTTTCTGTTCTGGCTGGTGGAAAGTACTTTGTAAGGAATTTGGTGGCTATAGTGTTCCAAGTTGTAATGGAACCTGCTGGTAGTGAATGTAGCCAAGCATTTGCTATGTCTTTCAAGGAATATGGAAAAACTCGCAGTCTTATTGCTTCTTCAGCTGCTCGGTTGTAATTGAAAGTGCCGCAAACTTCCAGGAAGTTGCTGATGTGGGCATTAGGATCTTCAGTTGTGTTCCCTCCAAACTGCACTGACTGCTGAATCATCTGAATGCATGTTTTGATGTCACACGTATTTGCAGGTAAGAGAGGAAGTACAATACAGGAAATGAAGCCGTCAACCACTGGAATGGTTCTGTCTCAAATGAGAATTGGTGGTGCAACTTCCAAAGGTTCAAGTTCCATGTTAACGATTGATTCTTGGCCTTATCGCCTTTCCCTTCTCAACTGTCTGATGGTTCTTTCAATTTCTGGGTCAAGCAGTCAGAGTTCAAAGCTTATGGTTCGTCTCATATAAGGGTGGCAGTTTAGCCCGCGGCCCGGCCCGGCCTGTGGTGGAAAAAGCCCGGGCGGGGCCTTAAAATGAAAGCCCGACTCGGGCCCGGGCCCGGGCCGGGCTTTCCTATTTTGGCCCGTGCCAATTTTTTTTTTAAAAAAAAAACATAAATATATATATATTTTTAATATGTTTATATCATTTTTATTTATTTTTAGCATTTAAATTATTAATTTATCAATGAAACTTGTGATTTATTTATAAATTGTCTTTGTATATAGTGTAAATATATTTTATATTTTTATATTTTTAATTTTTAAATTTTTTTTTTAAATTCGGGTCCAAAAAAAGCCCGGGCCGGGCTTTTTCCGGGACCGGGATTTTTTTTTTGGCCGGTCTCGGGCCGGGCTTGCAAAAGCCCGGCCGGCCCATTGCCACCCTTAGTCTCATGTAGTGTCTGAGAACGTGAAACACACGAAAATAAAAACAATAAGTAAAAAGAAATTAGATACAAGTAACGTATCTAACCTCAAAACTAATAGTGAAAGATAACTAAGTCTCTGGCAATGGCGCCAAAAACTTGACCGGTGCGTAATCACACACATATAACGCAAGCGCACGTATCGTTCAAGTAGTATAAAAAGTATCGATCTTACGAGGACTTAATACCTAAGCTATTAGTTTTATGAGATCAAATGATTACAAGCATCTAACGGATTGATTGTTTGATTGAAATGGTGACTTAAATTTAAAACAAGTAAATAAAATGGCGCAAAAGTTGGTTGAGGAAAATTCAAATTTATTAAACTATCCAGGGTTGTGATTTCTTCAAATATCTTTTTTAAAGATGAAATGGTTATTTCATGTTTGTGTGATATATTGGTTTACTAACCTGGAACACGAAATTCTGCAAAAGCATCTATCGATGGTCAGATGCAAATACCCAATGTAACCCAATTAAATCATACGTCTATGTCAATAAAATTACCTGGATTCATTAAGACTAAGTTCCAATTGTAGTTACCTCCGCCCGACAGGTATATGTCTATCATGTAAGGAAATCTATTAAAGAATTATCTATCCTCAAGGAAGATCGTGGGCTATTAAGTCTAAGGTTGAAACCTAAAATTCATTCGTCAAGTTTATTTTAAGTTTACCAGATCAATCTTATTAGTAGCCAGTTAACAAGACGCATTAAGCTTAAGACTTAATAAGTAAACCTTTATATTACCCAAACTATAAAATAACCCCTTATAAACCGGTGATATTGGATTTCATCACAACCTCGGATAACAGGCTTAGCTACGTCATATATTTACAACTAGTAAAAACTTAAAAATAAAAGACATAAAGTAAAATGCTGAAAATTAAATGCTGGAAATTAAAAAGGTACCAGTACAATGAAAGAAAATGTTAGGGTTAAAAGATCCACTTTTAATATTATTTGAGCTATCTCCCTTAATATAATGTATTAACTTGTGTGATATTACCAACCAGCCATATATGCGGTAACCTGATTAAGTTAAATTAATAATTAATTACTAACCGACCAACCAGGCGGTATCCTTGCTTAGTCAGGTTAAATCAATTTAATATCAATTATCAACCGGCCAATATAGCGGTATCCTCATTAAGTCAAGTTTTAAATAGTTATTATATTATAATTAAGGGAGATTAATCTAAATAGGAATAATAAAAGCTTTACCTTTCACCATAGCAGAGGGAAGTTACTTCTTCATTGCTGAATAGTAAAAACTGAAAAAGTAAAGAAAGTTAATTACTATTATAAAAAGTAAATAAAATTAATTACATAACTGAAATTAAACAAACTAGATACAAACTCTTTATTATTCTCAAGGAATTACAGAGAGGAAGGTATATCGGAAACTGAAATTTTGAGCTGAATTTATAGGCGTCGACAGGCTTCACGTGTCGCCACGCGCCGTGATTTGCGGAGGCGACGACATGTGGCATTTGGATTCACGATAAGGTGACACGTGATAGAGGGCGTCGACAACTCAATGATTGTGCTGACGTGGCGATGACGTGGTGATGACATGGCAATATTGATTATCGGCACCGTGTGATTGTGACACGTGGCATAAGATGATTGGTTGACGATGACGTGGCTGACACGTGGCAAGCTGACTTGGCATGTGACTGATGTGGACGCCACGTGACTGACACGTAGGCGACACGTGGCGATGGCGATTGTCGGCAGCATGTGATTGTGACACGTGTCCGGAGCACGTTAGCATGATTTGCTGTGATGTTGACACGTGGCAGGCGCACGTTAGCATTCGGCATATTTTAGCAGAACCCCTTTGATTGGTCCATGTGTCCTGACGTATTTTAGCAGAGGTCCGACACACATTAGCGGTCGCGATGCGCCAAAAGTTGATTTTTCCCTTTTGTATGTTTTTCACTGTTTTGGCCCCAAATTGTTTCCAGAGAGTCCTGAAATTTTATTTATCTATAAAATAACACAAAACACATCAGAATATTCACAATACTCAAGAAACTATATAAAATATTATGTCAAATGAGTGGGAAATAGTGATACATTTACCACTCATCAAAGAGTAATAAATAAGTTATCTTCTAAAAGATTATTTAAATAAAAATAAGATTATATTATTTTAATCAAATTGAAAGGGTTCACTTTTGTTATATGATTTTAATTTAAAAATAATTATAAGCAATGATAATGATGTGATATAAAAATCATATTCTATTAGTAGAAGAGAGATAATATAAATATATTTATATTATATTATATTATATATACTGGATATTGCCCGTGCTTATGACACAATATTACATAATTTATCGCATGATCCATCAATCAACTCTCACACACCCTCACTGGCGGATGCGGAAACGTGAAGACAAAATTGCCGCGGTTGTTAGGGTTGTGCTTGGTTCCTATTTTTTTGATGTGGGAATGAGGTGAGTCTGTCACTAAAAAAGAGCGGATAATGAGGTTGGGCGAAAAATATATATTATCTTATTTGATTTAAATTAGCAATAGATTATGAGTTTGAGTTATATATAAAAAAAAAAAATATTACATGTAATACCATTAATAACCTTGGATAAAAATCTATAGATTTATTATTGATATAAAATACTACCGTGGATGTACAAGATTTAGAGAAGTGTTAAAGAGAAAATTTATGAATCTGATACTTGCGAATTTTTAAATTGAAGTAAATGGTGGAAAATAAATAAATAGTTTAGGATTTTAATCCATTAGTTAATATTTATTTATCTAATAGTTGACCTTCATTTTCATTAAGGATAAATTTGATTTATACATTTGGACATGATTTTATATGTAAGTTTGAGCATTCTCACGTTTCAATAGAGAATGAATTATGGAGAATCAATAGTAAATGATGGGAGAATGATCCTGACTATTCACCCTTTAAAAAATACAAACTAAGCAAAAGAATGGTTATTTCCTTCCTTATTCTCCATTCATCCTCCAAAAATTACTAACAAAGTACACCCATAGTGACGTTGACAACGTCACGTTGTGACTACAGTGCCATTATATGGAGAGTATCTTCTATCCCCACCATTCTGATCTAAAACCACGAGCGTCTATCACACACTCATGATTTATCAAATCGTAGGAAATTTTGATTTTAATAAAAATAATAGATACTCTTCATTTTAATAATGACAAAGCAAAATTATCTCATTAACATACCAAATTTTTTATTAATTTATAATAAATATTTTAATAAATTTTCAAATTGAGCGGATGCGACTACCCCGTTTATCTCTTAGTGTATGTGCAACTATATGTATTAATATATTAACATCTTTAGTTAATAAAATAAGTAATAAGACTCTAATGAACATAATACTTATTTTTGAAAGTTATAATGTTATAAATATTAAAGGTGCATATTTTGATATCCAAAATCGATGTCTTATTATCCGTTTCGGACTTAAGAGGTCCATGTGATTTGAGCACCGCATGATTTTGTTCCCAAATTGAAAGTAAGAAGCTTCCCACATGTATTTCATAAAGATACCTAAATTTACGTTGAATTGGGGAAAAACAAAATCGTGCAGACTGGATCGGATCCAAAGCATACAATAAAATCTCGATTTTGAAGTGCCGAAATGTACACCTTCAAATATATGTCATAAAGAAGCACTAACCACTAAGTGCTCCTTCAAATATATGTTATAAAGATGTACCCACCACTAAATTAAATAACATACAATATATTTTAAAATATTCCAAGAATATAGGGAAAAATATAAATTACACCTTATGGTTTAGTTGGTTTGCGAAATCAAGACTATGATTTTTTTTTTTTTTTGTGACAAATGATTATCCTATAAATTCGTCCATTAATAAAAGCCGGCAAAACTGATAATACCATTAGTGTGTGATGATATGACATGAGCATTTTTATTATTTAATATTTTCACATCATGTCATGTCAGTAGTCACTAACGGTGTTATTAGTTTTACCGACTTTTGATGTCAAATCATAGGATAATCTTTTGTCATGAAAAAATTACAATCCTAATTTCACAAATGAGCGAAATCACATGGTAATTTTTGTACTTTTCTAAGTATATATCATTAGGAAATTAAAAATCGTAAGCTTAAAAATGTGGGACCTTTGCCCAAATTAAATTACATATTATTTATTTTATTTTTTCGGACAAAATAATTTATTTTATTTTGTTAGGTGCAGAAATGTCGTTATCTTCTCAAATACAAACAAACGGTAGCCCGCTACTTTTGCGCACGAGGCTCCTGCGCCTCTACACAGCCACAGCTTTTCCTTTTCCCCCATGATATTGGGTATTTCCGTAATTTACTACCACAATCATACACCACATTCAAAATGTCCCTTTTTTTGTCGTCGTAATTAACAACTACGATTATTCCCGCTCATTTTTAGCACTTCATTTTTTTTAAAATTCCTTAACTTCGCGGGCCCACCCTCGCTGTCCACGTCACCCCCTACTAACAACTAACTCGTCTCTATTCTTTCACCTAGAAAAATGTTATTTACATTTATTATTAAATTTATCATAAAATAATAATTAAATATTATAAATTCGAAATATTATATCTTATTATTAAATTTATGATGGAATAATATTTTAATATTCAAATTATATAAAATCTATTTTTTTATTATTTTTTGTCAAAATTTTAATTGATTGATGGAAAAATAATAAAATATGTAATTATTATTTATCATAATTTTAATAATAAAATATAAATTATCTATTAAAAAAAATGAAAAAAAAAAAAAAAAGAGGCAAAAATTCATCAGTCTCAGTCTCTCCCCAGTCATCAAGGGAGAAATCTTCTTCACGTTTCCCTGCAACTATCTCTTTGCCTTAAAGAAGAAGAAACAAAAATCTCAATTGCTAAATCTATAAAGCGCAAATAATTAAAAAAAATAAATTAAAAATGAATAATAAAAATAAAACAATGTTTTTTGCTTTTGTGTATCAAGCCATGTGAGTTCATTGACACATTCTCTTCTCCTTCTTTCTATTCTTTGCTCCACTCATTCGCTCGTTCGAGGCACCGACTCGCCGAGTCAACTCAGCTCAAAACTCGGATGGCTTCCTCGTCGCGAGCTCGTAGCAATTCACCGTTCTCGTACCGGAAGCCGTCGAGTCCGTACTCGTCGACGTCGTCGACTTCATCTTCGTTCATGAACAATCGGCTTATGCCTCGTTCGTGCTCTTCCTCGGCTTCCTCGTACATCAACCCCGGGAACGGTCTCGGTTCCCGATCCATGACGCCGAGTCGGTCTCTCTCCGATTCAATGTACCCCGGTCCTCGCGGTTACAGTGCACGCGCGGTACCGCCGGTCAGTTTTCCGTCTGAGGATTTGATTGCAGAGCCGTTAGATGCGCCGCAAAGATCCGGCGACAGCATCTCGGTCACTATTCGGTTCCGGCCATTGAGGTATAATAACAGATCTGATTTGAAATTATTAGATCTATCAGCGGAAATTGAATTATTTCATTTTTGTGTTTAATTTATTTGGTAATGTGATCGTTTTGTTCTTTTGGTATTTATTTATTCAAATTTAGTGAGAGGGAGTTTCAAAGAGGAGACGAGATCGCGTGGTACGCAGATGGAGATAAGATTGTGAGAAACGAGTGCAATCCAGCTACTGCTTATGCATTTGGTAATTATTATTAATTTTTTAATTTTTGGTTTTTTGAATTAGTATGATTTTGAGTAATGTGATTTAATATAAATTTAATTGTGCAGATAAAGTGTTTGGACCCCATGCGAATTCACAGGAGGTGTATGATATAGCTGCTAAGCCTGTAGTGAAGGCTGCAATGGAAGGTGTCAATGGTATGTATTGACTAATTGATTGAATTGTGAGTAAGCTGATGTGTGAAGTACTATTTTTTGTGTGCATTTGAATGAATTAATGGGATTGAAACATTGCAGGGACTGTTTTTGCTTATGGTGTTACAAGTAGTGGGAAGACACACACTATGCATGTAAGTCTTGGATATTTACTAGAATTGTTTTGTTGATCAGTTCTATTTAGAGGATCAAACTGGCGACCATTGGATACTTTCTGGTTTCCAGCCTGTAGTAAAACATTGTGACAGAAATTCTCGTCTTTTGTGTTTATTGTTGTCAAAAGAAAATAAGAGGTTAAATGTCGTGGGAACGTCAAATCAGAATGATTGAT
The DNA here is from genome assembly GCA_019454045.1 of Zanthoxylum bungeanum. Classification (NCBI taxonomy): domain Eukaryota; kingdom Viridiplantae; phylum Streptophyta; class Magnoliopsida; order Sapindales; family Rutaceae; genus Zanthoxylum; species Zanthoxylum bungeanum. The sequence continues at coordinate 93,510 of SKCR01003447.1, forward strand.
GAGAAATAGATTACAGGATTGAATATGTACTACATAAGTTGGCTGCTGTTTGTTTAGGATATCTTATGTTTCACAGTGGCAGCTAACACTATTGAACTTCATTTCAGGGGGCACAAGATGTTACAATTTTTTATTCCTGTTAGATTGAACCTCTTTTTTCCACCATGTGGAACCCCTTATTTGGCTAGAGACCTGAACAATAATTATCTGAAATTATTTTGATTTAGTACTTGTAAGAAAATCAATGTTGACGAGGGATGTCAAGCACTTACAAATACTCATGTAACTCATCCAATGGTTTTCAAGTGGCTACATATAGTGGCTGCTGGGTGTGATGTATATTATTTCCAGTTCTAAATATGTAATTATTTATGTCTGTTCATGATTGATAATACAACCATATGACAGTACATGTGGATTTGAAAACAGTTAGAATCAAATTATTCAGGTTGTTTTGTGTTGCATTAGAATCACATTATTCAGGATATTTTATATTGATATGATGTTTCCTTGAAATCCTTTTTAGTTTGGCCTAGGAGAATTCTATGCACATATGTATTTCCTTTCCTTTTCTTTTCAATTGGTTCTGCTTGTTTCAGTTCCTCTATCTGAGATTTGTATTGGTTTATTGTTTGCACGTTACACATTACACACAAACGTTCTAATCTTTTATTTGTCTAGTGTATGATGTTTCTCTATGTGTTGTGCACAGGGAGATCAAAATTCTCCTGGAATTATACCATTGGCCATAAAGGATGTGTTCAGCAGTATCCAAGATGTAAGTGTTCTAAAATATCTAGTACGTTTGAAATATAACAAGTGAATTGCACATTCTATTCTAGACAAGAAACCAAATTTGTTGCTTCTGGATTCTAAGTCAACTGCTTAATTATTCTGTAATTGCCCATTCCCTGGTTATAAGTAGCACTGTTCTATTGGTTATTTTGTTTATCTACAAATTGACATTACTTATCTGGTGTATTGTTGCTTACCTTTTAATTTCTATTTTTGATAATTATCATACCATGGATATAGTTTGGATCACTAACTGAATTTTCACATCAGACTCCAGGAAGAGAGTTCTTACTCCGTGTGTCATATCTTGAAATCTACAATGAGGTTAGCGGCACTTACAGCTGTCATTTGCAATTTATGTTATGCGGTCTGGAGTTATCGTTTTTTCCCTTTTTGACACTTCTTGGTTTCATTTTATTGATTCCATAATTTATATGGTTAAATTGCCAGGCTTGTCTGTTATGTTATATCTTTGTGGAATCTGAGTGTTCATCCAGAACTAAAGAAAACTGATTACTTTAGTATTTTAAAGAAGTTATTTGTTTGATACTGTTACTAATTGCTTGACATTTGATTTATGGTTATAACTTGGCTTCTTGTAACAGGTGATAAATGACTTGCTTGATCCAACAGGTCAAAATTTGCGCGTTAGAGAAGATGCTCAGGTTTTTTGCTTTTTTAGATTTTAATCCCTTTTTAACCTTTGCAATATGGTGCTTCTGTTTGTTTTCTTTTTATCAACTTCTTCTACATACTTCCTCGGTGACTTATCAGAGTAGTATATCTTGTTTAGAAATTGATGCTTTACTGCTGCAAATTAAACTTAAAAAGTTTCCTGCTGAACATCAGTGATTGAAGATATTTGAGTTGCTTCCTGGTTGTGTGACCTAAGAAATTTTTGTCTGCAATAATTTGTTGCTGATATAGAGCTTGGAAATAAAAAAAGTTCTTCCTTCTGTAATTGTTCCATGCTGCTGTCCATCTAACCACTCCAATTTGGAAAGGTTCATAACATTTGATTTCATGCGTTTATATCGCTTATACCAGATTTACATTTTCAGGGCACTTATGTTGAAGGTATCAAAGAAGAAGTGGTCCTGTCTCCTGGGCATGCACTTTCTTTCATTGCTGCTGGGGAAGGTATTTGCAGGGTTTTGCTCCTGCAGTTTTCTTCCTTTTCTCACCCATTTTAATCTTCTTCACCACGTCAAATTTTCTTACTGCTAGTCTTTTAACTAATATATTTTAATGGCAGAACATCGTCATGTTGGTTCAAATAATTTTAATCTGTTCAGTAGCCGAAGTCACACCATATTTACACTGGTAATTGTTCTTCAGACACACTCTACTAAACGTTACTGACTCTTACTCGAACTAGTTGCTATGTTGTATCTCTGTTTAATTTATATAAGAATGAAATCTAATCCCATTGCAGGGAGAGGGGCCCATGGGAGCTTGAGCCTTAGACCTAATGGGACCCCTCGTGGGCGGCTCATCAATTAAGCTTTTCAATAAAATGATATGTGCTTTTTTCTTGATTATTGGTTAATTTCCTTGTCTCATTTGGGTGACCACCACTATTTAAAAATTGCAAAAGCCGTGGTTGTACTTACAGCTTGGAGATTATGTTAAGGTTTTATAGTCTTAATAAATCTAAAGATTGAGGCCCCCAGGGTTTTGGCTGGATGGTTTTCAAGCAACTTTCTTTGGTTGGCCACCCATGTTAGAATCATGGGGGAGGTAGGAGATAAAAAATCAATTTGGGTTTTGCCCACTCCCTTTCTTAAAAAAAAAAAAAATTCTAAAGACTCAGGAACTCAAGGGGATATAGAACTTGCTTATCTCCTGTATAATGATAAGAAGTATCTGTGGTAAAGTTCAATATGTTTTTCTCTTGCATATATTTGAAAACTTGGATGGTTATAGATAACAATATTGATGAAGATTTTACCATCTTTGCATTCACACAGTTCAAACTTGTTGTATTTGCAGATGATTGAAAGCAGTGATCCTGGTGATGAATATGATGGAGTCATCTTCTCTCAACTTGTAGGGTGAATTCATTTTTGTCAAAATAGTATATTCATTTCAATTTTATGGTTTGTCAGCCAATTAATTAATTAATTATTTTTTCAGAATTTGATAGATCTTGCTGGATCAGAGAGTTCAAAAACTGAAACAACTGGATTAAGGAGAAAAGAAGGATCTTACATAAACAAAAGTCTTCTAACTCTTGGAACAGTATGTTTTCTTGTAGTTTTATACTTAATATAATATTTTGATTGAAGTTTCTTATTGTTCATTTTCTGTGTTAATCACAAATGACCTTCTTTCTAAATTTAAATATAAGGTAAACTGATGTGTGAAGTCTTGACTGCTGTCTATCTAACGATCTAAGCGTTGTTTGTAAATTATTTGCTTGAGTGATTCTAGGTTCGCAGGGATACAATGTTAAGGGTGTTGATAAAGTACTTATCTACAGCATAGCATACAAATACAAAAACTACTCATTTGAATTGGATGTTTAGATTTAGTGTGCTTTTTACTCACATTGAGGGGAAATATTGTGTTTTAAACTATCAGTTTTTAGCTATCTTTTTAAATGAGTCTTCTTTGATGCGTATAATTTAATAATAAAGTTGCAATGTGAAGGTCATAGGAAAGTTGAGTGAGGGGAAGGCATCTCATGTTCCCTATCGAGATTCCAAGCTAACTCGTCTTTTGCAATCTTCACTGAGTGGACATGGACATGTTTCGGTGAGTTTAAGATGCAATGATCATCACATTATATATGAGTGATGGGTTATTTAATTTTTTTTTTTTTTTTGAAAATTATATAATTTATTTGTGTACAATTCATCTGATGGTGCCTGGTTCGTGTAAAAAAGTGAATTGCATTGTAAATGTTTATTGCCTTATTTCCTTATACAACTATAATTTACTGACCTATTTTTATTCTTTCTAGTGAATAGTGATTTGTTGATATTCATTGTTATTTGATTTAAAATTTTTCATTTGAGTCAGAAACGGACAATCTTTGGCAGTGTCAGTATTCAACTGTGTCCTTGATTACAGAGAAGTAAAAATTGATTTACTTTAAATTTGATGTGGTACAGCTTATATGTACAGTTACTCCTGCATCTAGTAGTATGGAAGAAACTCATAATACGCTGAAGTTTGCAAATAGGGCTAAGCGAGTGGAAATCTATGCCTCACGCAATAAGGTGTGTTCTAATATTTATGCTTTTCAATGGCAATGCGCAATTTTTTACACTTGTGGATCTTCTTACCCCACCCCTCCCTGATGCATCAAGAAATTTCACTGGCTCCACTCTATTGGGAAGCCTCCTATCTCCAATCATTTCCCTTCATGAGAAATGCAGTCCCATTGTTGCCAATTGTCACTGCAAGGAGTAGATGAAGATCCAAGTAAATTATTACTTCACGTCAGTCATCAGCTTAAGCTACACAATTCCACAAGCAGCTTGCACTACCTCACTCAGCTGTGCACCTTATTAATAATAACATTCACTTCCTGATCACCATGAAGTAATTAAATCACATCCAGATCTGGTCTCAATCTCTTTACTCTTGCATGGCTTCAAACCATCATCATCAGACCCATCGTCTTCTTCAACACCTAATGGGCTCAGCTAAAGCCAGTTATCCTGGAACACCAAATCCTGAACACTCAAAAAACCCTAAATCAGATCTATCAAAAATAGTGGAACTCAGGTGTTTTTTAAGCAAGATCATGTTCTTTTCTTTCAATCTGTCTAAAACCTTAATCAACATTAACTGAATCTAGAAAATAAAAGGGTTATTTGATAGAGATAGAGCAGAGGAGGATTTGTGGAAACTCGTGTCTGCGTAAAACAAAAATAAAACCTTAAGACTGATTTGAATACTAAGGTGAAAAAGGGTTAATGTAATAAATCAAGGTAATTCAATTATATGCTCCAGGTGGGGTGTGTAATTAATCCCCTTCCTGACCTAACTCTGGCATCAGAGAGGTCTTGTACCTGTCTTTGGCCAGGTTCCAGTTTATTGGACAAAAAGATCTGCCGCTTTGGTGTTGCTGGGTTGTGCTGGATTAGAGTTTCCATTCCTATGTCCTGACACTCTTTCTGAAATTTTCTTCAGATTATAGATGAGAAATCATTGATTAAAAAGTATCAAAGAGAAATCTCAAGCCTCAAAGATGAACTTGATCAACTGAAGAGGGGCATCCTTGTTGGTGTCAATCACGAGGAGCTTCTGACCTTAAGACAAAAGGTGGTTGTTCTGTTTTGTTGTTAGTCTTCCTTTTCTTCTTCCTTTTTTTTTCTTTGAAATAATTGTGATTTTATATTAGTTTGATTACTTATATTCAGAAATATTGTCTGCTATTCATAAACAGCTGGAAGAAGGTCAAGTGAAAATGCAATCACGGTTGGAGGAGGAAGAGGAAGCCAAAGCTGCTCTTATGAGCAGAATCCAAAGGCTAACAAAGCTCATACTTGTTTCTACCAAGGATAGTATTCCTGGATTGAGTGATGTGCCTAGTCACCAACGGATTCATTCTGTTGGTGAGGATGACGTAAGTTGTTATATTCATTTGGTTTGTGCATTTCATTTGTTATCTCACTCCAAACTTGAGGAAAAGCTAGATGTTTGAATAAAGTTCCCAACAAACCGAAATTAAAAAGATACTCAACTATGAGGGGAATTCTTTGTTCATTTTTGCTTCGTGATACTTATGGCTATAATGATAAATATGATTGGTACATGCTTGGTTACTTAGAAAAATGGAATTATAATTTCTTTTATCTTTGGCTTATCTTTTTCTTATTTTGGGGATGGAGACATTAATGTTTTCCTCTTGCCTTGACGAGTCTACTTTGCCTGTTTCACTAGATGATTTTGTGAAGGTTGGATATTTATTTTGATATTATTTTCTCCCATGCCTTCTCATTTTGTGCAGTTAGATTTGTTGGGAGAGGGTTCTTTGCTTTTAGATGGCGAGAATCAAAGGGACTCAACATCTTCTGCTTCAGTGCTTGCTTCAGATCTGCCTTTTGATTTTAAACACAGAAGATCTTCCAGCAAATGGAATGAAGAACTCTCACCCACTAGCAGTACTGTTACTGAATCAACTCAAGCGGGTGAACATATTAGCGGATCCAAACTTCCAGTAGTATGTTTTCAATGGCACACTTAATTTTTTTTGTTACTTTCTATTTGTATGTGATTTTTTTTTGCTTTAAGCTTGAGAGCTGACTCTTTTATCTGGATGAAACCTAGTAACATTGTACTTTTATCTACTTTGCACTGCTTTAATGATTAAGAATTGCGTTTCAATGCAAGGGATAGTTTTGTGTTCTTATTGTTATTTTCTTAAAGCAATGATATAAAAAGGATTGCTTGACCTCTTTTTTCTTAGGGTGGCATGACATCCGATCAAATGGATCTTCTTGTTGAGCAAGTTAAAATGCTTGCTGGAGAGATAGCATTCAGTACCAGTAACCTGAAACGCCTGGTGGATCAGTCAGCTAATGATCCTGATAGCTCGAAAGTTCAAGTATGGCTCTCCTCTTTTCTTCTATGTACTGTCCAAAATTCAGTTTAAATTTGCTAATGAATGATAAATTGCGGACGCCATCATGATGAAGAGGAAACATTGAAATTAGTTATAATCGTTGCGGAGTTCCCCTTGTGTGAGGAAAACCATACTAACTTGATTGCTTGGCTGATAACCGTTTTATGATATAATAATCATTGGCATAGTTTCTCTATCTTCATAGGTCACATTTTTAATATCAGAGAACCACTTGATTTGTTCCCAACTCTGCGTTGTGCTTTATGCATTTGTTTTTAGCTTCGGGGTAGGTTAATACAAATGAGAATGCAATGCTTTTCAAACTTCTGATGCTATGTATCTCAGTATCCAGCATCTACATTATTCTGCATTATTGTCGAGTAGCTGTAGGAGAATTTATATTCTTGCCAGCCCTGATCGACCTGTGCATGCTTTCTCCCATGCAGATTCAGAATTTGGAAAGAGAGATCCAAGAAAAGAGGAGGCAAATGAGAGTTTTAGAACAACGCATAATTGAGAATGGAGAGGCATCTATGGCTAATGCATCGATAGTTGATATGCAGCAGGTATTATACATTCACTTTTATCACGGTTACCTTTAATTATTTCATGTACAGTATTTATATGTAGTCTATTGCTAGTAATTAGTAATTTCTGTTATTATTGGTTAGCGGCTCAATAACTTCTTAATTCTCTTATTTCCAACAGACAGTTATGAGGTTGATGACCCAATGCAATGAAAAGGCTTTTGAGTTGGAGGTGAGTGCTTTATGTTGATGTAATAAAGAGTTGAGAGGACATTGAATTCAAACTCTTTTTTCTCTTGAAGCTAATTGGGATTTGCTATATAATTCTAGGACCTTCCATTTTTCCAATTATGATGAAAACTGTTATATCAAAAGAATAATGATAGAAATGTTGTCATATATATGATGTATAGAACTTCATGTTGATCGTTCAATTTAATTGTTTTTGGCCAATGTCCTGCAGATAAAATCAGCAGATAACCGTATTCTTCAGGAACAACTGCAGAATAAGGTAAAAATGCACCTTTCTAGATTTCTTATATTCCAAGAAATCAAATTATGTTGTTTAAATCTAACGAATCAATTGAAAGTTTCTATCATTTGGGCTGAGAATTATGCTAGTCGATTTATCAAGTCAAGATGCTCTCCTGTTTGTTTAAGAATCTACTATTTATATATGCTTGGTTATTGTCAGTGTTCTGAGAGCAAGGAATTGCAAGAGAAGGTGAATCTCTTAGAGCAGCGCTTGGCTTCTCGAACTGGTGATAAATCACCAGGGGCTTCTGAACCGGTCACCTCTGAAGAATATGTTGATGATTTGAGAAAGAAAGTTCAGTCACAGGTAATTATTCATTTATAAGAATCTTCTAGCTCCTAGACGGGCATAACTGAATGGAGTGATAGCTGTTTGCCATTCACCTGTTTGGCATCATTTAGTTTATTGTAAAAATGGCAATTTTCCAAGTACCCAGAAAATTGCCATCCAAATCCCAAACACTTTTTAAGTTTCTTTGGCGTTCATTTATTGATTATATTTGTTAACAATTCGGTATTTTTCTCCTTTCCTTGTCATTTTGCTTCTAGCTAATATAGATGTTTTTGTTGATTTGAACAGGAGGTGGAGAATGAAAAACTGAAACTTGAACATGTTCAACTTTCTGAGGAGAACAGTGGACTAAGTGTGCAGAACCAAAAACTGGCTGAAGAGGCTTCTTATGCAAAGGAACTGGCCTCTGCTGCTGCTGTTGAGCTGAAGAATTTGGCTGGTGAAGTGACCAAGCTCTCATTACAGAATGTCAAACTAGAGAAAGAATCGTTGGCTGCTCGAGAGTCAGTACATTCTAGAGGTGCTGCTATGCAAGCAGTTAATGGTGTTAACCGAAAGTCTAGTGATAGTATGAGACCTGGAAGGAAGGGCCGTCTCTCTGGAAGATCAACTGAAATTTCAGGAGTGGTCTCTGATGACTTTGATTCGTGGAATCTTGATCATGATGATTTAAAACTGGAACTTCAGGCAAGGAAACAACGGGAGGCTGCTCTTGAGACTGCCTTAGCTGAAAAGGAATTTTTGGAAGACGAATACCGAAAAAAGCTTGAAGAGTGCAAGAAAAGGGAGGAAGCATTGGAAAACGATTTAGCAAACATGTGGGTGCTTGTTGCTAAGTTGAAAAAGGAAGTGGGTGCTGTCCCCAAGGTAAGCTCCGATGAGAGACATAGCAACGGAGAGGATCATGTCAGTGATCCAAAAGCTAATGACCTTGATGGTAATTCTGTCATTAAAGATAGACAAGCTTTGGGTATGTCGAATCTAGCTGATGAGAATTCAGTTGAGAGACAAGTTTTGGATGTGTCAAAACCAGCTGATGAAACTCCCAAGGAAGAACCACTCGTAGCTCGCCTAAAGGTAATCGGTTATTCTTTCCATGTTCTTTCTCTTATGCATTGATTCTTATTATAGTTCAGTTTACTTTAAAATATGAAATATATATATTTTTTTATTTAAGATGTCTAAAAAAAGAAAAACCGAGTAGGAAACAGTAATGAAAACGTGCCTAGTTAATCTGGATTTTTTTGTTGGACTTTACTGCATTGTCATATCAGCTTCAGAAGCTTCCCTCTTGCTGAGACGTTATAGTCCCTCCGTATCCACTAGGTTTTGCTACATGCTTAATGGCTAAGTACTGTGTTAGATGTTTTTCGCGTCCAGTAATTGATTTATTCCACCCATTGGACACATTTTTTTTATCGTGCTATCAGCACCAAACTATTCAGTTTGGTTTGACAAAGTTTAGCTTTCTTATGTTTTCCCCAACTGGACAATGTTTCTATCCTTGGTGCTTCTTGAAGACACTTTGGTCATTGGAGCCATGGAACTATATAATGATACTCACTGGAGGGTTTTGCATCAATAATGTGATAAAATTCTGAAAATTAATGGCTTTATAGGAATCCTCTTAAACTGTTTTTACCGCGTTCAGGCACGAATGCAAGAAATGAAGGAAAAAGAGCAAAAATACCAGGGAAATGGTGATGCCAACTCCCATATGTGTAAAGTTTGTTTCGAATCACCAACTGCTGCAATTCTTCTACCTTGCCGGCATTTTTGTTGTAAGTTTATTTTAGACTTTCATGCATTTCAACTTTCCTACATTTTATGCTCTTATTCTTACCTGAAATAATTTGGCCGGGTTTATGCTTGCAGTGTGTAAATCTTGTTCAATTGCTTGTTCCGAGTGTCCAATATGTCGTACAAAGATTTCAGATAGGCTTTTTGCATTCACTTCTTGACAGAGCAATGTACACCCTCGAAATGAAGGTAATTCATTTCTGCTCCGCTCGTTCCTTGTTATACGTAGAATAGTCAAGTTCTAATATGTTTGTTCCTTTTCTTTCCCCTTCCTATATATAGGGTTTGTTATCTTTTACCTCTCTCTCTGGCTTTTTTCCGTGCAATAGCGGGTGCGATTCTTTTATTAGTTTCTCTGTATGTAGCAATCTAAAGGTATGTCAATAGTGTTTGTTTGTCTGTGCATTTCTCCCCTGCGGTTGTAAAATAACAGGGATTAAAGGGTAAAAGAATGGTAAAATGAACGAGTGGATTCTGAAGTTTCAGATACAAAAAATGTTGCTTTGTTTTTGAATATGTAACAGAATGTTGTGATCCATCCTCTTAACTCTTCGTTATGTATAGAAGAAACAAGAAGGCAATTCTGTTCCATTTGTATAAATATCGATTCCTCGATTTTCTATGTTCATTTGCTCTCCAAGAATCTTTATGATTTTTCTTGTTAATGCAGAATGTCGTAAGTAGTGCATATGACTCTGGCTAAGACGAGTAAAATATTATATCAATATTTTTTTTTTTATGTATGTAGATAAATTTTTCTTATTGGGATATTATTAGTGTTCTAAAACGCCTCGTCTAAGTGCATAGTGTGCAGCCCCAAAACATTAGGGTTAGCCGTGTGCTGGAATTGGCACTTTTTCTGTCAATTCCAGCAAAATTTCATCGTCAAAATCAATTGTTGACCATCATCGTATTTGGGGATTTTCAAAATTGATACCGAATCGGCATCAATTTTGGGTTCTCTTAATATTTCAAAGCTTAGTTTCTCTCTAATTACATAAAATTTTTGAAAATCTCAAATTTTTGAAAAATCCTAATTTTCTTCAATTCTTTTTTATTTTTATCAAATTGAACCTTTATCTTATCTATCACTCAAACAATATATTCCTATTATTAATTGGGTCATGCTAATTAGGATCCATTTTTAGTAAGTTTTCATATCACTTTTATGGGGAAAGTAAAAAAATGTCAAAACATTAATTACTTTTTTATTTTTTCTATAAAAACTTTCCTAAAATGGATCATTAACAAGTGCCCTAAGGGCACTCATTAGCATTTCCCTTATTAATTTAATCAAATTCTACCAAATTTTAACCTTAATTTCAGAAATCCACAATTTCCAAGGAATTTCTTAAGCAGTGTATTTTAAAACATTAGATATTATTTTTTTAATTATTATATTAGTCTACCTAGGGGTGGCAATTTGGGTCAGAATTCGTTTATTCGTTCGATTCGATTCGCTTTAAAGCGAATACGGGTTTGAAAAAATGGATTCGTTTAATAAATGAGTCAATTCGATTCGATTCGTTTTATTATTTTTATTTACTAGTTCTTGTTAATTTTCAATTAAGATTCGAGAAATTATACCTAATTATCATAGAAAAAGTAATATTTTCGATATTTGGTGAGGTATTTTTAATAAATATATTAATTACATATTTTATATGTATATATTTATGAAGAATTAATGTAAATCAAATGTGGTAAATTATTTTATTAAATAATATCATTAACTAAACGAATATTCGTATTCAATTCGTTTAATAAACTAATCGAATACGAATCCTGATATTAGGATTCGTTTAATAAACGAATCGAATACGAATCCATCACATTTTGATTCGATTCGTTTAATATTCGATACAAATTCGATTCGTTGATTCGTTTTGTCACCCCTAAGTCTACCAATAATAGCATAGGTGGGTTACAAAAGAGAAGAATTTTGAGTCGTCTATAAGCAATTGATTAGTTTTACCACCTCGCCAATGGCGTAACGGCCAGATACTTGATTCTTACAGTGATGTCAAAAATTGGATAACTTGCAACGAAAAAAGTGGAAAAGAAAGTGACAACATGAGATAAAAAAAATTAGATAAGTTGTAACGAAAAGCAGATATATAAAAGGTAATGAAAATATTGATTAATAAAAAATATCACAAGAATGTAAATATATGATTATTTTGACTTAGATTACAAATTTAACATATCTTAAAACTCAAACCTAATTAAAACGAAATCTAAAAAATATAAAATCTGAACACTGCGTATTCCCATAACTGATCAGTTTAGAAGATGGATTCACACCTAAATCTGCTAAAAGAGTTGAAGGATGTTATAGATAAACATGAATGACCCACCTTTGTTAGTGTTGGTAAATATAGAGAATAATTACAAAATATACCTAGTAGAATTTTTATAAGAGTTTATATATAATTTATTACAAAGATTTTTTTATTTTATTTTTATTTTTTTTTGGAGAGAGAGCGAAATATCTTATGACATATTTAAACTATGAATTTTTACTCAAAAATTAAAATTATTAATATTTGTCTCGTTTTAATGTTAATTATTTATAATTTTCCTTAATCTGATCCTATGTGTTGTAGCGTTAGTCTTACATTTAGATAAAGCCCTAAATATATTTTGAACAAAAGAAATTCCACTGGCCAGTAGCCACCCACTATTATCTTTTTCAAAAGCGATATATATATCATTCTCAGGATTAGATTATCATTATATAAAATGTAAAAAAAATCATATTGAAAATTTTCAATTTTTGTCCATCAGCAATAATTCGGGAAAATCACTCATCGAACAAACCTCTCTCAACTGTGAATTTGTTTGGTTTTGTTGGGAATCAAATGCAAACTTGACAAAAGATATAAACTACAGACAAGACAAAAGATTTAACATGATTCGGCGGAATGGATCCAACCCACATCCATAGGCATAAGGGAAAAGAAAGCTTTTATTACTGGCTCGGGTCTGACCGACCTCTTTTCTTTCTCTAGCTCGAGATTCTTTTCTCTTTACTACAAGTTACAAATACTTGTGAATAAAATTGATCAATATCTACAATGAACTCTCAAGTCATTTATATACTAAGACAAATTACACTGTTACACTAACTTCGAGATGTCATCCACGTTGCCAAGCCATTATTGCTTAGGTTCTCTTCCCCAATTACCCTACAAATTATTGTTGGAAAATGCTCCTAGTAAGCATTTTGAGGTACAATTTTAAGCATGATCCACTTCGTGTTAGTGGTTGTTTTTGAGTTATTCGGATACTCCTCCGTGAGTAGTTCGGAATGATATATTCATACGCTTAAAATGGTACATGGGTGAATGAGAAATTGTTGCTCAAAGTTCACTCATTGGTGTTGGAAAATAAAGAGAAACAAGCTTGTCCCACATGGGAAAGCTAATAAAGGAAATTGTGTTTATATATGATTGCTCATATGTAGATGGGTAAGTGTTATAAGGATAGAGTCTCTCTCTACGTGCGTGCGCTGGTAATGGGGAAAAAATATACATGTGAAATTCAGCAACATCTGAGATTGAAGGTCAAGGCAAGGTGATTCTGAAGATGACCTCTGGGAAAAAGTTGACTTTGAACAACATTCTGTATGTACCAAAAATACGGAAGAATCTTGTGTATGGATCACTTCTGAACAAGCACGGATTTCGAATGATGTTCGAGTCTGATAAAGTAGTTTTGACTAAATATGACATGTATGTGGGAAAATGGTATATAACTGATGAGCTCCTTAAGCTTAATGTAATAGTTGTTAAACCCAAGAATTTCAATAAAGCTAGTTCTTCTGCGTATATTGTTGAGTACTCTGATCTATGACATGGTAGGTTAAGACATGTTAATTTTAATTCATTGCGAAAATTAATTAACATGAATCATATTCCCAATTTTAAAATTGATAACAAACATAAGTGTGATACTTGTGTTGAGGCAAAACTAACTAGATCATAATTTCATAGTATTGAAAGAAACTCTGAAACACTTGATCTAATTCATACCAATGTATGTGATTTTAATTCAATACAAACAAGAGGCGGTAATAAATATTTTATTACCTTTATTGATGATTGTACAAGATTTTGCTATGTGTATTTTATGAAAAGTAAAGATGAAGCTATAGAGAAATTTATTCTCTATAAGAATGAAGTTGAGAACCAACTGAATAAAAGAATTAAGGAGTTAAGAAGTGATCGTGGTGGTGAGTATGTTTTTCCTTTTGAATCACTTTGTGAGCAAAATGTTGGGTTTCTATATTAGTCCCAATGATCATTCAAGCAAGAAATCATGTACGTGAATACTCGTAAAAATATGGCGGAATCATACTTACAACGATCGGCTTTGCGATGCGAGGAACGACAAAATTCTTCAAGCTTTGGCTCCTTGAACTCTCAGCTTTCTTCAAAATTTTGAGCTCCATTTTCAGTCCTTCAAGCTCCAAGCTTGGTGTGTGCATTCGATGCCCACATGTGGGTTTCCCTATCACCTTCGCAAGACCCTTAAAGCGTGCTAGCACTAGTTCTCAGCAAAAGCAGAAAAAGAAGAAGAAGATGGCCCATTGGGCGTGAGAGAGAGAAGAAAAGAGAGAAAGAATTGTGTTAAGTGTTAAGTGTTTTTAGATTTCAAAAAACTAATACACAAATCCACTTTCCAAAAGTCAAAGGCAAAAAAACAATTAATGTCTTCCAACTACCACCATCAATTAATAGTGACATGTTGTCACATCACTCAAAGTGACTAGACATCACATCAATCGGGTTCGCTAATTCCAGATTAACGAATTTTCCGTTGCTACGTAATTAAATCAAATTTAATTAAATAACTTTGCCTAGCAAAATTACTATACACGTCGCTTGCGAATTAATTCTAAATTAACTCGTTTGCCCGAATTAAAATCTAATTTTAATTCCGCGTCGAAATCCAATTTCGTATAATATATCGAATATATTATTTTATCGATTAATTCCAAATTAATCGTTCACTCTCTTTAAATTAATATTTTATCCCAGATAAAATATCTCCGTAATTAATCTCAGATTAATTCTCTCTCTCTTATAATTAATCACAGATTAATAAAGTGCGAGTCATACATCATCGGTGAATCTTCGGGAAGCGACCCATGAGATCCTCGGATATGTTGGCAGTAAATCCGGTCGTCAGACTATCCAAACACGTACGTACCTCGTACTACGTTTTTACCGATTTACAAGATAAGGCTGGCTTCTAGCAAAGCATCGTGCCTACCCAATTCTCCAGAAATATTCTTATTGGAATATGTGATCTATATCAGGCGTAGTATACGAAATATTGCGTATTTCGATCCAGTATCGGATGTCACGTGCTAGGCCTGGGGCTGGAATCGTGTCTGTCTCGTACGAAGCACATATCAGATCTCTGGTAACTAGTCTCTATAATCGGATAAACATGACCTAGTCATAATATCCCGCTAGCTGCAGCATATAAGAGCACCAGTTCCGTATCCTACGTGATCATCATCTCCACTATGACTGGAGTGATACTTCCGTCTTGACATCACACCCAATACACTACGATTCTCAATATACCCAGAAGAGGCGTACACAGAACCTGTTAAAGCCCTGGACGACCAAAACCAAAGTATATTGATTGTCGCAAGTATTAGCGGTGCAAGTCTCAGGTTAAGACCAAATACACCTACCCTGATTCAGACTTCCATAGACACATAGTCATACTACCAATGGAATTCCGAGGGGTCTATCCAGAGCGAAGCTGTTTCCGTACCATCGGTAAACACAACCTCCTATTACACTTGCATGAGTATCTTATACTCAAATATATGAGAACTATGTTGTTATGCTCCCACAACGCGCACAAGTGTAATACTAGTCTTTTACGCATTATCGATGTCTAATCTCGATAATACTCTGACTAGGGATATTTAATGATTAAACCTTCGTAGATTGATACTGTCTCATATAATCTCAATCTGGAACTAATCATATGGACCTTTCATCATTTATACATCTTGGTAATCTAATTACAAATGATAAAAAGGCAATTTCCTTTGTCACATAGTTAATTTGTACAACAACACCATGATCTGTACAAATAGTGATGCTATGGGTCATAATTGTCCAACAATCTCTCACTTGGCCTATAGCCAATCACTCAAGTGTGCTACACCCGAACTATGTACGGTTCGCTAAAACTTCTGCTAAGAAAATACTTTCGTTAGCGGATTTGCATGGTTATCATCTGATGCAATTTATTCGATCATCATATCACCACGATATATGATCCGAACGAATCAGATGAATAGTTGAAGTATATATCTGGATCGTTGATGAGACCATTAATTCTTTAGCCTGCGCTGTAGCCTAGCTCAGCTGCTAACAGAACTACTCCTAATCTAATTAGGATTATTATCGACCCAAATGGCTTCTATTGCTGCCTCAGCTGCAGTAATAACCCACTTTTGTTGTTTATTCGGCAACAGTATCTTGCTTTGAAGATTTCCAGCTCACTGTTATGTTATTCAAACTGTACAGTACCGTTGTTACGACTTATAGTCGTTATTATCGGTTAGGAAACTTGCAACAGTGAACCCAGTCACTTCAAGTTCTCCATCTCCATAGTATAAGACATCATCCTTAGTTCATCTAAGATACTTAAGGATGTTCTTAACATCAATCCAGTGACTATCACTTGGATTGGCCCGATTGTGACTCCATATGCTCAAAGCATATGAGACACCATGTCGCGTATATTTGATTCAATGTACGAGTTTTCGGAGAGTACCAACAACCTTTAGATCTATCCCAGTAGATCCTTATTCCTAGAATAAAGGTTGTCTCTCCCAAGAATCTACGGAGAATTTTCTTGAAAGCCAAGCTTTCACCGATTGTAATTATGGGAATATCATTTCCAAGAAATGATATGTCATCATTATACAGGACATTCACTGTCAGTGCGCTCCCACTAACCTCCTTATATACACAAGAATCATTTCGTTTTGAATTAAATCATATACCATTATGATTACATCAAAATGATAGTTCCAAGAACCCAATGCTTGCTTCAATCCATCAATGGATCGAATAACCTGCAAACCTTGTTTGCTTGTTTTGGTACGACAAAACCGTCAGGATGTTGTAAACATCCTCCAAAAGGTTTCCGTTTAAAGAAAGCGATTTTGACGTTCAGCTGTCATATTTCATAAATGAAACATGCAGCATCAGCAAGGATTATCCAAATGGATTTACCAATGGCAACAGGTAAAAGGTTTCATCGTAATCGACATAATGTTGATAACGATACCTTTTCGATACAAGCCTAGCTTAGTACGTTGTATGTTTCCATCCATGTATGTCTTCCTTGAAGACTTATATAGTACCAATAGGCACAATGCCTTGCGATACATCAACTAGTATCCAAACTTAGTTGATATACATGGGATCCATTTCGGACATTATGACACTTTTCCATAATAGGGAGTCGATACATTGTATCACTTCCTCATACGTAGTCAGTACGTATTCCTCAATAAGATAGACATCTTTATGAGGTGAGATCAGAAACCCATACCTCCCAGGTTATTTTCTTACTCTCTCCGACTTACGCGGTTCTTGTGTATTCGAAGATTATTGGTATAGTCTCATCCCTGATGAACTATTTGTGTTCCATTAAGGAATCAGTGCCTGAAACAGTATTACTCCGATTTTCATCGAGTTTTACTTTCCTCCCACTTACCACTACATATAGGTATTCCTCTTAGGAAAACCGCATGGAGAGCAACAATTACATTGTTCTCGTGTGAGTTGTATAAGTACTATACTTTGGTTTCCCTAGGATAACCATTATTTAGGCACTTATCCAATTTGGATTCTAGTTTGGTATCATCCAAACATATGCCTAGCATACCCAAATCTTCAGGAATGAGAAAACCCAGTTTCTTTCCTGTTCATATCTAATATGAAATCTGTTAAACAGATTTTTAGGGAACCTTATTCAAAATAAGTTCTGCACTGTTTAATGCGTATCCGTTGAAGGAAATGGTAGCTCAGAGCGACTCATGATTAACCTTATCATGTCCAACAAAATTCGGTTTCTCCGTTCAGACACACAGTCAAGCTGACGTGTTCCAGGATGAGTCCTCATTGAAAGAATACTATACTTTTTCAAGTATATGAGAAACTTATTGCTTAAGTATTTTCATCATGGTCTAACTGTGATGGTTTTAATACTCTTGCCGATATGTTTGTCTACTTCGTTTCGAAACTCTTTGAATTTATCAAAAGTTTCCGATTCGTGTTTCAAAAGAAACACATAACCATAACGCGATGCCACATCCGTAGAGGTTTCGAAGTGTTCATCTCAATCCTCTAGCCTAGCTAGATATGAGCCCACTTACGTCACTATGAACGAGGGCTAACAGATCGGTAGCACTTGTACTTTTACCAAGTAAGAAGTGTTTTAGGCACTTTGCCTAATAAACTAGATTCGTAGACATCATTTGAATAGAATCAAATTTGTCCTAGTACACACTCTTCGAAAGTGTGGATATATGAGTCTTGTTAGTTGTGTCCCAGACAACAATGCCACTTTTAAGTCTCAACTGATTAATTCAGTTTGAGCTATTTGTTTGTCATGTTATACGATTGAGATTCATTTATATTCAAAATATAAATACTGTTATTCACATCTAATGTGCTTATCTCAATATCATCTTTATAAAATAAAACACTTTAGTGTTCTAGAATATAAAGGTATACCCGCAACGGGTTAAACCCTGATATAGAGATAATGTTTCTAGTCAAATTAGTTACATTGTAACAGTTTCCTAATTTAAGTACACACCTGAAGGGTAGTTCCTAAACTTAGGTTTCTACGGTTAAAACAGCGACAGTTGTCCCGTTTCCGATTCGCAGATAAATCTCAACTGAAGTCAGTGTCCTGCTAATCAGCAGATACTGCACACCAGTACATATTTATGTACCACATCCAGTATCTAAAATCCAATTTTAATACTAGCAGTGAACATGTTTATAACAAACACATTTGAAGTCGGAGCCTTGCACCGTCTTCTATTCCTTCATGTCTGCCTTGTCCATACGGCAGTCACGCTTCCGTGTCCCCGTTTGCCACATTTTAGGCAGACATTTTGGGATATGTCATTTGTCTTCCCAGAAGATTATAATGACTTTGCCTTTGCCTCTTTTCCACATCCCATAAACCTTCGGCCTAGCCTTGGTCTTCTGGAATCTCGAAGTAAGATGCGCTTTGCGCTTTTTGCCCTTTTGCAAACTCTGGCTTCGTCTCATTGAGTATAGTCATTAACTCTCCAAGAGTTTACTATTGCAATTTAGTACTTCTAAGATCTAAGGATAGATCTATGAAGATCCCTCAATTTCATTATCATACTATAAGGATCTAATATTTAGTTCTGATTAAGAAATTAAGGAGTCTATTTGGCAAGCATAATGGATTAAGCACTAAAGTTATCATCACATAAATATTCCAAATATCATGTTCTACTATTTGCTTAACTCCGGGCTTAGGCTCGAGATGTTATTCTATCAAATAGATTAACTTCTCAGTTTTCAGGACTATCCTGAAATTTTATTCCCAATTTGAAAATTAAAGTCGTTTAAATACATTTTCACCTAGGATTATGTTTTAAACACTAATCTTTCATTTATCTTGATTCTAATAGTCCAACTATTTAATCAACGATTTTAGGTACTATTGATTATAATGATTAATATAGTCTAACTATATAATCAACTATAATTTAATTGGTTAAATTCAATTATATTGATTATTATAATCCAATTATAAAATCAACTATAATTTAATAGTTTGAATTCAATTATATTGATTACTATAATCCAATTATAAAATCAACTATCAATTGAAATAGTTTGAGTACAGTCCAACTGTTTTATTAAAACAACGATTAAATATATTAGTCCAACTAATATATTAATTTAACGACGAAAAATTGAAATGAGCGCGTATGACAAGTAACTAAACTAATATTGCAAATTTAATACTTGTCTCCCACTATTTTTCGGCGAGCCTCTAACCCTTTGTTGAGTACTCGGGAAACCTTGTTTCCTAGTGGCCTAGGATCCCGTTAAATAACACACAATCTTGACTTTGGCCAACAAATTGTATGATAATTAACTAGGTAGATCTTTAAGATCAATTGGATCTCATCCAATTCCTAGATCCAGTAGGTGGACATCCAAGTCCGAAACATATATCTTATATATGCCAATATATCCAATATATTGCCTAACCTTTTTTCTCTGAATCAACTAAGCCTTGGCTTTGGCACAACAAACTTAGTGATCCCAGTTAAGCGGAACACATTGACCTTGGAAAGCTTCGTAATTAATGTCGATGGACAAGAAATGATCTTGACTTTGGCCAACAAATCACAACTTGGACAAGACACCGATATGGAACAAAGCTCTCATGATTCAAACACATCTGCGACGGACAAAGGCCTTGACTTTGGCCAACAAACCAATGCCAGTCTTGGATCTTGAGTAAGAATCACTCAATGGAAGGAAAAACGTTTAATATGTAGTGAGGGTTTTTCGCGTAATTGGCAACCAATTAATTATCTTTGTTAAGGTCTCATCATCATACACCCTTAAACATGCATTCTAAACACATAATAAGGCGCGTAAGTAAATAAAATAATAATGATATGCGGATGGATACTTAAACATTGTTCCTAGAACAAATCTCTCTCTTTCCTCTCTCCCGCTAGCACAAGTATTACTTCTACCCGATTACATAACACTTTTAAAGAAACCTCATTTACATTGAGGGGAATATGTGAGAAGAGAAATACACAGAGTCAAGCGGTAATAGGCTGGACACGCAGGTCCAATTAATAAATTCTAAATTTATTACAACAATTTCCAAAATTGCCCTCACCCATCTAATATCCATCCGATATACATTATTCATACATCGCAACCATGTATTCACACAAGCATGTTATCAATCAATCTAATCCAATTAATTAATCTGATAATTAATGACCATCCAATGTTCAAACAACGATTTGATTTTGCGCGAGTCCAACTCGTTTTAAGAATAAGTACTCAAAGTACGAATTCTTGAATTATATTAAACTACAACATTAAATCCAATTTAATTTGTATTTAATACTAATTCATTATTTAATTCCAAATTAAATATTACACTTTTTAATGTACCTTTACGACTTAGATTCTAAATCTAATCATTACGGGTCTCAAAACCCAATTAACATCCAATGTCAATTTAATTTAAAGTCCAATGGGCTTTCAATTAATTTCATAAGGCATGGACTTTCGGTCAATATGGGTCAAACCCAAATACCAAAGCCCTTTTAAGGAATCACCCTTATTTGCCAAGAAACCAATTTAGGCCCATTAGGCCCAATTATAATTAAAGGTCCATTAAGTCATAATTGGATTTTATAGATATGGTTTTAGGCCCAATTGGATCCAACCAATTTGCCTAAACCAAACTTGTTCCAACCAAGCCCATTAAGCCCAATTACAACTTTAAAAGCCCAATTCCAAATTTAAGCCCAATTAATTTAATTTCAAAATTCCAAATTTCATAATTAAATTAACCAAAGTGTATGCCATAATTAATTAACCAAATTAATATTTCCAAAATACTAACTCACTCAATTAATTATGCTCATTATCATCAACATATGTCCAACACATTTGAATCAAAAAATCACATCATTTTACATGCTTACAAGTCCACGACAATTAGGGATTATTTGTCCAATTCAAAATTCAATCCAATTAAATCTCAAATCAACATTTCCTTAATGATTTCAACTCAGCCAATGATCAAAATCGAAAAATACCATGACTTTAGGGCATTGTTCATATTCGGCCAAGCCAACATATTAGGGGAAAATTTGATCCAATCAATATTTCATGAAATTGATCATATACAACTTCAATATAACATCATTCAAGCATACTCAATCAAACAATTTTATCAAATCATGCTCAAATTGATTTTACCCAAATTTTACCATAAGTTCATTTCATGCTCAAAATGGCTCTAATACCATTGTTGGGTTTCTGTATTAGTCCCAATGATCATTCAAGCAAGAAATCATGTATGTGAATACTCGTAAAAGTATGGCGGAATCATACGTACAACGATCGGCTTTGCGATGCGAGGAACGACAAAATTCTTCAAGCTTTGGCTCCTTGAACTCTCGGCTTTCTTCAAAATTTTGAGCTCCATTTTCGGTCCTTCAAGCTCCAAGTTTGGTGTGTGCATTCCATGCCCACTAGTGGGTTTCCCTATCACCTTCGCAAGACCCTTAAAGCGTGCAAGCACCTCGAAAATTTTGCCGCAAATTTCCCTTATCACTTCATCTAGTTCTCGGCAAAAGCAGAAAAAAGAAGAAGAAGAAGGCCCCTTGGGCGTGAGAGAGAGAAGAAAAGAGAGAAAGAATTGTGTTAAGTGTTATGTGTTTTTAGATTTCAAAAAACTAATACACAAATCCACTTTCCAAAAGTCAAAGGCAAAAAAATAATTAATGCCTCCCAACTACCACCATCAATCAATAGTGACATGTTGTCACATCACTCAAAGTGACTAGACATCACATCAATCGATTGACTAGTGATTTGACGCTTGATGTGACTTATGGACCGCACTTGAATTCGAAATGCGAGTGCGCCCGCAAACACTCATGGGCTCGGGTTCGCTAATTCCAAATTAACGAATTTTCCGTTGCTACGTAATTAAATCAAATTTAATTAAATAACTTTGCCTAGCAAAATTACTTTTCACGTCGCTTGCGAATTAATTCTAAATTAACTAGTTTGCCAGAATTAAAATCTAATTTTAATTCCGCGTCGAAATCCAATTTCGTATAATATATCGAATATATTATTTTATCGATTAATTCCAAATTAATCATTCTCTCTCTTTAAATTAATATTTTATCCCAGATAAAATATCTCTGTAATTAATCCCAGATTAATTTTCTCTCTCTTATAAGTAATCTCAGATTAATAAAGTGCGAGTCATACGTCATCGGTGAATCTTCGGGAAGCGACCCATGAGATCCCCGGATATGTTGGCAGTAAATCCGGTCGTCGGACTATCCGAACACGTACGTACCTAGTACTACGTTTTTACCGATTTACAAGACAATGTTGGCTTCTAGCAAAGCACCGTGCCTACCCAATTCTCCAGAAATATTCTTACTGGAATATGTGATCTATATCAGGCGTAGTATACGAAATATTGCGTATTTCGATCCAGTATCGGATGTCACGTGCTAGGCCCGTGGCTGGAATCGTGTCTGCCTCGTACGAAGCACATATCGGATCTCTGGTAACTAGTCTCTATAATTGGATAAACATGACCTAGTCATAATATCCCGATAGCTGCAGCTTATAAGAGCACCAGTTCCGTATCCTACGTGATCATCATCTCCACTATGACTGGAGTGATACTTCCGTCTTGACATCACACCCAATACACTACGATTCTCAATATACCCAGAAGAGGCGTACACAGAACCTGTTAAAGCCCTGGACGACCAAAACCAAAGTATATTGATTGTCGCAAGTATTAGCGGTGCAAGTCTCAGGTTAAGACCAAATACACCTACCCTGATTCAGACTTCCATAGACACATAGTCATACTACCAATGGAATTCCGAGGGGTCTATCCAGAGCGAAGCTGTTTCCGTACCATCGGTAAACACAACCTCCTATTACACTTGCATGAGTATCTTATACTCAAATATATGAGAACTATGTCGTTATGCTCCCACAACGCGCACAAGTGTAATACTAGTCTTTTACGCATTATCGATGTCCAATCTCGATAATACTCTGACTAGAGATATTTAATGATTAAACCTTTGTGGATTGATACTGTCTCATATAATCTCAATCCGGAACTAATCATATGGACCTTTCATCATTTATACATCTTGGTAATCTAATTACAAATGATAAAAGGGCAATTTCCTTTGTCACATAGTTAATTTGTACAACAACACCATGATCTGTACAAATAGTGATGCTATGGGTCATAATTGTCCAACACAAAATGGAATCATACATCAAACCACAGCTCCTTATTCACCTCAATCCAATGGGATTGCAGAACGGAAGAATCGTACCTTGAAAGAAATGATGAATGCTATGTTAATCAGCTCTGGAATACCTCAGAATATGTGGGGAAAAGCTGTTTTATCAGCTAATTACCTTTTAAATAAGGTATCACAGAAAGAAGCAGGGAAAACTCCTTATGAAATGTGGAAAATAATAGTATCTTCCTATAAATTTCTACGAGTGTGGGGGTGTCTTGCCAAAGTAATCATTCCTCCACCTAAGAAGGTGAAGATAAGAACAAAAACTGTTGATTGTATTTTCATAGGATATGCACATAACAGTAATGCTTATCGATTTCTTGTGCATGAGTCCCATATATCAGATATTCACAAAAATACGATAATGAAGTTGATGAGTGCATCTTTTTTCGAATACGTTTTTCCTTGTAAAACTAATTCGAATTCAAATGTGCACAAACGGGCACATGAGGCTATCATTTAAGATAGTCAGGACCAAGAACACATAAATGTTCGAGAGGATCAACAAGATGTTGAACTTGAACTAAGAAATAGCAAAAGAACTAGAACGGAAAAATCATTTGGTCCAGATTTTCTGACATTATTGCTTGAAAATGATCCTCAAAGCTATAACAAAGCTGTAAGGTCAGCTGATGGTGCTTTGTGGAAAGATGTCATCAATAGTGAAATTGAATCCATCTTACTAAATCACACCTTGGAGTTAGTTGATCTTCCTCCAGGGTGTAAACCTTTAGGGTCCAAGTGGATTTTCAAAAAGAAAATGAAGACAGATGGATCAATTGACAAGTACAAAGCAAGACTTGTAATTAAAGGCTACAGATAACGTGAAGGTTTTGATTACTTTGACACTTACTCTCATGTAACGAGAATAAATTCCATAAGGATGATACTAGCGATTGCAGCTTTGCGCAATCTTGAGGTACATCAGATGGATGTGAAAACAGCCTTTCTAAATGGAGATTTAGATGAAGAAATCTACATGGAACAACCTAAAGGCTTTATAGCTCCAGGACAAGAAAAGAAAGTCTGCAAGTTAGTAAAATCCTTGTATGGATTGAAACAAGTTCCGAAACAGTGGCATAAAAAGTTTGACGACACCATGTTGGCAAATGGTTTCAAAATCAATGAATGTGATAAATGTATTTATGTCAGAGAGACATAAGTTGGCTATGTCATTTTATGTCTCTACGTTGATGACATATTGATTGTCGGGAGTAATGTTAAAATGGTGAAATCCACCAAGAATATGCTGAAATCTAAGTTTGACATGAAAGTCATGGGTCTAGCAGATGTCATTCTGGGAATAAAAATCTCGAGAAGTCCAGATGGACTTATTCTTGATCAGTCGCACTATGTGGATAAAATTCTTGGTAAATTCAACAATGATGATTCTGTTGTGAGTAGAACTCATTTAGATGTGAGTCTACATCTATCAAAGAATATGGGAGAGGGTATATCTCAAGTAGAATACTCTAGAGTGATCGGGAGTCTGATGTATTTATCGAGTTGTACAAGGCCTGATATAGCCTGTACAGTAAACAAGCTCAGCAGATATATGAGTAATTCAGGGGTTGTTTACTGGAAATCAATAGTAAGAATACTCAGGTACCTACGATTTACTCGTAATTATGGGTTGCACTATCATAGATATCCAACCGTAATTGAAGGATACGGTGATGCAAACTGGATATCTGATATGAAAGACTCAAAGTCTACCAGTGGCTATATGTTTACACTAGCATGTGCAGCTATATCATGGAAATCCTACAAACAGACTGTGATAGCCAGATCTACAATGGAATCAGAATTCATTGCATTAGATAAGTGTGCTGAAGAAGCAGAATGACTACGAAATTTTCTAGAGGATATTCCAAGTTGGCCTAAGCCAGTGCCATCAATTTGCATTCATTGTGATAGTCAATCTGCAATTGGAATGACACATAACAATATGTATAATGGTAAGTCTAGACATATTTGTCGTAGACACAATACCGTTAGACAATTACTCTCTACTGGAGTTATTTCGATTGACTATGTAAAGTCAAATGATAACATTGCAGATCCGCTAACCAAATGGTTAAACAGAGAGTTAGTTGTGAAATCATCGAGGGGAATGAGACTAAAGCTCATTAGATAAATGTTTATTACGAAGGAAAACCCAACCTTATTGACTGGAGATCCCAAGATCTAGGTTCAATGGGACAACCTACTCGTAAAAGACATAATTGGTTCACTGTGGGGGGGGGGGGGGGTTACCCTATAGTCCATTCCTATGGTGAAATGAAACAGTGATGCTCGTATGTAAAGAGGTTAAGCAAAGGCTTTTAATGATTCTTATGCGTCGGGAATCCGATCAGAGTAATACGAGCTACTCTTAAATAAGAAATCACCTATGTGAGAGAGAAGTGGGGCCGCTTCAAAGGGAATTGTACGGTGCTTAATTCTTAGAAACTCTTGCAGAATCAGGTAGATGTTCATGGCCAAAATGAACATAATAATGAGAACTCAGATGTGTTAGGTAAAATATCTGTGTGATATATGTTTTCATTTACATGAACGGCAGTACAGTTCAATGACATCGTGTCCACTGTCAGCTAGTAAAAGAGATATATTTTCACAAGGGAAGGTTCAAAGGCTGAGGCCTACCTATCCTATGCAGGTGTTGAACCGTTGAACTCTTCAAGGTAAAAATACAATGTTTCTATAAAATAATTTTATTTGACGTTTTTTCGCCAATTTCATTCATGTGGGGGATTGTTGGAAAATGCTCTTAGTAAGCATTTTGAGGTACAATTTTAAGCATGGTCCACTTCGTGTTAGTGGTTATTTTTGAGTGATTCGGATACTCCTCTGTGAGTAGTTCGGAATGATATATTCATATGCTTAAAATGGTGCTTGGGTGAATGAGAAATTATTGCTCAAAGTTCACCCATTGGTGTTGGAAAATAAAGAGAAACAAGTTTGTCCCACATGAGAAAGCTAATAAAGGAAAATTGTGTTTATATATGATTGCTCATATGTAGATGGGTAAGTGTTATAAGGATAGAGGTTCTCTCTACGTGCACGCGCAGAGGGGGTGCAAATCAAAATCCGAACAAGCCTGACTCGTGTGCACCCGCGCTTCCTGCGTACACGAATGCCGGACCAAATTGTGCGGGCCTGGCCCAGTCACCTTTTGCCAGCCTCTTTATTTTTCCCAAGCTTTTGAAGTTCCATAACAGTTAATTTAATTCTTTTAATTAACTGGGTGGTTATATCATATGAACAGCCTCTCACTAATTCAATTCAATAGGCATGTTCTTTTCTTAAAAGGGGTTGTGTTCGTTTTTGATAAAAAAAAAAGATAGAGAAAAAAATACTGAACGGTTTTTCCCTTGGTTTTCTTGCTTTTTGTTGAGAGAGTTCAAACACTTTGTGGTTCGTTGAAGACGATTTTGGTGGTGCCCATTCACATTTATTTCCGTTGCATCTTGGGAAAAAAACGTCTCGCGTTCTACTGTACCATTCGGTAGGGGACGAATTTGTTTTAAGGAGATTGTTGCCACATCAACAAGCCTCAGAATTCTCTATGTTTTCATGTTCCTGGTTTGGTACTGTACTGCCTTCCTGTTTCTGTCGCTGGTTCGTTGCTGCACCGCCGTCTGCAATTGTCCTGAGATTGTGTTACTTTCATTATTCTTGATGTGTTGTTTCCTCTATTTATTGTAAGCAACCGTGTTGTGTTTGACTGTTTGTTCAGAGTCATTTGTAAGAACACAGTAACCAAATATGTGTAATAATTATAGCCCAATCGTCTGACATCTCTACGATCTGCCATATGAATCTCATTAAATTATGCTACTTTTGGTAACTGCTACACGTTATGTCACAATGTCAGCCTGTATCCCAACCACTCCCACGCGATAGCGTGTGTCAGTTAATAAACTTACAGTCATGTTCCGTCCCATTAGCCACTGGCCTACTTCTAGCCTATCGGTAGACCCGGCCGGCGGTTCGGTTCCGGTTCGGTTCGGTTCCTTTTTTTTTTAATTAATTAAAATAAAAAAATGAGATTAAATTTATAAAAAAAAAAAAAAATTTATTACATTGAAGAGCTTGAGCTTAAATTTTTAAAAATTTAAGTTGCTTACGTATCCTCCAAGGGTGAGAGGAATCAAAGCCCACGTAGTTCCATTACAAGTTTTAGTCTTTTAGACATATCCCCTTTGTAAATTATAATTTTACAATTATCAATCATCATTATCGGTTGATCCTTCGGCTCCGGTTCCGCTTGCACTTGTTGCAGAAGCATTATCGAACAAATCTTCACAATCATCGGGGGCATCTTCTTGTTGTCTCAGATCAGCTCGAGTCCAATCATCCACACAAGCTGTTGCTTCTAGAGTGCTTGGATGTAATGAAGATCGCCTAGCTTCCAATATATTACCTCCCAAGCTGAAGGCTTGCTCAACCGCAATGGTGGAAATAGATGCTGCCAAGATCTCTTTAGCAATAATAGATAAAACATGATATATATTTTGATGCCGGTTCCACCATTCAAGGATTTTAAAATTTTTACTGCATAAACTTTCATTAGAAAACTCAAAATTTGTAGATAAATAATTATCTAATTCAGGGTTATTAGTTGTCTTATCCCTAGCTTTTTTATTTCGTTGCAATAACCAACGATCCTCTGCGCTAAGTCTTGTTTGAATTACCGGTTCGCTACTACTAGATTGACCTAATGTTCCTAAGTTATATCTTACAATATAATCATTAAATAACTCAATTAAATCATTTCTTAATTTCGTCATTAATCTAGTAATGTCAATTTCATCTAATATTCCTAAATAACTATAATAAGCTTGTAAAGCACCATTCAAACTTCTAATTAAATCTAGGATCAAAAACAGCAGCAATAAGATAAAGTAAATGAATTCTCTCTAAAATAGTTTAACCATTTTACCTTCATAACAGTAATGGCTTCTAACAAAACAATATCATTAGGATCGCTGCTGTCAACATGCTCATCGAGAGTGCCAACAATATTTAAACTCTCAAGAAGAAATAAATGTGCTGTAGGATAATAAACGCCGCTAAAAACTAAAGTAGCATCATAAAAACTTTTAAAATATCTAAAAAAAATTCACAAATATCCCATTGACTAGGATAAAGTGTGATATTTTGAACATGTTGAGAAAAAAAACTACATAATGCATCTTTGTATTGAAATGCTTGACATAAAAGAAAATAAGTAGAATTCCAACGTGTTGGAACATCTCTTGAAAATTTAATCGGTTTAATACCATTTATTTTACAAAACTTGGTTCATTCTCTCCTAATTTGAGAATATGACCAATACAGTTAAGTGCCGTTTTAATTGATCAAGGAAAGGTGATAATAATTTTAGACCGTCTTGCACACATAAGTTGAGGACATGACATGTACAACGAATATGAAAAAATCGACCCCCTAAATTTGGTTGACATATTTCTTTTAAATCATTGATGGATGCAGTATTTGCAGATGTATTATCAAATCCAATTGTTAAAATTTTTTCTCCTAAACCATATTCATCAAAAATTACCTTCATCATTCTATAAATATTATGTGCAGTATGTTGGTCATCAAAAACTCTAAATGCAATAAGTCGTTTTTGCATGGTAAATGATGCATCAATCCAATGACAAGTCACACCCATGTATGAGGTGTTTGCCAATGATCACTCCAAATATCAGAACATACAGAAATACGACCTTTCATCTCTTTAAATATTTCATTTAAAATAATTTTACCATCTTTTATAATTTAAAAATATGACGTTTTGTTGTGTTTCGAGTCATTCTACATGCAGAAGGGTTTAAAGCATTATGCACGTAATTAGTAAAATGAAGTTTTTCACCAAAGCTTAAAGAAAGATGTGCCATACAAGTTAATTTCGCAAATTCTTCTTTATTTTTTGCATCAGAATATTTAATAAATCTAAAGCACTCGTACCTCTACTTGATGATGCGTACCTGGCCATTTGAGTTTGCGTCGTATCAATGCCAAATTCAACCGGATGATGTTTTTCCATGTGCTGATCATATTGCCATATCCACCAGAAAATTTGTAGATAACCCCACAATAGTTGCAAACTGCTCGTTGTGAATCATCTTCTTTATTTTTTGCATCAGAATATTTAATAAATCTAAAGCACTCGTACCTCTACTTGATGATGCGTACCTGGCCATTTGAGTTGCGTCGTATCAATGCCAAATTCAACCGGATGATGTTTTTCCATGTGCTTGATCATATTGCCATATCCACCAGAAAATTGTAGATAACCCCACAATAGTTGCAAACTGCTCGTTGTGAATCATCTTCTAGGCGTTCCAAATTAAAATGAATTTTGAAAATATCCGAGGACCGAGCCTTAACTTCTCTTCTCCGTGATTGTGCACTGACACTAGGGCCGCTCTCTTGGGTTGGCATATTTGACATTATGTTCTCAGATGAGCTTGCCATTTTTCGTTTGAGAAATTAGGAAGAAAAATAAGAAAATTGAATAATTGCGAATAAGAGAATTATAGAAAATGAGAGAGTTGAGAATTTGGTGTGATGAAATTATGAAAAATGAATCCTATTTATAGAATTTTAGAATTTTTTTGATACCAAAATGCCCCTAAATATAACCATTTTATTACCGTTATTAGGGGTACATTAGTAATTTTTATTTTATATAACAAAAATATTTTTTTTTAAATTTTTTTTGGCAGGAGCCAAACGGCTCCCTGCATCCCCCAACGGCACTAGCCGTTGGGGAAATTAGGCCCCCAACGGCTAGTAGCCGTTGGGGGCCGTAGGGTTCCTGTTGGAACCCTACGGTTCCAACAGGAACCCGACGGTCCGGAACCGAACCGGAATGGGACCGGTTCGGTTGGGGTCGGAACCGTGGCCGGGTCTACCTATCGGAACTTGGTAAACCCGAACTTCCGTTTAGGGCTTACGTCATCTGAACTTGAACTTAATGACATTACCTTGACCTACCTCCCCAGGTCAGCAAGTTGAGATGATCGACTGTAAGCTGAAATGATCGACTTGTCCCACAAGGTCGGGTTGGTGCTGAAACCTTCACTCCCCTCATCTTTACTGAACATCTTTCTACCTTGGGTCCGGGCACCACAAGCAAACTAATTCTGGTGTTCTTGTCTGGCCGGATGCCTATGCCTCTTGGGCCTGTACCTTTTGTTCAGGAAATTAAAATCTCTTCTATACCATTTTTCACACTTCTGCTTCTCTCGGGTCAGGAAATCACCATCAACACCATGTTTTTTTTTTTTTTTGTCTTTTAATAGGACATGCTTATTTTATAAAATGAGTATGTCTTCACTAAAGAATGAAATTATATATATACAATTTTCTAATTATTTGTTTTTTATTATTATTTACTGTTCATGTGAACCCTTAAAGGCATAGTCAAGTTGATTTTTTAGACTCTTAATAAAATTTATCAACCGAATTCGAATCTGAAAGAAGATACGAAATTAAAAATATATTTAGACTTCATCATCCTACAAGAAAAATCATTGTTGACATGAAAACAATGCACAATATTCAAGAAAAATCATTCTCCACTCTATTTAAGGAGAATGTAATCACTCTTTTAAAAATAAGAACTAAATGATAACAAAATTTAAAAAGTTAGGATTTAATTGGAAATAAATTAATAGCTTATATATATATATATATAATTAGTTATCGCAAAATAGATTTTTTAATAATTCCCTATAAAATTAATCTAGATTAGGAGTGGTAAAGGGCTGGATCGGACTTAGATTATGTATGATTGGGCGGAACCTAAGCTAGGTCTTTTTTTAATAGTTAATGTCAATATTTTAGGGTTTTTGGACCTTAAAAATTTAATTATAAATATATATATATTTCACATTAAAAATTAATTTATATGAATAAAAAATATTTTTACTAATAAAAATCTGACTGAAGTTGACTTCCGCGTTGTCCACTCCTTCCACCTTCCTTAAAATTCAACGTCGAATATTGACTGGCTCACTCCATGACACATCACCGAATATATCACAACCATCAAATCTTAATCCAACGGTCACTATTACACTTGATGACTGTAATAACTGGAATTTAACAAAATAATTTGTATTTTTCCAGCAACTAAACCAATATATATAAATTATAAATGAATTCTTATTATTATCGAAACGCACTCGAATTCTATTTACCTTTTTTTTCCAAAAAAATTAAATATTTCAAGATTCTTTACCGACGGTGCCCTTATAAATAACAAAAATACCATCTGTGTCCCCGATCTGTATCAAATTCAGATCTAAGCGGAGAGTTAAAAAAAAATTAAATTAAATTAAACAACAAACAAACACATACGCGCTCTCTCTCTCGATCTAAAAATTTATTTCTTATAAATTCGCAAATCTCGAATCGTTGATCTTCTTCGCTCGCAGATTCAGTAACCAATCATATGCCGTTGATCATTTCATGTTCATTTTCGTATTCACGTACTGATCGTTAGATCTGAGGTAAATTCCTTTTTCTAATTCTTGATTATTATTATTATTATTAATGAGATGCTCTCGATCTTGCTAGATCTAAGTGTAATTCAATTCATCTGTTTTCGTTACGCATTATCTTTGCTTCCAAATACGTCATCGTTTTTAATTCCTATTGTCGTTTTTAGTGAGAGTAGATTATGTGTATATTTTTTAATTTAAGGAAGTGAACGAGGCGTATGAGATACGATTTGTTTTGGTTAATTATGAACGTTGTTGCTGTGCATTTTGATTGAATTTGTGTATTTGTTTAGGTTAGATTTGATTGGAGAGGATGTTGACCAAATTTGAGACGAAGAGTAATAGAGTGAAGGGACTTAGTTTTCATAGTAAGAGACCATGGATCCTTGCAAGTCTTCACAGTGGTGTGATCCAGCTATGGGACTATCGTATGGGCACTCTCATTGACAGGTTTGATGAGCATGATGGTCCTGTTCGTGGCGTCCATTTCCACAAATCTCAGCCCTTGTTCGTCTCTGGAGGTAAATGTGATTTTCTATTTACAATGTTGTTCTTTGATTGTATGTAGGTTGTTTTTTGGGTGCAAAAGATTGGGTTGTGACATTGTGTTTCTTTTAATGGCTTATTGTTGAATTTTGTTAGATCTAGGGGTATTAAAGAAAATGCAAGTGCGTTAGCTGGGATCTGGTGAGTGGAGCTTTTTATCTTCAATGTTTGCAAATGATGATAAATTTATAATTCAATATCTTATTTTGTTTTGGGATCTTATTTGTTCGTGCTTGAATTAAATAATTATATACACTTGGTCTGTGTTTCTAGGTTTAACTTGAGTGTCTATTTCAAAGCTGATTTAATATGATTTATGGTTCTTTTTCATTATCAAAAAATTTGAAGGAAAATTTCGGTTTATTTAGAAAATAGGATTAATGCCTCTTCATTTGTAAACCCTCTCTTGTCGCTGAAAATAGGCTTGATCTCGTGTTTGTGGTATGCTGATCCTAATTTTTTTTTCCGAGAAGTTTGCTGACATCTTTCATTATCGTACATTTTTTTGGGTTGAATTACCCATGCAAATGATTTAGGTGGCTAAACTATGATAGACATGTCTGAGTTTGTGATCTTGTTGAATTGAAGTCTTGTGCTCTATGATCTTCTAAATGTAGCACTTATGCATAGAAAGGGTTTTTTTATGCAGTACTCATTCTTTTATTCATCATTTTAATAAAAAAAATAAAATGCAGTGCATGAAATTTAACTTGCTTTCTTCTATAGGGGATGATTACAAGATCAAAGTTTGGAACTACAAGCTGCATAGGTGTCTATTTACTCTTCTTGGACACCTTGATTACATCCGCACTGTGCAGTTTCATCATGAGTACCCCTGGATCGTGAGTGCCAGTGATGATCAGACCATCCGCATATGGAATTGGCAGTCACGTACTTGTATTTCTGTGTTGACGGGCCACAATCATTATGTCATGTGTGCCTCATTCCACCATAAAGAAGACCTTGTTGTGTCAGCCTCTTTAGATCAGACAGTTCGCGTTTGGGATATAGGTGCCCTTAGAAAGAAGACAGTGTCTCCTGCAGATGACATTCTGCGGTTGAGTCAGATGAACACTGATCTGTTTGGTGGCGTTGATGCTGTTGTGAAATATGTCTTGGAAGGTCATGACCGGGGAGTCAACTGGGCAGCATTCCATCCCACCCTCCCTCTCATTGTCTCGGGAGCTGATGATCGTCAAGTGAAATTATGGCGCATGAATGGTAACTATGGAAGCCTGTGCTTTTTATTCATTGCTTGTCTAAACAATATTTATTAGGGTCTTTTTGACAATCAAGTGAGTTGACCTATTTTTGTGCTGATAGTAAGTTAATGGAGTTCCATCATTGCTGTTAAAGTGTTATATATTATATTTTTTAAGGGGCATGAGATATACATTGCAATAGATTGAATGGTTCTGAACAGTTTGCTTTTTTTTTTTTTTTGTCTTTTAATAGGACATGCTTATTTTATAAAATGAGTATGTCTTCACTAAAGAATGAAATTATATATATACAATTTTCTAATTATTTATTTTTTATTATTATTTACTGTTCATGTGAACCCTTAAAGGCATAGTCAAGTTGATTTTTTAGACTCTTAATAAAATTTATCAACCGAATTCGAATCTCAAAGAAGATACGAAATTAAAAATATATTTAGACTTCATCATCCTACAAGAAAAATCATTGTTGACATGAAAACAATGCACAATATTCAAGAAAAATCATTCTCCACTCTATTTAAGGAGAATGTAATCACTCTTTTAAAAATAAGAACTAAATGATAACAAAATTTAAAAAGTTAGGATTTAATTGGAAATAAATTAATAGCTTATATATATATATATAATTAGTTATCGCAAAATAGATTTTTTAATAATTCCCTATAAAATTAATCTAGATTAGGAGTGGTAAAGGGCTGGATCGGACCCAGATTATGTATGATTGGGCGGAACCTAAGCTAGGTCTTTTTTTAATAGTTAAAACTGAAAAAAAATTAAGAATGTCAATATTTTAGGGTTTTTGGACCTTAAAAATTTAATTATAAATATATATATATTTCACATTAAAAATTAATTTATATGATTAAAAAATATTTTTACTAATAAAAATCTGACTGAAATTGACTTCCGCGTAGTCCACTCCTTCCACCTTCCTTAAAATTCAACGTCGAATATTGACTGGCTCACTCCATGACACATCACCGAATATATCACAACCATCAAATCTTAATCCAACGGTCACTATTACACTTGATGACTGTAATAACTGGAATTTAACAAAATAATTTGTATTTTTCCAGCAACTAAACCAATATATATAAATTATAAATGAATTCTTATTATTATCGAAACGCACTCGAATTCTATTTACCTTTTTTTTTCCAAAAAAATTAAATATTTCAAGATTCTTTACCGACGGTGCCCTTATAAATAACAAAAATACCATCTGTGTCCCCGATCTGTATCAAATTCAGATCTAAGCGGAGAGTTAAAAAAAATTAAATTAAATTAAACAACAAACAAACACATACGCGCTCTCTCGATCTAAAAATTTATTTCTTATAAATTCGCAAATCTCGAATCGTTGATCTTCTTCGCTCGCAGATTCAGTAACCAATCATATGCCGTTGATCATTTCATGTTCATTTTCGTATTCACGTACTGATCGTTAGATCTGAGGTAAATTCCTTTTTCTAATTCTTGATTATTATTATTATTATTATTATTATTATTATTATTATTATTATTAATGAGATGCTCTCGATCTTGCTAGATCTAAGTGTAATTCAATTCATCTGTTTTCGTTACGCATTATCTTTGCTTCCAAATACGTCATCGTTTTTAATTCCTATTGTCGTTTTTAGTGAGAGTAGATTATGTGTATATTTTTTAATTTAAGGAAGTGAACGAGGCGTATGAGATACGATTTGTTTTGGTTAATTATGAACGTTGTTGCTGTGCATTTTGATTGAATTTGTGTATTTGTTTAGGTTAGATTTGATTGGAGAGGATGTTGACCAAATTTGAGACGAAGAGTAATAGAGTGAAGGGACTTAGTTTTCATAGTAAGAGACCATGGATCCTTGCAAGTCTTCACAGTGGTGTGATCCAGCTATGGGACTATCGTATGGGCACTCTCATTGACAGGTTTGATGAGCATGATGGTCCTGTTCGTGGCGTCCATTTCCACAAATCTCAGCCCTTGTTCGTCTCTGGAGGTAAATGTGATTTTCTATTTACAATGTTGTTCTTTGATTGTATGTAGGTTGTTTTTTGGGTGCAAAAGATTGGGTTGTGACATTGTGTTTCTTTTAATGGCTTATTGTTGAATTTTGTTAGATCTAGGGGTATTAAAGAAAATGCAAGTGCGTTAGCTGGGATCTGGTGAGTGGAGCTTTTTATCTTCAATGTTTGCAAATGATGATAAATTTATAATTCAATATCTTATTTTGTTTTGGGATCTTATTTGTTCGTGCTTGAATTAAATAATTATATACACTTGGTCTGTGTTTCTAGGTTTAACTTGAGTGTCTATTTCAAAGCTGATTTAATATGATTTATGGTTCTTTTTCATTATCAAAAAATTTGAAGGAAAATTTCGGTTTATTTAGAAAATAGGATTAATGCCTCTTCATTTGTAAACCCTCTCTTGTCGCTGAAAATAGGCTTGATCTCGTGTTTGTGGTATGCTGATCCTAATTTTTTTTTCCGAGAAGTTTGCTGACATCTTTCATTATCGTACATTTTTTTGGGTTGAATTACCCATGCAAATGATTTAGGTGGCTAAACTATGATAGACATGTCTGAGTTTGTGATCTTGTTGAATTGAAGTCTTGTGCTCTATGATCTTCTAAATGTAGCACTTATGCATAGAAAGGGTTTTTTTATGCAGTACTCATTCTTTTATTCATCATTTTAATAAAAAAAATAAAATGCAGTGCATGAAATTTAACTTGCTTTCTTCTATAGGGGATGATTACAAGATCAAAGTTTGGAACTACAAGCTGCATAGGTGTCTATTTACTCTTCTTGGACACCTTGATTACATCCGCACTGTGCAGTTTCATCATGAGTACCCCTGGATCGTGAGTGCCAGTGATGATCAGACCATCCGCATATGGAATTGGCAGTCACGTACTTGTATTTCTGTGTTGACGGGCCACAATCATTATGTCATGTGTGCCTCATTCCACCATAAAGAAGACCTTGTTGTGTCAGCCTCTTTAGATCAGACAGTTCGCGTTTGGGATATAGGTGCCCTTAGAAAGAAGACAGTGTCTCCTGCAGATGACATTCTGCGGTTGAGTCAGATGAACACTGATCTGTTTGGTGGCGTTGATGCTGTTGTGAAATATGTCTTGGAAGGTCATGACCGGGGAGTCAACTGGGCAGCATTCCATCCCACCCTCCCTCTCATTGTCTCGGGAGCTGATGATCGTCAAGTGAAATTATGGCGCATGAATGGTAACTATGGAAGCCTGTGCTTTTTATTCATTGCTTGTCTAAACAATATTTATTAGGGTCTTTTTGACAATCAAGTGAGTTGACCTATTTTTGTGCTGATAGTAAGTTAATGGAGTTCCATCATTGCTGTTAAAGTGTTATATATTATATTTTTTAAGGGGCATGAGATATACATTGCAATAGATTGAATGGTTCTGAACAGTTTGCTTTTTTTTTTTTTTTGTCTTTTAATAGGACATGCTTATTTTATAAAATGAGTATGTCTTCACTAAAGAATGAAATTATATATATACAATTTTCTAATTATTTATTTTTTATTATTATTTACTGTTCATGTGAACCCTTAAAGGCATAGTCAAGTTGATTTTTTACTCTTAATAAAATTTATCAACCGAATTCGAATCTCAAAGAAGATACGAAATTAAAAATATATTTAGACTTCATCATCCTACAAGAAAAATCATTGTTGACATGAAAACAATGCACAATATTCAACAAAAATCATTCTCCACTCTATTTAAGGAGAATGTAATCACTCTTTTAAAAATAAGAACTAAATGATAACAAAATTTAAAAAGTTAGGATTTAATTGGAAATAAATTAATAGCTTATATATATATATAATTAGTTATCGCAAAATAGATTTTTTAATAATTCCCTATAAAATTAATCTAGATTAGGAGTGGTAAAGGGCTGGATCGGACTTAGATTATGTATGATTGGGCGGAACCTAAGCTAGGTCTTTTTTTAATAGTTAAAACTGAAAAAAAATTAAGAATGTCAATATTTTAGGGTTTTTGGACCTTAAAAATTTAATTATAAATATATATATATTTCACATTAAAAATTAATTTATATGATTAAAAAATATTTTTACTAATAAAAATCTGACTGAAATTGACTTCTGCGTAGTCCACTCCTTCCACCTTCCTTAAAATTCAACGTCGAATATTGACTGGCTCACTCCATGACACATCACCGAATATATCACAACCATCAAATCTTAATCCAACGGTCACTATTACACTTGATGACTGTAATAACTGGAATTTAACAAAATAATTTGTATTTTTCCAGCAACTAAACCAATATATATAAATTATAAATGAATTCTTATTATTATCGAAACGCACTCGAATTCTATTTACCTTTTTTTTTCCAAAAAAATTAAATATTTCAAGATTCTTTACCGACGGTGCCCTTATAAATAACAAAAATACCATCTGTGTCCCCGATCTGTATCAAATTCAGATCTAAGCGGAGAGTTAAAAAAAATTAAATTAAATTAAACAACAAACAAACACATACGCGCTCTCTCTCTCGATCTAAAAATTTATTTCTTATAAATTCGCAAATCTCGAATCGTTGATCTTCTTCGCTCGCAGATTCAGTAACCAATCATATGCCGTTGATCATTTCATGTTCATTTTCGTATTCACGTACTGATCGTTAGATCTGAGGTAAATTCCTTTTTCTAATTCTTGATTATTATTATTATTATTATTATTATTATTATTATTAATGAGATGCTCTCTATCTTGCTAGATCTAAGTGTAATTCAATTCATCTGTTTTCGTTACGCATTATCTTTGCTTCCAAATACGTCATCGTTTTTAATTCATATTGTCGTTTTTAGTGAGAGTAGATTATGTGTATATTTTTTAATTTAAGGAAGTGAACGAGGCGTATGAGATACGATTTGTTTTGGTTAATTATGAACGTTGTTGCTGTGCATTTTGATTGAATTTGTGTATTTGTTTAGGTTAGATTTGATTGGAGAGGATGTTGACCAAATTTGAGACGAAGAGTAATAGAGTGAAGGGACTTAGTTTTCATAGTAAGAGACCATGGATCCTTGCAAGTCTTCACAGTGGTGTGATCCAGCTATGGGACTATCGTATGGGCACTCTCATTGACAGGTTTGATGAGCATGATGGTCCTGTTCGTGGCGTCCATTTCCACAAATCTCAGCCCTTGTTCGTCTCTGGAGGTAAATGTGATTTTCTATTTACAATGTTGTTCTTTGATTGTATGTAGGTTGTTTTTTGGGTGCAAAAGATTGGGTTGTGACATTGTGTTTCTTTTAATGGCTTATTGTTGAATTTTGTTAGATCTAGGGGTATTAAAGAAAATGCAAGTGCGTTAGCTGGGATCTGGTGAGTGGAGCTTTTTATCTTCAATGTTTGCAAATGATGATAAATTTATAATTCAATATCTTATTTTGTTTTGGGATCTTATTTGTTCGTGCTTGAATTAAATAATTATATACACTTGGTCTGTGTTTCTAGGTTTAACTTGAGTGTCTATTTCAAAGCTGATTTAATATGATTTATGGTTCTTTTTCATTATCAAAAAATTTGAAGGAAAATTTCGGTTTATTTAGAAAATAGGATTAATGCCTCTTCATTTGTAAACCCTCTCTTGTCGCTGAAAATAGGCTTGATCTCGTGTTTGTGGTATGCTGATCCTAATTTTTTTTTCCGAGAAGTTTGCTGACATCTTTCATTATCGTACATTTTTTTGGGTTGAATTACCCATGCAAATGATTTAGGTGGCTAAACTATGATAGACATGTCTGAGTTTGTGATCTTGTTGAATTGAAGTCTTGTGCTCTATGATCTTCTAAATGTAGCACTTATGCATAGAAAGGGTTTTTTTATGCAGTACTCATTCTTTTATTCATCATTTTAATAAAAAAAATAAAATGCAGTGCATGAAATTTAACTTGCTTTCTTCTATAGGGGATGATTACAAGATCAAAGTTTGGAACTACAAGCTGCATAGGTGTCTATTTACTCTTCTTGGACACCTTGATTACATCCGCACTGTGCAGTTTCATCATGAGTACCCCTGGATCGTGAGTGCCAGTGATGATCAGACCATCCGCATATGGAATTGGCAGTCACGTACTTGTATTTCTGTGTTGACGGGCCACAATCATTATGTCATGTGTGCCTCATTCCACCATAAAGAAGACCTTGTTGTGTCAGCCTCTTTAGATCAGACAGTTCGCGTTTGGGATATAGGTGCCCTTAGAAAGAAGACAGTGTCTCCTGCAGATGACATTCTGCGGTTGAGTCAGATGAACACTGATCTGTTTGGTGGCGTTGATGCTGTTGTGAAATATGTCTTGGAAGGTCATGACCGGGGAGTCAACTGGGCAGCATTCCATCCCACCCTCCCTCTCATTGTCTCGGGAGCTGATGATCGTCAAGTGAAATTATGGCGCATGAATGGTAACTATGGAAGCCTGTGCTTTTTATTCATTGCTTGTCTAAACAATATTTATTAGGGTCTTTTTGACAATCAAGTGAGTTGACCTATTTTTGTGCTGATAGTAAGTTAATGGAGTTCCATCATTGCTGTTAAAGTGTTATATATTATATTTTTTAAGGGGCATGAGATATACATTGCAATAGATTGAATGGTTCTGAACAGTTTGCTTTTTTTTTTTTTTTGTGAATGTGAGTTATGCACTACAATAACTGTAATAGTTTAAGTAAGCTACTTAAATATTCTTTTGACCAAAACTGTCAAAACCCCTAACAGTTCCCACATCTTATATCTTATTACTACTGATAAACCTAGTTATTAAAGCGATTCTTTCTTTTTTGCTTCTTCCTTCTCTTTTCCAGAAACTAAGGCTTGGGAAGTGGACACATTGAGAGGACACATGAATAATGTGTCCTGCGTTTTGTTCCATGCCAGGCAGGACATTATCGTATCTAATTCCGAGGATAAAAGCATCCGTGTGTGGGACGTAACGAAGCGAACTGGAGTTCAGACTTTTCGCCGTGAGCATGATAGATTCTGGATTCTAGCATCTCACCCTGAAATGAATCTTTTGGCAGCAGGTCATGACAGTGGCATGATTGTCTTTAAGCTGGAGAGGGAACGACCTGCCTTTGCTGTGAGTGGTGATTCTCTGTTTTATGCTAAGGATCGCTTTTTGCGATATTATGAGTTTTCAAGTCAAAAAGACAGTCAAGTCATTCCAATTCGGCGGCCTGGTTCTACAAGCTTGTATCAAAGTCCAAGGACTCTTTCTTACAGTCCTACGGAAAATGCCGTTCTTATCTGCTCGGATGTGGATGGGGGATCTTATGAGTTGTATGTCAATGTCAAACCTAAAGACAGCGTTGGTATGGGTGATAGTGTGCAAGATGCAAAGAAAGGTCTTGGAGGCTCAGCTATTTTTATTGCCCGGAATAGGTTTGCTGTGCTTGACAAAACCAGCAACCAAGTATTGGTCAAGAATCTAAAGAATGAGGTTGTTAAAAAAGGCATCCTTCCAATTGCTGCAGATGCAATTTTCTATGCTGGAACTGGTAACTTGCTTTGTCGGGCTGAGGATAGAGTGGTTATATTTGATCTCCAGCAGAGACTTGTTCTTGGTGATCTGCAAACTCCTTTTGTCAAGTATGTTGTATGGTCTAATGACATGGAGAGTGTTGCCTTGCTCAGCAAACATGCCATTATCATTGCTAATAAGAAGCTTGTGCACCAATGTACTCTTCATGAGACAATCCGTGTAAAAAGTGGAGCCTGGGATGACAATGGTGTTTTCATTTATACGACTTTAAATCATATCAAATACTGCCTCCCAAATGGAGACAGCGGGATTATTAGAACCCTTGATTTTCCAATCTACATAACAAAGGTTTCTGGAAATAACATCTTTTGCTTGGATCGGGATGGGAAGAACAGGGCTATTGTTATTGATGCAACAGAATATATTTTCAAGCTGTCTCTATTGAGGAAGAGATTTGACCACGTAATGAGCATGATAAGGAACTCACAGCTTTGTGGGCAGGCAATGATTGCTTATCTACAACAAAAAGGCTTCCCTGAAGTTGCTCTCCATTTTGTGAAAGATGAAAGAACTCGATTTAACTTGGCTTTAGAGAGTGGGAACATTCAAATTGCAGTTGCATCAGCTAAGGAGATTGATGAGAAGGATCACTGGTATAGACTGGGGGTGGAGGCACTTCGCCAGGGAAATGCAGGTATTGTGGAATATGCTTACCAGAGGACCAAAAATTTTGATAGGTTATCTTTTCTTTATCTCATAACTGGGAACATAGATAAACTGGCCAAGATGCTTAAAATAGCTGAAGTTAAGAATGATGTCATGGGTCAGTTTCATAATGCCTTGTATCTGGGTGATGTCGAAGAACGTGTGAAGATATTGGAGAATGCAGGTCATTTGCCTCTTGCTTACATTACTGCTTCTGTTCATGGGCTGCAAAATGTTGCTGAACGATTAGCATCTGAGTTAGGAGATAATGTTCCATCTTTGCCAGAGGGCAAAGCACCTTCCCTTTTGATACCCCCAGGCCCTGTTATGTGTAGTGGTGATTGGCCTCTTCTAAGAGTCACGAAGGGTATCTTTGAAGGGGGACTGGATAATATTGGAAAGGGTGCTGTGGATGAAGAGGAGGAGGCTGTTGAGGGTGATTGGGGCGAGGAACTGGATATGGTTGATGTGGATGGTTTACAAAACGGGGATGTTGCTGCAATCTTGGAAGATGGGGAAGTGCCTGAAGAAAATGAGGAAGGAGGATGGGACCTCGAAGATTTGGAG
Source organism: Zanthoxylum bungeanum (assembly GCA_019454045.1). Classification (NCBI taxonomy): domain Eukaryota; kingdom Viridiplantae; phylum Streptophyta; class Magnoliopsida; order Sapindales; family Rutaceae; genus Zanthoxylum; species Zanthoxylum bungeanum. The sequence continues at coordinate 136,315 of SKCR01003447.1, forward strand.
CTTCCCCCTGAGGCTGATACACCCAAGGCTTCTGGCAATGCTCGATCTTCAGTTTTTGTGGCACCAACTCCTGGCATGCCCGTAAGCCAGATTTGGATCCAGAGATCTTCCCTTGCGGCTGAGCATGCAGCAGCTGGCAATTTTGATACTGCAATGCGGTTGCTGAACAGGCAACTTGGAATAAGAAATTTTGCTCCTTTGAAATCCATGTTTCTTGATCTTCACTCAGGAAGCCATACTTATTTACGTGCATTTTCATCGGCTCCAGTGATTTCCTTGGCAGTTGAACGAGGATGGAATGTGTCTGCCAGCCCGAATGTGAGGGGACCACCAGCACTTGTCTTTAATTTCTCACAGTTGGAAGAGAATCTCAAGGCTAGTTACAAGGCCACCACAACTGGAAAATTACGGAGGCCCTCCGTCTATTTCTTAGCATTCTTCATACAATTCCTTTGATTGTGGTTGACTCAAGGAGGGAAGTTGACGAAGTGAAGGAGTTAATTACTATAGTCAAGGAGTATGTCCTTGGTCTGCAAATGGAGCTTAAGAGGAGGGAGCTCAAAGACGATCCAACACGCCAGCAGGAGCTTGCTGCATACTTCACCCACTGCAACCTTCAAATGCCTCACTTACGGTTAGCCTTGCAAAATGCAATGACTGTCTGCTTCAGGAATAAGAACCCTGCTACTGCAGCTAACTTTGCCAGGCGGTTGTTGGAGACAAACCCCACGATTGAGAGCCAAGCAAAGGCAGCGAGGCAAGTGCTGCAAGCTGCAGAGAGAAATATGACAGACGCCACACAACTGAATTATGATTTTAGAAACCCATTTGTCATTTGTGGAGCAACATACGTGCCGATCTACCGAGGACAGAAGGATGTCTCTTGCCCATACTGCACTACCCGGTTTGTTCCTAGCCAGGAAGGGCAGCTCTGTACGGTATGTGATCTTGCCGTTGTTGGGGTAGATGCTTCAGGGTTGCTCTGTTCTCCTACCCAGATTCGATGAACCAACTGCGGAATCAGGAAGAATTGTTCAACCATTTTTCTGCTCATCCTTTTGGCAGCATAATCGATCATGTTAGTTGATTCTCATATCTGCAGCTAAAAGGTAAGATACCGAATGAAGAGTTAAAGATACCGAATGAAGAGTTAAAGTTTCCAATTAATTGTTGTGGTGGCTACTTTTTTGGCTTTTTATCCCCCCCATATTTAGTTGATTATTTGTTTCCAGTATAATAACAATTTGAGAATTTTGACTTGGGCTATTTTTGTTAGTTGTTCATAAACAAGAATATCCCAAGGGCGTTTGTTAAAAATTTATATGTCAATATATGCAAACTCCACTTGGCAAATTTGCTTATTGCTATTATACTCCGGTTTTTTTTTTAATTGGTTTTTATGAGACCTCTCTTAGTTAATATAACAGTCTTCCTTTTATGTACCAAATCCGGTGTTATTAGAGTAAATATGAAGATTGGTGTCAAATGTAGAAGAATGAAACGAAACACGAAAATATAGGGATTTAAGTCAAGAGGTCAAGAAAAAGTAGACTATGAGGATTGGCCGTGGCCTTGTTCAGAAGGCAGCCTACGAGGGAGCTCATGCTTTGACAGCAAGTAAGTTTGTTTGATTTGAGTCATGCTTTTGTGTTAAGAAGATATTCAATGAAGTTAAGATATGGAAAAGCAGAGATCCCTTTTTTTTTACTCAGTTTTGACATGTGATCTTTGAGCTTTTATACTATTTTTCTCTGCAAATTCTGGGTAGTAGTTGCATTTCTGAGAAATTGAGAACAGAAAACACATGGGGGTGTGTGTGTGTATAAGGATTGTATTGCTACTTTTATTCACGTGGGGATTATACTTTATTCTATTCGCTTCAATATGTGTGGTGCTAGTAAATTTTCAAACGCTGATCGTTTTAGTGGTCCTAATGTTGCTCCTTTGTTATCCTCTTCTCATAGAACCCCATTCATATGTGTGTCTAGTCTTTATAGTAAGTTTTAGGTTCGATTCTTGATAGCACTATAGCAGTATAAGTGAATAAAGAATTTATGTAATTATTAATTTTCGAATTTGGTCTTATTAGCCTAGAGATATTGTTCTCACAGTTTTCGAGTATAATTCTATCAGCTATGGATCTTGTGGTACTGATTTTTGTATTATTTTTTGTGATCATTATATTTTTTATTGTTTATATTTTCACCATTAATTGGGTGTCATTGCCGGTGGGTTATTTGGAATTGTGAATACAATTATAGGCCACGTGGTCAAACAATGACATGGAAATGAGTATCAATTGCGATTTGAAATTATAAAATCAAAAACAATAAAGGAATTTTTTTTTAAAAAAAATGTAAGGTTCCGTAGAAATTCTTGTATAATTCCAGAAAACCAGTTCACATGGGTAGAGCTACGGAGTTCAAAGACTCACGTAAGAATGTGAAAACGAACATGAGAAGAGAGTAGTAGAAAACTAACGGTATGTTTGTTGGATAAAAACGCTAAATTTTACTTAAACCCGGGTATCGCGCTGACTCTCCATTAGTTAGTTTTATAGATATGTTCTGGAGGAGAAAATCTTCTATGCAACAGTGGTACCACGTCATCCATGCAACAAGTCAATCATTCACTCTCACACGTGCTAAAAAATTAAAAAACAACTAAAAAATAGGTGAAAAAATTGTACATGTCATTTTTTAATTCGTTTGTGGTACCACGTCACTCATACCACTGTTGCACCAAAGAATCTCTCGTTCTAGAGGTGTCCATGGGTCAGGCCGGGTCTTTTTTTTTTTTTTTTTTTTGCAAAACCTGAGCGAGACGGTCACGTGGGTCGCCGAACCCGAACTCGAAATTTAATATTGCAAACTCGAGGGAGTCAGGTCGGATCGGCCAAAAAAAATTATTTTTTTATGTGTTAATTATTTTGAACATAAATATTAGATATTTTATGTTTTGAAACTTGTCATACATATAAAATTTCAAGATAATAAAATAATAAACAACTGAAATAATAGTTAAATTTTTAAAAATAATAAAATTTTTAGAAAAATAATAAAAATATATTATATCGGATCGAAATGGGTTTGATTTTCAAACCCATGACCAGACCCGTAAAAATCGGGTCAGCTTGGGTTAACCCAAAAATACATTATTTAGTTAAAACCCGAACGGATTTGGTCAGATCACAGATTGATTTGAAAATGTGAACACCCATAATATGCTCGATAGATGTTTGTGTGTGAATGAATTTAGATATAATTAAAAAAGACATCGAGAGACCCCTAAAAATTACTTTTATATATGGGCCCATCTACAAACTTCAATGACATACAACTTAAATTATTAAACATGCAAACTCTGCCAATAAACATGAAATTTTTCAAAACATGAAATTAGTTACATGTTAATTGATAAAATTTACATGTTTTAAATGGTAAGTTCAATGTCGTACCCTAGTAATGGAGAGATTCTTTGGTGCAACAGTGGTATGGGTGATGTGGTACCACAATTGAATTAAAAAAATGACATGTAGAGTTTCTTCTAGACCCGGTCGGCGGTTCGGTTCCGGTTCGGAACCGAACCGAACCGGCCGGTTTCCGGTTCCACAAGTGTGGAACCGGAACCTTGAACCGAACCGAAACCGACCGGTTCGGTTCCAAACTTTTTTTTTTTTATTTTGAAAATTAATTACAATAAATGAGATTAAATTATAAATAAAAAAAATTATTACATTGAAGAGCTTGAGCGTAAATTTTTAAAAATTTAAGTTGCCTACGTATCCTCCAAGGGTGAGGGGAATCAAAGCTCAAGTAGTTCCATTATAATTTTAAGACATATCCCCTTTGTAAATTACAATTTTACAATTATCAATCATCATTATCAGTTGATCATTCGGCTCTGGTTCCGCTTGCACTTGTTGTTGCACTTGCAGATGCATTATCGAACAAATCTTCAAAATCATCAGGGGCATCTTATTGTTGTCTCAGATCAGCTCGAGTCCAATCATCCACACAAGTTGTTGCTTCTAGAGTGCTTGGATGTAATGAAGATCGCATAGCTTCCAATATATTACCTCCCAAGCTGAAGGATTGCTCAACCGCAACGGTGGAAATAGGTGCTGCTAATATCTCTTTAGCAATAATGATAAAGTATCTAAAAAAATTTCACAAATATCCCATTGACTAGGATAAAGTGTGATATTTTGAACATGTTGAGAAAAAAAAATTACATAATGCATTTTTGTATTGAAATACTTGACATAAAAGAAAATAAGTTGAATTCCAACGTGTTGGAACATCTCTTGAAAATTTAATCGGTTTAATACCATTTATTTTACAAAACTTCATCAATTCTCTCATAACTTGAGAATATGACCAAATACAATTAAGTGTCGTTTTAATTGGATCAAGGAAATGTGATAATAATTTTAGACCGTCTTACACACATAAGTTAAGGACATGGCATGTACAACGAATATGAAAAAACCGACCCCATAAATCTGGTTGACAAATTTCTTTTAAATCATTGATGCAGTATTTGCAGATGGATTATCAAATCCAATTGTTAAAATTTTGTGCAGTAAACCATATTCATCAAAAATTACCTTCATCATTCTATAAATATTATGTGCAGTATGTTGGTCATCAAAAATTCTAAATGCAATAAGTCATTTTTGCATGGTAAATTATGCATCAATTTAATGACAAGTCATACTCGTGTATGAGTAGACCCGGCCAAGGTTCCGGTTCTGGACGGTTCCAACAGGAACCCTATTGGGCTCTCTGCCCAAATTAAAAAAAATTAAAAAATTAAAATTATATTTATTATATAAAATATAAATTACTAATGTACCCCTAATAACGGTAATAAAACAGTTATATTTAGGGGCATTTTTTGTATCAAAAAAATTCTAAAATTCTATAAATATGATTCATTTTTCATAATTTCATCACACCAAATTCTCAACTCTTTCATTTTCTATAATTCTCTTATTCTCAATCTTACTTCAATACAATTCTCTTATAATCTTATATTCTTATTCTCAATCTCAATTCATTTAGTTGTTAATTTGTTATCATTCGCATCGCAATTATTCAATTTTCTTATTTTTCTTCCTAATTCTCAAACGAAAAATGGCAAGCTCATCTGAGAACATAAATGTCAAATATGTCAACCCAAGAGAGCGGCCCTAGTGTCAGTGCACAATCACGGAGAAGAGAAGTTAAGGCTCGGTCCTCAAATATTTTCAAAATTTATTTTACTTTGGAACGCCTAGAAGATGGTTCACAATGAGCAATTTGCAACTATTGTGGGGTTATCTATAAATTTTCTGGTGGATACGGCAATATGATCAAGCACATGGAAAAACATCATCCGGTTGAATTTGGCATTGATACGACGCAGACTCAAATGGCCAGGTACGCATCATCTAGTAGAGGTACGAGTAGTGTAGATTTATTTAAATATTCTGATGCAAAAAATAGAGAAGAATTTGCGAAATTAACTTGTATGACACATATTTCTTTAAGCTTTGGTGAAAAACTTCATTTTACTAATTACGTGCATAATGCTTTAAACTCTGCTGCATGTAGAATGACTCGAAACACAACAAAACGTCATATTTTCAAATTATATAAAGATGGTAAAATTATTTTAAATGAAATATTTAAAGAGATGAAATGTCGTATTTCTATATGTTCTGATATTTGGAGTGGCCATTGGCAAACACATTCATACATAGGTGTGACTTGTCATTGGATTGATGCATCATTTACCATGGAAAAAAAGACTTATTGCATTTAGAGTTTTTGATGACTCACATACTGCACATAATATTTATAGAATGATGAAGGTAATTTTTGATGAATATGGTTTAGTAGAAAAAATTTTAACAATTGGATTTGATAATACATCTACAAATACTGCATCCATTCATGATTTAAAATCCTTATGTGAACCAAATTTAGGGGGTCGGTTTTTTCATATTCGTTGTACATGTCATGTCCTTAACATATGTGTGCAAGACGGACTAAAATTATTATCACATTTCCTTAATCCAATTAAAACGGCACTTAACTGTATTTGGTCATATTCTCAAGTTAGGAGAGAATTGACCAAGTTTTGTAAAATAAATGGTATTAAACCGATTAAATTTTCAAGAGATGTTCCAACACGTTGGAATTCTACTTATTTTCTTTTATGTCAAGCATTTCAATACAAAGATGCATTATGTAGTTTTTTTCTCAACATGTTCAAAATATCACACTTTATCCTAGTCAATGGGATATTTGTGAATTTGTTTTAGATATTTTAAGAGTTTTTAATGATGCTACTTTAGTTTTTAGCGGTGTTTATTATCCTACATCACATTTATTTCTTCTTGAGAGTTTGAATATTGTTGGCACTCTCGATGAACATGTTGACAGTGACGACCCTAATGATATTGTTTTGCTCGAAGCCATTATTGCTATGAAGGTAAAATGGTTGAATTATTTTAGAGAAATTCCTTTACTTTATCTTATTGCTGTTGTTTTTGATCCTAGATTTAAATTAGAAGGTTTGAATGGTGGTTTACAAGCTTACTATGGTTATTTAGGAATATTAGATGATGTTGATATTACGAGCATAATGACGAAATTAAGAAGTGATTTAATTATTTTATTTAATGATTATATTGTAAGATATAACTTATGAACATTAGGTCAATCTAATAGTAGCGAACCGGTAATTCAAACAAGACTTAGCGCAGGGGATCGTTGGTTATTGCAACGAATTAAAAAATCTAGGGATACGACAACAACTAATAACCCTGAATTAGATAATTATTTATCTACAAATTTTGAGTTTTCTAATGAAAGTTTATGCAGTAAAAATTTTAAAATCCTTGAATGGTGGAACCGGCATCAAAATATATATCATGTTTTATCTATTATTGCTAAAGAGATCTTGGCAGCACCTATTTCCACCGTTGCGGTTGAGCAACCTTCAGCTTGGGAGGTAATATATTGGAAGCTAGGCAATCTTCATTACATCCAAGCACTCTAAAAGCAACAGCTTGTGTGGATGATTGGACTCGAGCTGATCTGAGACAACAAGAAGATGCCCCTGATGATTTTGAAGATTTGTTCGATAATGCTTATGCATCAAGTGCAAGCGGAACCGGAGCCGAAGGATCAACTGATAATGATGATTGATAATTGTAAAATTATAATTTACAAAGGGGATATGTCTAAAACTTGTAATGGAACTACGTGAGCTTTGATTCCTCTCACCATTGGAGGATACGTAGGCAACTTAAATTTTTAAAAATTTAAGCTCAAGCTCTTCAATGTAATAAATTTTTTTTATTTATAAAATTAATCTCATTTATTTTAATTAATTTTCAAAAAAAAAAAAAATTTGTGAACCGGAACCGAACCGTCGGTTCCGGTTCGGTTCGGTGTTCCGGTTCCACACTTGTGGAACCGGAACTGAACCGCCGGCTGGGTCTATGAGTATGTTTGCCAATGGTCACTCCAAATATTAGAACATATAGAAATACGACATTTCATCTCTTTAAATATTTCATTTAAAATAATTTTATCATCTTTATATAATTTGAAAATATGACGTTTTATTGTGTTTCGAGTCATTATACATGCAGAAGGGTTTAAAGCATTATGCACGTAATTAGTAAAATGAAGTTTTTCACCAAAGCTTAAAGAAAGATGTGACATACAAGTTAATTTCGCAAATTCTTCTATATTTTTTGCATCAGAATATTTAAATAATTCTAAAGCACTTGTACGTCTACTAGATGATGCGTACCTGGTCATTTGAGTTTGCGTCGTATCAATTCCAAGTTCAATCGGATGATCTCTTTCCAGGTGCTTGATCATATTGTCGTATCCACCAGAAAATTTGTAGGTAACCCCACAATAGTTGCAAATTGCTCGTTGTGTATTATCTTCTAGGCGTTCCAAATGAAAATGAATTTTGAAAACATCCGAGGAACGAGCCTTAACTTCTTCTCCGTGATTCTGCACCGACACTAGGGTCGCTCTCTTGAGTTGGCATATTTGACATTATGTTCTCAGATGAGCTTGCCATTTTTCGTTTGAGAAATTAGGAAGAAAAATAAGAAAATTGACTAATTACGAATGATAATAACTAATTGAATTGAGAGATTGAGATAAGATTATAAGAGAATTGTATTGAAGTGAGATTGAGAATAAGAGAATTATAGAAAATGAGAGAGTTGAGAATTTGGTGTGTTGAAATAATGAAAAATGAATCTTATTTATAGAGTTTTAGAATTTTTTTGATACCAAAAATGCCCCTAAATATAACCGTTTTATTACTGTTATTAGGGAAATATTAGTAATTTATAATTTTTTTATAATTTTTTTTCTTATTTGGGCAGGGAGCCAACAGCTCTCTGCCCCCCTAACGGCTACTAGCCGTTGGGGAAGGGTTCCTACGGTTCCAACAGGAACCGTCGAACCGATGGAACCGTATGATTCCACCGGTTCCGACCGGTTCGAGTTGGGGTCGAACCCCAACCGAACCGGTCGCCAACGGTTCCGGTTTCGGAACCGGAACCGTGGCCAGGTCTAGTTTCTTCACATATTTTTTAGTTGTTTTTTAATTTTTTAACACGCGTGACAGTGGATGATTCCCTTGTTACATAGATGACGTGGTACCACTGTTGCATATAATATTTTCTCCTAGTAATGGCCTATATAATTACACAAACTCATTTGTACTATTATATTATTCGACTTATAGACAATTTTTAAAAGAAATACAAATACGATATTAAGATAAATAAAATAAATAAAATAACATGTGAATTTAAATATGAATAAATAATATATTTAATAGATTTTGCAAATTATTTTTAATATTATACTATTATCAAGATGCAACATGTATCATCATTATTGATTTATTATTTTTAAGCAGAGAGTAGCCAAAGTTAACAATAATATTATAGCTTCCTACATCTTCTAATGTTATTTATCCAGCACATATATACAAGGATGCAAATATGACAACGGTAGTATCAAGTTATTCTCATAATAATAATAATATAATATTTTATTACAGATATAATTGTATTAAATATGAATATTATTCTCTCCGCACTTATTTGATATGTTGAGATTTTATTTTTTTTAATCAATAACATAAATTTAGTATTCTCAATGAAAGGTAAATTAGGAAAATAATTTATTTAATTTATTGGTTTAACCACATTAACTACACTTTTTTTTAATGAAAAAGTAAATAATAATCTTATCAAATAAGTATGGATGGATTATTTATTCAATTATTTTATAATATTTTAACATCATCATTGTATTGTAGTATTTTTCCATTCGAGTAATTTCTTGATATAACAGAAGAATGAGTGACGTGTTATTACCAACTAATAAATAGAAGACATGTACAGTTTAATCATTATTTATTTAATAGTTCTTTAATTTATTAACACATGTGATATGATATTATTGAGTTGTTGTATGAGTGACTCGATTGCGTTCTAGAATTTTTCAAGAATGAGATAGTTAAATATAATTATATATCCATTCATATGAATAAAATTAAATCTTTCGTTAATTTCTGTATGCAATAAAACATTATAATCCAAGAAATAAGGATTTAATTTGTGGTTTAATTATGGTCGTTTAACTTGGACCAATAACGATTCTGTCACGTGATCCACGACGTGTAGCCGTTGATTTATAAATGAATAAAATAAATCACTACTTCCTCACCACGTTATCCTCTTTATAAAATGAGTGAAAAAAATTAAAAAATAATCGATTCATTTTAAAAGCAGAGGAAAATATGGCAAGGAAAAATCAAATCTTGCAACAAGAGACAGATGGGTTCTTGTGTTTGTCATCGGAGGACTCAGAAGAAATTGATATTTCGTACTGGAATTCATCAACCCATCTGATGCTGATGATGATGATGATGGGATTGATAATCTCTCTTTGGACAGCATCAATGATGATGGGTTGTTTGTTTCTTGGCATTCTTCAGTTGCTAACACAATCATAGCCCAAGAAAAATCCCATTTTGATGAAGAAAAAAGTGTCCTTGATGATGTTGGTTTTGTTGGTGGGTTGGTTAAGGAGCAATTGTCTTATGTGAATGAAGGTGATTGTTATTATTATGATGATCATTGTTATGATGATAGTGATGGATGTGATGATGATGATGATGATGATGGTGGGTATGATTTGGATGATGAACTTGTGCCATGGGCATTGAGTGGGAAGCTTGAGAGGCAGAGGATGAGGAAGTTGGGGAAAAGGGCTTTTGCAAAGATAAGTACTTCAAAGAGGGCTCCTTTTTCATATGTGAAGCCTGGTGCTGTCCGTGGAAAGCATGGACTGGGAATGAAGTACAGTTGTTGAATGAAAATTTGTGGAGAAATTTGTTTACAAATTTGACCTTTATATGGGGGTATTGCTTTACAATTTGGCATTTATGGATGTAATTAATGTAGTTGGGACTAGGGTATCTTAGTGAATTGTGTTAGGTTATGTTAATTGAACTTGGTTTATGTGGTTTCCTTATGTGAATGTTTTTAACTCATTGTCTCAGATTATTTCTGCTTATAAATGTTGGTTATGTGATTTCTCTGGTTTCTTTTCTTTTTAGTTATTCAATTGATTCTTGGTTGAATTGTTTTGGCTGATAATATTTTGGGAATGCATGGTTGGTATATTGTATGACAAATTTTGAATTGATGATTCAAGTGATGAATTTTTTTGCCATTTTAGTTTGTTGCAGAATGGGTAGCCTTGCTCTTCTTTTAAAATATAGAACAGTCTTCAATACCAAATACAAGTTCCTCTTCTGGCCGTCTCATGAAAAGCCATGGATCAGCAGATAAATTATCAACTATTTTATGTCAGTAGATGGGAAACCAAAATGCAATTGTGAACTTTTTGATATTTGCAAAAAGAACATTAGGCTCTCTTTTAACAATTTTCTCAATATGGGTTTGGGAGAAACCACATTCTCTGAGAAATGAAAGAACTGAATCTTCATTTTCAGGTTTTTCATATAGGATTGATGAGGCTTCTAAGGCTGCTTTAGGGGAGAATTGGTGATGATTTATCAAGCAATCAGCTAATGGGGTTTGGTTTTTGCTTTCTTGGGGAGGATAAATAGAGGGAAATCGAATATCGAATTGGGGGGTTTGTAGAGGGGTGTTGAGTTCTTGAAGTGAAACAAGTGTAGGGTCATGCTAAGCGATTCAGATGATGAATTTTTTTTGTCATTTTAGTTCAAACATTTATATATATGAGTGGCTCTAGAACTGAGTAAATGTGCTTTACTTCTGTTCTTGGAGATGATTGATTCTTCAACAGGGAGTTGTTTGTGTAAGGGGGAAGGTTGATTGAAGGAGTTCAGTTATTTATTTAGTTTCACATGTTTTAACTATTGATTCTGCTTCGGTTTCTTATATATGCGCCTTATCTCAATGTTTTTTTTCTTGTTTGATTTCTTCAGCGCCGTATCTGATCAAATGTTATCTCCATACTGTATTATCATCTTCTCTATCTAGCTAGTAAGAGGTGTAAGAAAACTTAGATAGAAAACACTTTTGGTTCTGGTTCTGGTTCGAGTCTATCTATCAATATTTGCATACTCATTGAGCTTCCTCTGAGTCATAGTTGCTTGGCTTATCGTGTCTTCCTCCTCCGCGCTGTATTCACTGCCATTGTCACAGTCTTTATCCTCTTCCAACTTCGGAAAACGACTTCATCTCCATCTCTTCTTTGTCTATCTTGTTAGCAACTGTTTTCTTGGATGCATTCATCTGTTTCCATCTCATCCTCTGCACTTAGAAATCTCTCAATACTGATCATATCTTGCATAAACAACCTTTTTGGCTCCGAAGTGTAATCAGACTTGGCCCATGGGTTTAGGGTTATTTTATAATTGGATGAGAGAAACACGACTACGATGATTAGAGAATGTCCAACATAAGTTCTTAAGTGTTCCGGTGATAAAATGAGAGTAAATAGTATTGTTATAGCTCAAGCGCAGTCGAGGAAGACCTAAGTTAACATGAATAGAAACCGTAAAAAGATACCTCAAGTCTATTGTGCTTAATGAAACAATTTCGGATAGGCACAATAGTATTAAAATATATATATATAGTTAGGAATGGCAATGAGATGTGACGGGATTTGTCAATCTCAATCATGTTATATTTATACTATTGGGATAAAAAATCTTCCCGATCCATTTATTTTTTTGAGATAAAAATAATCTTTTCTACATCTTTCCTGCTAAAATCACACCCAGACTCGTTAAAACTTATCTCGCTAAAAATTTCTAAACATTTGTTTGTCCCGTCCTATTTTTAAATCAGGAAATAAAAATATGTCTCAAATCGGATGGAAAATTTGCTATCGCTACATGTAACCGACCCCGTCTAGGCTTTGTTTGGTTTGATTACTTTTTTTTAAAATGGACGTCCCTCCCCTTTGTGATAACCTTGTAAAGCAAAAGCAATTTCAAGTGATGTGAGGACTTTTAAGAATCCTTTTCGAGGAAGAAATGCTTTTTGCCCACTTGTATCAAGTTTTGTTAATCCAATACCCTTGCTGCTCAAGGAATTTGATCTTAGTTTATATGGACTGCTAATAACTTGATGATTTAAGAGCAGTTCCAAAAAAACTCACCAAATATTATTTAATTACTCGATAAAAAAGTCACATAATTAAAAATTGGTTCTAAAAGAGACATCAAATGAAATTTTTTAAATGAGTTTTATCTTTTCATTCTTCAATATTGAAGAATAATTTATCTCTTTTCAAATAATATTATATGATATTTTATCTCTCCTATTTATTTGTGGTGGTTGGTGGTTCGAGTTACTAATAACTCTTTATATATTAAAATATTATAACTAAAGTGGAGCCTTTCAATTTGATTAAACTAATATAACTTTATTATATTATCTCGCTTTTATTGATATTATATTTTCTTTTATCACATCAACATCATTATTTATAATTATTTATCTATTGAAATCATACAACTATCTGAACCATTTTCATTTGATTAAAATAATATAAACTTGTTTTTATTTGATGAAGAAGATAATTTATTTTTTCACTATTCAATTTGCCACATAAAATAATCAAATAGACATTTGAAGTGTGAAATTATACGAATTTTTGGAATTACTCTAATAAAACAACTTTTTAGTCTTTGCAAAGTAAAAAGTAAAATTAAAAATTTACATATTTTGTTAAATGAAATCAAACCCTTATATACTTCCACAACTTGAGAAAGACTTGTATGAGACGGACGTATGAATAATATGGTATGCCCATCTATTAATAATTTGACAAATATATTTTAAATTTAATAATATTACAGAGAGAAATTTAATAATTAACACATGTCATATATTTATTGGATTGGCACATACAATTAGTACCATATAAATTTTTCTGCCACAACTTTGATGAGAAGGGGATCCCAATGCCCTACATAAAAGTTGATATTGATTTGATTTTTCATAAATCCATTTAAAAGTTTGTTTGTATAGTTTGAAATTCTTTCAAGACAATTAAAACCTAATTGATCCCAAAAGTGATGATGTGTTAGCTTCTTATTGGTTTTGAATTTGCGTGTAAACTCACTCATTCACTAATAAAATGACAAAATTAATATGAATTTGGATTATGGAAATTAAAAATTAACCACATGATTTAAGTAATTTTTTATAATAGTTAAAAAAACAAAAAAAACAAAAAACAAAGTTGGGCTTTTAAACATGGGCTTTTGAACACATGCCAAAATATTAGGCTTGCAACATTCAATCAAACCCATCGAGTCTGTTTGAGTAAGATTAGTTTGGAAATTAATAATAATAAAAATGGTTGGGTTAGTTTAAGCTCAATTCAAATTTACTTTTTTGGATTCACCCTTACTATTTTGTTGGTCAAAATATAGGTAGAAATATCTTTTATAAATTATTAAATTATGTTATTATGAAACAACAATTAGTTGCAACAATTAGGTAATATTTGTTTTTTTAAAATCTGAAGTCTCAATAGATCTGAATGTATATATCTGAATGATAAATTTGTTTTTCTTTTTCAATATATGAATATATGTGTTATTTTATTTATTTTTATAATTAGAAGACATATGAAATATAATAATTTGAAATTTATATGTTTATAATTATTATGACAATCATGATAAATTTAAAAGTTAAATAAATGAACAATACAATTTACATCAAATATATAATCAAGCTATTGGTTTTAAAGTAACATTTTACATTATTTGGGAAGAAAAATATAAGAAAACAGTTAAATTCAATATAATGAAAAAAAGATTAGATTTTTAAGGGTGATAAGAATAAGATATTTAATAAGATAAATTTTGTAATATAATATTACATTATTTCAAACAATTTTTCCTATTCATATATAACTCATAATTTTGCACTTTTTCCATGAGGGTCCGTTTCTTTGGTAGTAAAATGATTTTCTCATTTTAAGGTATATGGGACATTTAAGGAAATTTTGGTTAATATGAATTATTTTCCGATTAATAAAAAATTAAGTCATTTTTCTTACGGATACAAATCCGTAAGTCATTTTACGAAATTATTTCCTTTTGCCCAAAATTTTCGTAGCTCTGACCGGTGCGAAATCACACGCGTAATACGCAAGCACACGTATCGTTCAAGTAGTATAAAAAGTATCGATCCCACGAAGACTTAATACCTAACTATTAATTTTGTGAGGCCAAATGATTACTAGTATCTAACAGATTGATTGATTGACTGAGTGATGACTTTAAACTTAAAAAAAGTAAATAAAATTGCTCAAAATTAAATTAAATAAAATTCAATATTAAGAAACTATCAATGGTTGTGAATCTTTCCAATATCTTTTAAAAGATGAAGTGGTTATTTCATGTTTATGTAATATATCGGTTTACTAACCTGGAACACGAAATTATGCAAAAGCCTATGTCGATGGTCAGATGCAAATACCCAGTATAACCCAATTGAATCATATGTCTATGTCAACCAAATTACCTGGATTCATTAAGATTAAGTTCCAATTATGGTTGCTCCCTCCCGACAGGTATATGTCTATCCTGTAAGGAATCTATTAAAGGGTTATTGTAGGCAATGCATTTTTACATATAAGTCCCGATGATGAGCCTTGTACAGAGGCATTACCCTTTAAGTTGCGGAAGTCGCGGGAAACTGACGTCGGAAGGGAAAATTCAGAAATCAATACCTTGTTGGACTTAATTCGTTTGCTTAGCTTCGGGGTCGCTCGTTGGACATCTGTTTTAAAATTTATCCTCGGCCCAAAACCCCGCAACCTACACCAAGCCCACACACCACCAACCCACACGCCCAAGCCCACCAAAAAGGCCAAGCCACACGCCCAAATCCCCTCCAAAAAATAATAAACACATTAAACACATGTTAAAATCCAAACAAATCACCTTCCCAAATTAAATAAATCAAATCAAATCACATGCCTAAATTAAAGAAATCAAATCAAATCCCATAAGTCTCTTTCCCAAACTAAAACAAATCACCTTCCTAATTCAATGGATCTTTTCCTTGTAGCACACAAATTAAAAGATATCCCCCATAATTGCATGATTTCTTTCCTACCCAAATAAGGACAACCCTAACCCTCTCCTATAAAATGAGACATAAACCACACCCTATCTGACCTAGCATCATCACGACACAAACACAAAAGGGCTAGAGCTCAATCACGTAGAACAACAAAAACCCTAGGCTCTCACTTCTCTTCTCTCTACCCTTCACGAATTCTCTCATTCTCCCTCCCAACCCACTCGGCAGCCTCATCACAAACAGAACCCTAAACTCATCTCACAACCTCTCTTCACATTCTCCCTCTGATTCAACAAACCTAATCTCCACGGTCTCTCTCTCTTCTCTCTCTCAAAAATGGTAATACTCAAAAACCCTAGAATCACTGATACGGTGGCCTTCATCTCTCTACAACTCGCCACTCATTATCATCTCATCTCTTCTCTCGGCAGTGAGGATCAAATCTAAAAAAACCTAAACTTTCCCTCAACCTGACACTCTCGGCAATGGCCAAGAAACCAAATAATCTTTCTCTCTCTAACCACCCACCATGCACAGCCCACTAATCGCCTCAAACCTACACGTCAAAGAACCCTAAACTAACAAAGATACAGCTCATTATCACACAGCTCACGCCACTCACACACAACAGCAAACTTAAGCCATAAATCGACAAGCACATGAACCCTCCAACAACCCTCCATTCAGCGTAAACCTTGCCTTAATTTGGCGACTCCCCCTCATCACATTCACCGACAACAAAACCAATAACCAGCCAACAAATTGCCCCCACGTCCCTCCTTAAAAGCAAATAAACCCCAATCACCAACTCATCACTCACCAGCTCACTTTCGGCAGCCCTCACTAATAGATCCAACACAGCCACCAGCCCACTAGCACAAGCATCAAAACCCTTTAGCTGCACCACAAACAGCCCGCACAACCCCCATATTCACAGCAAAATAGTCCCACAAACTGCACCCCTAAAATACCGCAAAACAGTTCCGAAAAACTGCACAACCAGAACATCAAAAATTGCAACAAAAATAGTCCCAAAACTGCAACTACCGTCACCCAAAACAGCCCCCAAATATCGCAAATAGTAACCAAACACAACGACCAGAAAACACAGCAAAAACAGAGAAAACAGCAGCCCAAAACAGCGAGACGACGAAGGAAAACATTGAACCGGTAAACCAGAGGAGTTGTGGAGCATTAATCCTTCCGACGACCATGTAACGCACTTCCAAGAGGCGACTTAAAAGGTAAGACCTGAGGGCACCCTTTTATTTATTCCCGTTCATTTTTTATTATTTATTAGTAATTCTCTGCATGCGTATTGTTGATTTATGTATGTTGTGGTCATGAGATGAATGATTTTGTGCTATCTCTCGTGGTATATCGGATGGAAATCCAGACGTAAATTCCGTAGCCGAATCCAAATGGACGGTAGTGCGGTCTGAACTTAGGATACAATTTCATGTACCACTTAAGAAACGCACATATTTCATTTCATCTAATCTTGTGTTTATTCATTGTTTATTAGAAATAGTATGTTATTTTCATGTATGATTTAGTTGTTTCTTTCGCATTAGGAGCTTAATTGTATCTCTTCAATATTTATGTTTAGACAATTATATTTCTTTATATCTCTGCATTTATCAATTTAATATGTTCATGAGATTGTGTGCTTGTAGTTATGTCGACCTACTTTTATGCATGCAAACTTAGATGTAGGTTTTACTCCTATGTATGCAAACTTAGATATAGGTTGTATGCAAACCTAGATATAGGTTGTATGCAAACTTAGATATAGGTTGTATGCAAACTTAGATATAAGTTATTCTTGTATGTGTATGTTGTGTAGACTTGGTTATATTATTGCGCGAATCTCTTCATTACAAGTGGCATAAGTAAGGGACTATTCCGAACCCAACGGTTTGAGGTCTTCCCTTGCGAGGGGTGAGTACGGCCTTAAATAATTTCCCAGTTCACACTGGGTGGCGACTCCATTATTCTCTGGTTTAGTCCCTCGCGGGCTACTCCGTACTCCCGACCGGGCCGCGAGCCTGGAACAGCGTCGCCGATTTCTGTGTCCTACAGTCTGGTGACTCCAATAGGGATAGAGAATCGGCCCCGGAATAATGTCTTGTAATGTTTGTGATTTTTGTTTTAGTTAACCGTGTCTACAGTGGGTTTAAGGGGTTTAATCAAAGACACTATTAGAGCTAGGTAATGGTTTGATGTTTTCCTTCATTCACTACCTTTCTATGGTTGAAAGGAAAAGCTGTGAAGGCATCTGGATAATCATTTACTCGAAGCTTACCATGATGGACTAATTTGGAGGACCTATTGTTTATTCATGTCACCAAGGCGATAAGAGCCTAAGAGGCAAGGGTATTTAAGAGAGTTCGCTCCACCCTCTATCTGGGGAATCTTCAATAAGGAATCCATTTGACATTCATTCATGTATCATCACTCGTTGACACGTACCGTAGCGTATAAAAAAGGTGTGCTCACTTGGTCGCTCGAACCCTTGAGTGAGGAGACCTAGTTGTGGGCAACCCTTCGCCGACGAGAGCCTTTATCTACACTCATATAAACCCGCATGTAAACCATAGCCATATATCCTATAGAAGTCGCCCATTTATGCTTTTGATAACCACATGCATATTATATCTCATACATCGCACGCATCTCATGCATTTCAAGCATACACGCATCATATTAACCCCGTGTCTTAAAAGCCATCATAGATATCCGTTAGGTTAGGAAAAAAGAATATTTGTCAAGAAGAGTTTAGCAAACATGGATATCGGAGAAAAGGAAACCGAGGAACATAAAACTTTACGGCAAGGATTGAAAGACCATTGTAAAAAAAAACGAAAAAAAAAAGAGAGCAAAAAAAAATTTGATTTTAGTTCTTAATAGTTAGACATAAGTCCGATGATGAAATTGATTGCTTTAGGGTGAAATCTTAGAAACGATAAACTCTTGATGTGCTTTTATCTGATGCTTTGAGTAGTTGATCTATGTTAGACTCGTAAGCACTTCACTATAGGTTCTTAGCGGTGAAAACTTGAGTAGTTGGCAAGGTGACTAGTTGAAGAATTTATAGGTCGGTGAATGAACGTTTGCTTAGATGTCTATCTTGATTTGCTTATGTTATGATGTGTGGTATGGTTGAAAATGAAAAAAAAAATCTCTAAATAAAGACTTGAACCACCTATAACCGATAAGCGTGAAGCTATCCATGGGCGAGTATTAGGACCATCATGAGGAGAAATGATACCTTAAATGGTAGGTGTGTTGAAAAATCAAAATGAGAAAGAAGAAAGAAAAAAAGAAAAAGAAAAAGAAAAAGAAAAAGAAGTTCAAAATGAAAAGAAAAAAAGAAAGAGACAAAAGAGAAAGAAAATCATACCACATTAAGCACAGAAAAGCAACTGCAGGCATAATTGAGACATCTAGGTTGGTTTGACCCATCGATCCCATTTTTGACAAAATCATTTAGTTGGCTTACCTAGGGATGAATCTGCAAAAGAACCTTTGCACACACACACTTTGAGTCTGGCTTATATCATTTATTCAAAGACTTGGATTTGAGTTGCGTTGAATGTTTTGAAGGTTCTCTGGTTTCAATACTGGGCATTCTTTGAGGGCAATAATATGTGTAACTATTGGGACTATTTCGTAGCATGTGATATAATATGATGATATAGAATGCCATATCATATGGTCCACATTGACCTAATGCAAGCGGCGGAGAGCAGAAAGCTAAATCAAGACTGGGGCCGACCAGTCTACCACCTCGCGAATAAGGGACATAACAGAATCTTGAGTCATGGGACCAAAGAAAACTGAGCAATCACCAGAATAGAATTGACAGAATGAAACTATAAGCAGGCCCATGGGACGATCAAAGACTTTCGTAGGCGAGAGGCACCGAGGAGCACAATGAAGGCCTAACCCATCGGAATAGGAAAATACATCCATGCATACATGCATACACGTCACATACACACATTTTTTGTTTTGTTTTTGTTCACAGGTTTTGAAGAAAATGAAAAAACAGCAAAGACAAACAGTTTCAGGAATGGATCCCAAGGTCGAGGCCCACATTATCAGCAGTTTCGGGAATGGATCCACAGGTCGAGGCCCACAGTATCAGCAGTTTCGGGAAAGGATCATAGGGTCGAGGCCCACAGTATCAGCAGTTTGAGGAATGAATCCCAAGGTCGAGGCCCAAAGTATCAGCAGTTTCGGGAATGAATCCCAAGATCGAGGTCCACACTATCAGTAGTTTTGGAGAATGAATCCCAAGGTCGAGGCCCACATCAGCAATGTCGGGAATGACGCTCCGGGAATGGAGCACGGGTCGAGGCCCACATTATCAAATGCTGAGAATGGAGCTCCTGGAATGGAGCATGGGTCGAGGCCCACATCAACAATGCCGGGAACGGCGCTTCGGGAATGGAGCATGGGTCGAGGCCCACATTAGCGATGTTGGGAATGGAGCATAAGTCGAGGCCCACATCAGTTATGCCGGGAATGACGCTCTGGGAATGGAGCATGGGACGAGGCCCACATCAGCGATGCTGGGAATGGCGCTCCGGGAATGGAGCATGGGTCGAGGCCCATATCATCACATGCCGAGAATAGCACTTCGGGAATGGAGCATGGGTCGAGGCCCACAACCGCGACGCCTCGGGAATGAGGTTTAACATGCCGGGAATGGCGCTCCGGGAATGGAGCAAGGTTCGGAAGGAGACCAGCGATGCCTCGGAAATGAGGTTTAGCATGCCGGGAATGGCGCTCCGGGAATGGAGCAAGGTTCGGAAGAGGACCACAACTTATCAGCACAGTTCGGGAATAAAGCCGAGGGAACAAAGCCCATATTCGGTGGTTCAAGAATAAAGCCCAGGGGTCGAAGCACCTCGCCACCATATTAGCTCAGTCTGGTAGTGATTCCTAGAGATCGCAACATCTTGTAGGGATGAACCTCAGGGGTCGCAGCACCTCACCACCAGATCAACTCAGTTCGAAGGAACATGCAAGTCAAGCAGCAGCTGGCGAGCCAGGTAAGTAAAAATGCATGCATAACTTTGATAGGATTGTCAATGTCACACACTGCACAAGTCCCATCAAAGTGGGGGCGACTGTAGGCACTGTATTTTTGCATATAATTCCGATGATGATGAGCCTTGTATGGAGGCACAACCCTTTAAGTTGCGAAAGTCGCGGGAAACGGACGTCGGAAGGAAAATTCAGAAATCAATACCTTGTTGGACTTAATTCGTTTCCTTAGCTTCAGGGTCGCTCGTTGGACCTCTGTTTTAAAATTTATCCTAGGCCCAAAACCCTGCAACCTACACCAAGCCCACACACCACCAACCCACACGTCCAAGCCCATCAAAAAGGCCAAGTCACACGCCCAAATCCCCTCCAAAAAATAATAAACACGTTAAACACATGTTAAAATCCAAACAAATCACCTTCCCAAATTAAATAAATCAAATCAAATCACATGCCTAAATTAAAGAAATCAAATAAAATCCCAAAAGTCCATTTTCCAAACTAAAACAAATCACCTTCCTAATTCAATAGATCTTTTCCTTGTAGCACACTAATTAAAAGATATCCCCCATAATTGCATGATTTCTTTCCTACCCAAATAAGGACAACCCTAACCCTCTCCTATAAAAGGAGACATAAACCACACCCTCTCTGACCTAGCATCCTTACGGCACAAACACAAAAGGGCTAGAGTTCACACTCACGTAGAACAGCAAAAACCTTAGGCTCTCACTTCTCCTCTCTACCCTTCACGGATTCTCTCATTCTCTCTCCCAACCCACTCGACAACCTCATCACAAACAGAACCATAAACTCATCTCACGGCCTCTCTTCATATTCTCCCTCTGATTCAACAAACCTAATCTCCACGGCTTCTCTCTCTCTCTCTTCTCTCTCTCAAAAAATGGTAATACTAAAAAACCCTAGAATCACTGATACGGTAGCCTTCCTCTCTCTACAACTCGCCACTCCATATCATCTCCTCTCTTCTCTTAGCAGTGAGGATCAAATCTAAAAAACCCTAAACTTTCCATCAACCTGACACTCTCGGCAATGGCCAAGAAACCAAATAACCTTTCTCTCTCTAACCACCCACCCTGCACAGCCCACTAACCGCCTCAAACCTACACGTCAAATAACTCTAAACTAACAAAGATACAGCTCACTATCACACATCTCACGCCACTCACACACAACAGCAAACTTAAGCCATAAATCGACAAGCACATGAACCCTTCAACAGCCCTCAATTCAGCGTAAACCTTGCCCTAATTTGGCGAATCCTCCTCATCACATTCACCTAAAACAAAACCAATAACCAGCCAACAAACTGCCATCATGTCCCTCCTTAAAAGTAAATAAATCCCACTCACCAACTCATCACTCACCAGCTCACTCTCGGCACCCCTCACTAATAGATCCAACACAACCATCAGCCCACTAGCACAAGCATCAAAACCCTTTAGCCGCACCACAAACAACCCGCACAACCCCCATATTCACCGCAAAAAAGTCCCGCAAACTGTACCCCTAAAATACCGTAAAATAGTCCCAAAAAAGTGCACAACAAGAACATCAAAAACTGCAACAAAAACAGTCCCAAAATCGCACAAACCGTCACCCAAAACAGCCCTCAAATACCACAAACAGTAACCAAACACAACGGCCAGAAAACACAGCAAAAACAGAGAAAATAACAGCCAAAACAGTGAGGCGACGAAGGAAAATATTGAACCAGTAAACCGGAGGAGTTGCAGAGCATTAACCCTTCCGACGGCCGTGTAACGCACTTCCAAGATGCGACTTAAAAGGTAAGACCTGAGGGCACCCTTTTATTTATTCCCATTCATTTTTTATTATTTATTAGTAATTCTTCGCATGCGTATTGTTGATTTATGTATGTTGTGGCCATGAGATGAATGATTTTGTGTTATCTCTCGTAGTATATATCGGATGGAAACCCAGACGTAAATTCTGTAGTCGAATCCGAATGGACGGTAATGCGGTCTGAATTTAGGATACAATTTTACGTACCGCTTGAGAAACACACATATTTTGTTTCATCTAATCTTGTGTTTATTCATTGTTTATTAGAAATAGTATGTTATTTTCATGCATGATTTAGTTGTTTATTTCGCATTAGGAGCTTAATTGTATCTCTTCAATATTTATGTTTAGACAATTATTATTTCCTTATATCTCCGCATTTATCAATTTAATATGTTCATGGGAGTGTGTGCTTGCCGTTATGTCGACTTACTTTTATGCATGCAAACTTAGATGTAGGTTTTACTCCTATGTATGCAAACTTAGATATATGTTGTATGCAAACCTAAATATATGTTGTATGCAAACTTAGATATAGGTTGTATGTAAAATTAGATATAGGTTATTCTTGCATGTGTATGTTGTGTAGACTTGGTTATATTATTGCGCGAATCCACTCATTACAAGTGGCATAAGTAATGGACCATTCTGAACCCAACGGTTTGAGGTCTTCCCTTGCGAGGGGTGATTGCGGCCTTAAATCATTCCCAGTTCACACTGGGTGGCGACTCCATTATTCACCGGTTTAGTCCCCCGCGGGCTACTCTGTACTCACGACCGGGCTACGAGCCTGGAACAGCGTCGCCGATTTCTGTGTCCTACATTATCTATCCTCAAGGAAGATCGTGGGATATTAAGTCTAATGCTGAAACCTAAAATTCTTTTGTCAAGTTTATTTTAGATTTACCAGATCAATCTTATTAGTGGCCAGTTAACAAGACGCATTACCTTTAAATTACCCAACTAAAATAACCCTTTAGAAACCGGTGATATTAAAATTCATCACAACCCCAGATAACTAACTTAGTTACGAA
Organism: Zanthoxylum bungeanum; assembly: GCA_019454045.1. Taxonomy (NCBI): domain Eukaryota; kingdom Viridiplantae; phylum Streptophyta; class Magnoliopsida; order Sapindales; family Rutaceae; genus Zanthoxylum; species Zanthoxylum bungeanum. Next base: position 159,877 of record SKCR01003447.1, read on the forward strand.
AAATAACTAGGGCTAGTAAAAACTTAAAAATAAAGGACATAGAGTAAAATGCTGAAAAGTAAATGCGGTAAAGTAAAACTGAAAAGTAAAATTACAATAAAATAAAATGCTAGCGTTAAAGGATCTACTTTTACCACTACTACTTTAAATATCTCCATTAATATAATATATTAACTTGTGATAACATTACCAACCAGCCATATAGGAGGTAACCTGATTAAGTCAAATTAAGTCCGACCTGCCATAAAGGCGGTATCAATATTTGTTCATAAACTAGCCATATAGGCGGTAAATTACCAACCGACCAACCAGGTGGTATCCATACTTAGTCAGATTAAAACAAGTTTCTAATTAATTACCAACCGACCAATATAGCGGTATCTTTGTTAAGTCAAATTTTAAATAGTGAATATATTATAATTAAGGGAGATTAATCTAAATAGCAGTAATAAAAGATTTACCTTTCACCCTAACGGGGGGAAGTTACCTCCTCATGTTGAATAGTAAAAATTGAAAAAATAAAGAAAGTAAATTATTATTACATAAAGTAACTAAAAATTAATTACAAAACTGAAATTAAAAGAAAACTAGATACAAACTCCTTATTTACATCAGAGAATTCAGAGAGGAAGGTACCTCTGAAACTGAAATTTCGAGCTGAATTTATAGGCGTCAATAAGGTCTCCGCGTCGCGACACGGACACATGTCACGGTCTGATGGGTTCCGCCGAGATTCTTATCGGATGACGTGGCATTTTGGATGATTAATTCAATAATTGAGCTGACGTGGCAGTGACGTGGCTATAACGTGGCGATAGCGATTGTCGGCACCGTAGGATTGTGACACGTTGCCCACTATGATTGGCTGATGATGACGTGGCAGTGATGTGGCAATGTTGACTCGATCTTTTGCTGACGTGGTTGACACGTGGTGACACATGGCGATGGCGATTGTCGGTATCATAGGATGATGACACGTGGCACGTCGCACGTTAGCAGATAGGCTGTGATGTTGACACGTGACACGACGCACGTTAGCAAAGTCAAACTTCTTTGATTCTGACACGTGTCTCTGGTGCATGTTAGCATGGAGCGGCGCAAGTTAGGCGTCGCGACTCGTCAAATTACCATTTTGCCATTTTATGTCATTTTTCAATGTTTTGGCTCCAAATCACCTCTAGAATGTCCTGAAACTTTATTTTTCTACAAAATAACACAAAACACATCAAAATATTCATAAAACTCAAGAAACTATACAAAATATTAGGTCAAATGAGTGGGAAATAGTGATACATTTACCACTCATCAAGCTCACTTTAGCAAATTTTGGACTTGGACCCATAACTGCATGGATCTGGGTCGGGATGTGTTTTGGTAGATCCCTTTATAAAAATATATACATATATAAACCCATATTGCGGGTATATTTAGTTCGGATCCGGATATATCCGAACTAGATCTGGAAATTCATATTTTTAAATTTTTTTCAATTATATTTATACACTCCCTCAGTGGACAATCGTAAAGACTGTATCAATCACATCATGTTGGTATTCCTTAAATCTGAAGTCAAGCAAAGCCAGTCTTACAGTTATTGGCAAACATTTCCTCCCATGTAGGGTAAGGATTATGCGAACTGCACCTACATGAAGATGGTATAGCCTACTCGAGTCCACAAATTTCAGAATTGCGTGGATATGGATCCAAGAATATATGAATTTATGAAAGCCGAATTTCTTATCTTTTTCAATTATATTTGTATCAGATTATGAACTCAAGTCTCGAATTTTTGGGCCCACGTCGAATCCGGGTATATCCGGACTGGATCCATAAATCTAGATTTTTAAAATTTTAAATTATATTTATATAAAATTAATAAAATTCTGATATTGGGTCCCGATATTCCGGACCTGCATAGATATGAGAATCCTTATATTTAGAAATCTGGATTTTTTAATGTCTCGAAATTCCGGACCTGCATAGATATGAGAATCCTCAGATTTAGAAATCTGGATTTTTTAATCTCTTTCTATTATATTTGTATTAAATTAATAAAATGATGGACCCGGGTCTCAAAAATCAGAACCTGCATGGACCCAGATTCAGGTATACAGGTATCAGATACAAAAATATATATATTTTTAATACATTTTTCAATTATATTTGTCTAAATTTAATAAAATTCTAGACCATGTCCTGAAAATCTAGGCCCGTGTAGATCTATATTCGATATACAAAGACCAAATCTAGAAATTTAGATTTTTAATATTTTTCAATTATATTTGTATTAAATTAATAAAATTATATACTCAGGTCTTGGAAATCCGGATCGCGCGGATATAGATACCAGACCGAATCTCGAAATACATATTTTTTTCAATTATATTTATATAAAATCAATAAAATTCTGGACCCGGATTTTGAAATTTCAGACTCGCTCAAATCCAAATCCAGATTTCCTACCTTGATTTGAAAATTTTATCTGACCCGAGTATTTCCAAACTTAAGTCTTCCGGGTCTATTGGAATTCAGGTTCGAAAATACTTGGGTTAGAATCCGTGAGAGTCACGAATATGTGGATTCAGTCGAACTTGCTTCAGGAAATACCCGTGTCTGGATCGGTGATAGTCTGGAATCTCACAATCCAAGTCCGAAATTTTTTTTATGGACCTGGTTATTTCCGTATGATGGTCTTCCAAGACAATACAGACCTATACCTTTTTGTTATCCGTAATTATAAACAGCAGAAAATATTTTTTGAAAAAATATTTGACGTGTCAAACATCTGAAAAAGTTTCCCAAAAATATTTTCAGGTGATAACCAAACATTGGAAAATATTTTGCTTTCTAAAAATGATTTTCATTGAAAATATTTTACTTACTGAAATTATTTTACGTCGAAACAAACAGACTATAAGTGGTAAATGATTAAAATTAAGAGATAAATTAAGAAAAATAAACAATCAAAATACCTTAAAATAAGTCAATTAAAATGGGAAATTAACAAAACTATCCAAAAAAACTTTGTCATTTGTCAAAATGAGTCACAACGTTTGCGTTTTGTCAAAATATCTTATTTCTCTGAAATCTATCTCGTATTCTCCGAAGTTTTAATTTTTTTTAAAAAAAATTTCTGAGATGCAAAGAAATGACTCCGGATCTCTTAAGTTTTTAGGAGATCCGAATTAGTTTCGGATATCTGAAGTTTTAATATTTTTTTATTTTTTTTATTTTAGTTTATTTGTTTATAATATATGATTTTTAGTTTTTAATACAATATAATTTATAATTTATTTTTTTTTTCTTTTGAGACTTTTATGTAAAAATCATAATAAAATAAAAACAGTTAACTATACATCAAAATAAAAATAATATAAAATTATAAATTATCAAAATTAATGTCAGCCAGTACATTATCAAGCTCATGATTCCTCTAAAACCTCACCAGAAGGTCTAATGTCTTATCTAATGTACGCTTTATTCCCTTATGCTGCTCTTCCATTCTCTTATATTGATCATTGTTTGACCCTCCTATATCGTAATGACGCGATCACGTAACAAAGTGACAATGAGATCACCACTAACTATAAGATGAGAAGCGTGAGATGGGTCAATGTCATCTGAGCCCACTGGAGGGTGAGGGGAGGAGGGTCAACCTGTGACAGTTGGTTCTGCGTACACGGTGACCTATCAAACATATAAATAAAAGAATTAAATGAATGAATAACTTTGTCAACAAAATATATAAGTCATTTTATTATACTTTTCATGAAAATATCGCTCGCATATGTGCAATAGAGACTCATCCGTCGCTTGAATCCATGGTTAATGATTGTCGGATGCTTAAAGGAGACCACCTCGTCATCCAAAGTGAGCTCAAAATGCTACAAGAGTCGAGTGATGACCAAGCCCCAAGGAATGACTGTCTTACTATGGGCATGAATCTGAAACCAATGTCATATAATAATGGCTCATATATCAACCCCCCGACCATGTAGAAACAAAATAAATTTGTAGGAATTGCCTATAATATAAAATATAAAATAATTAATTAGTATAATATTTTGTTACATGAAGTATGAAATCTATCAAGACGATGTCTAAAATATTGACCTCGTTCGCATGACCGATACGCGACATGGTGATCAACTGAATAACATCCTCTATAGGCCGAATGCATAGCTTGATGTTCCTACGCTTCAACGCGTGCAATCGGCCATCATATAACAATGAGCACTCCCACTCCATGAGCCTCGGTCCCACCACCATATCCATGAAAGCTCTCTGATCAAGTCATACTCTGTACTACTAGCTATTATGGGGGCCAAACTGCATATCCCCCATAATCGAGTACCCCAAGACCTCGCATATAAGATCATACGTAATATCCAACCTCTGTCCGAACAGCCAAGTCGAAAATTAAAATGGGTGTCTCCGGATCGATTCCCGGTTGATGTTACTGATGAACATCTTACATAATCGATCATACACTTGGACATCTAAAGTAAAAAAATTATTTCATCCCATCTCGCGTAATAGGTCGATCTGTCCATATTCGGCAATATCTTATTTTTCTACTGCATGTACCCTAATAATTAGGGGTGGGCGCGGTTCGGTTTGGTTCGGTTTTTACCTCTCAAACCAAACCATTAAATAACAGTTTGGTTCGGATTGAAAATTTTTTAAACCAGCGGTTTACGGATTGATTCGGTTCGGTTTACAGATTATTATATTTAAAATAAATTTTCATCCACTTAGGTGAAGACAAAAAAAAAAAAAAAAAAAAACTAGTCTATCCAACAAATAGTATGAAGTGCTATGGTGTAAGTTGTGACTCCAGGGAACACATGCACTCCATAAAAAATTGAAAAATGAGACACAATTAATTCTTGTATTTTTTAAAAATTACGTCGAATAATGATGCTACCATCATTCTAATTAAGAGACAAATCCAACATCTTACTTTCAAGAATAATGATGCTACCATAAAACAAAAAATTAAAGAATAAAAGTATTAATAAATAAATATATTAACAAAAAATTTAAGAATAAAAGTATTAACATACTAATAAAAAGAAAACATAGAATAAAATTAAAAGAAAAATACAAAAGAAAAATACAATTTTTTTTTATAAAAATATAATTTTTTTAATTATAACGGTTCGATTCGGTTTAACAGGTGCAGTTCGGATTAGCTCCTGAACCGAACCGTAAACCGTTTGAGGTGGGCCAATCCGAACCGCAAATCGAACCATTAGAAAAAAACCGTAAATTCAGTCCGGTTTGGTTCGGTTCGGTCGGTTTTTTTGCCCACCCCTACTAATAATAGACTGTGTTCTCTAAATATTCTGGTATCGAGTGAATGCCTCCTCGTTGGGGAAGTAATGAGGAACAATGACAGCCATTAACTTCATATAAGAGTTCAAAATCATAAGTACTTATTAGACAACTTCAGAAACCTTAAGAAATAACGGATAACTAAAAAAAATTATCGTATTTTGTTCATTTGAGAGACCTCATCTGTTTATATTTTTGAAATTTTGGAGAACTGAATAATTAATTTCGGATCTCTGAAATTTTATATAAAAGACATTAAAACTTTGGAGATCCGAAGTCATTTATTCGGATCCTTGAAATTTTAAATAATAATAATAAAAAAAAAAACTAAAACTAAAACTTCGGAGAACACAGGGTAGACTTCTGAAAAGTTGGCAAAAAAAACAAATATTATAACTCATTTTCACAAATGATAATTTTTTTTAACTAATTTTGTTAATTTCCCAGTTAATTAAAATTTCACACATAAAACAAACATGCCGTTAGTGTACTCTACCATTTTACCATTGAAAATTCTTAAATTATAATTTATTTATTTTTTTGCTGAGAGGTTAGTTGACCTGTAAAATGACAACTATGCCCTTACTTTGAACAAAAACAAACATTACAAACCGAATCTGAACAAAAGAGAACAATTTTTCTTTAAGTAATTATTTTTTAGCCTAGTAATTTTTTCCTCTTTGGTGAAAGTGAGAGGAAAGCATATGCATTTCCTTTGAACAAAACAAAGAAGAAATATGCATGTGGCAAGCAAGCAAGGCCTAAGAGGAAACAAGAAAGAAGAAAACAAAATGCAATAAAGAAACCGTGAAACAAAAGAGTCCCACTGTTACTACATTTTGCTTGTGGTTAGGTGTTAATTTGGGTTCCATCAATTAGACATTTGGTTCACATCAAACAGGAGTTTCGATTTTTTTATATTTTTTTACCTTGAAAAATGTAGTTGAGTATTTGATCAATCTATAGACCATCTTAGTCCATTTACCTATTCGAGTTGTTCAAGATACACTTATTCCCTATAATAGATTTTCGATTCGATTTCTCTCATGTAATTAAATTATTAATATTCGGGTATGATTCTATTAATATAGGGCCTTGTAAAAAATGCTATTGCCAAATAATATTATTGTGATTGTGAATTAAAGATTGACGGTAATCTAACGATTGTAAAAATTTTGGGTTCTCTAAAAACCTAAATGAGATAAACAATTAAATTTTAGGAAAAAATAATTCTCTAATAAAAAAAAAGTTGTGAAAAAATGAATTGAGAGCTACTGGAAAGAAAATGCTTTACTGGAATTAGATAAATTCAGAGGAAATTGAAAGGTTAAAAGGATTTAAATTACAATGCCAAAATAATTGAAATAGGCTTTGTTGATCATTGTGGCTGTCGTTCTTTTTTGGCTGTTCTCCTATAGGCTCTTAAAATAAAACTCCACAATTTCTATTATCCCCAGGACTTATGTTTTGTGCTCTCATAAGTTTCCCGACATAAATCATGATAAATTGTTGATTTTTGAATATATCTAATAAAATTCGAACTTGAATCTGAAAAGGGACAAATCACTCAAGTCTAAAATATTTACATTTCGGGGGTTTAAAATTAATGTTTTACCCTTATTCATTTGTTGGCTCTTTCCTCTCCTTTTTGCTTCCTATTCTTTAATTTGCATCAAAACGTGTGTAAAATGTGTGTTGATTATGAGTTAGAGTGCAGGAGTCATCAACTTGCCAATTCTTATTAATTTTGTTTCATTTATTTAATTATTATGTTTAATTTATTAATTAAATTATTTATATTTTCTATTGTTTTGTTCTCTTATATTTATTTATTTTTATATATATTCTCTTTTATTTGTTTAATAAATCTTGTATATTTTTTAGTTATTATTTATTATTTATTTCGTTATTTATTTAATTCTTTATTAATTTATTTTACACTATTTATTTTGTTATGCTTTTGATTTTACTTTTATTTTATTAAAAGTCAAATTTACTTTATTTTGTAAAAATAGTGGTGTGAATTGTTTATTTTCGTAAAAATAATGTATGTATCTACTTTTACTTTTAATTTTTCTAAAGTTGTGTCATCTAGTTTTTAGAAAAGCTTTATTTTTTCTTAAAATTAGAATCTTATCATGTTAAGTGTGTTTCAATTGTAATACTTATCTTGTAAGCCTCAATAAACTCATTATCACTCTCTAGTTCCACCCATTGTGATACCTACATTAAGAAATTACATGTGGCTTATTAACATTGTATACTATTTCTCCACAATGTTGATGTTCAGCCTGACGGTCATTATGGATTCAGGACAATAGCCACACTTATCGGGTATGGCGAAGAAGATCGGGGTCGAGTATGATATGATCGTATTGAAGAGATTCAACAAAATAAAGATTTATATGATCGATTTTATCCATTAAATGACTTGACAAATCATCTATTATACTTATTGCATTGCTTCAAGTCGTTGACACCAGAGGTACATTGGATGGACTCTATGAGTTTGAGAATTGTCATCACATCAAGGTACAACTTTATATTGCATATATTTAGTAAGAATGTTTGGAGTTGTTATACTCACTTGCTATTAAGGTCTCTTCCAATTCCAGACTAAGAGCGTCAAGAAATAGTTATTACCCATCTCGGTAGACACTTCTTGCAAGTTTACGTATACCATCATTACCATGTATCACTCATCCCATTGTGGTGGTGAGAACATTCATCGTAAAGAGCCAAATAATGAGCCACTCGTTATAAGATACGTAATCAGTTGTAGTACGGGGTATTGAGTATATCACCAAATGCGTCGAGATGAGACTTTTGAGGCAACATAAATTAGAATATGTTTTTTTTTTATATATATTTTTGTGTGTATTTTTTGTGTATTATGACATGTACTATTGTCTGAAAATATATTTTGCTAACATAAAAGAGAATATTTTTTATTATATAAAAAATAAATTAAAAAAAATAGAATAAACATATAAAGACTATTAAATAAGTAAATGAAAAAAAAATAAAAGAATTAAATCAAAAAATTAAATAAAACGATAAAAAAGTTAAATAAAAAAGAAAAATATGAAAATAAAATGATTTATTTAAAAAATTAAGGATATTATTATCATTTAAAAATTAAAACAAGAAAATCGTGAAAATCTTTTATTTAAATAAAAAAAATTAAATTAAAAAAAATAGGAAAGTCATTTATTGAAATGACAATGGGTGTTATTGTGAATTGACAAAGAGAGAGAAGGCGGGGAGGGGGGTGTCTCGGGGCGTAAAAAGCAGTGCTCCACTGTTACTAAATTTTGCTTGTGGGAAGGTGTTAATTTGAAGTTCGTATATCATGTGCCGGGTGTATATGTCATCTCTCTCACAACAGACGGATCCCATAATTATGGGACCCGCTTATTGTGAGAGAGATGACATATACACTCGGCACATGATATACTTTTCGGTTAATTTAGGTTTCCATCAGTGAGATGATATTTGATTCCCACAAGAGTTGAGATTTTTTTTTCCCTTGGAAAAATGTAGTTTGAGTATGTTGATCAATGTATTGATCATCTTCTTCCATCAACTTATTTGAGTTGCTCAAGATTAGAGGTGGTAATTTGGGTTATGATTCGTTTGTTCATTCGATTCGATTCGTTTTAAAGCGAATAAGAGTTTGAAAAAATGAATTCGTTTAATAAATAGGTCAATTCGATTCGATTCGTTTGTTAAACGAATCGAATACGAATTTAAGCTAATAGATTCGTTTATTCATTTATGATTCATTTTATTATTTTCTTTTACTAGTTATTGTTATTTTTCAATTAAGATTCGAGAAATTATGGCTAATTACTATAGAAAAAAAATCGATATTTGGTGAAGTATTTTTAATTAATATATTAATTACATATTTTATATGTATATATTTATGAAAAATTAATGTAAATCAACTATGGTAAATTATGATATTAATTAATATCATGACTAAACAAATATTCATATTCGATTCGTTTAATAAGCGAATCGAATATAAACCATGATATTAGGATTCATTAAATAAACGAATCAAATACGAATCATCACATTTCGATTCGATTCGTTTAGGATTCGATACAAATTCGATTCGTTGATTCGTTTTGTCATCCCTACTGAAGATACACCTATTATGTTTTGAGTTCGATTTTTTTAAGTGGATAAAGAGTTCATGTAATTAATTATTAGTATTCGGGTCTGGTTTATTATCCTACGAGTCCTATTTCATAACCTTTTTTTTTTTGAAATCGTTGGAAACTTCACTATCAAACCACCTCTTACGGACTTAAACGGAGCAGGTAAAAACCCCAGCTGTCTCAGGCTCTTACAAGAAACGCACTCTCTGTATTCGAACCAATGATCTTAAGGTGAGATCCTGAGTCCTACACCACCAAGTCACGCCCCTTGGGGACGTCTTATTCTCATAACCTTCTAATCTTATTCTCACAACTTTCAGACATGATTCTATCAATCTACTGATATTGTTCTCATCCCGTTTGAAACTTAATCAATAGCGATCTATCAAACGAAAACTAGTTTGTATAAAAACGATAAGGCCGTTCAGATTTTTTTATTGATTAAATCGATCCTTATAGGATCCATGTCTTGTGTTTTGACCCCAAATCTAAATGGATTGTCTTCTTCTTATTTTTTCCACCTTCAACGAGTACAATTCATCATAAATTTTATGATGAATGAATCTTAAAACTCTCTCATTTAGTTAAACTTTTTCACTACATATAATTTTATATATAATTACACTAGTATATGTAAGATAAAGACTTGTATATACTATTTAATTTTTACTTTAAAGTAAAAAACTTAAAAGAGAGTTTTTGCCCAATTTGCTCTTTAGTAAATTAACATTTTTTTTAATTTAAAAAAAAATTATATATCATGTCATCAGAAAGTATTTAAGTGTTTTCTTAAATCTCAAAATTTTTTTTTTTAAAAACCTTTTGAGAATAACAGCTACGTGAGTGCAGAGACATAATTTTATTGTTTTTTTAAAATTAAAAATGATTCTATAATCTATAAATAAAACCCATAAATTACGCAAAAAAAAAAAAAAAAATTGAATATAAAACTATTCATAATAATAATAAGGGATGATTAAAGCAATTTCAAACTGTTTCACAACACATTAATCTTTATCTTTATCTTTATATAAGCGTGTGGCCCGTCCTTTGCCCAGTTGAATAAAATTCAAATACTATATTTTTTATAATAATAATAATAATAAATTTGAGAATGAATTTATTATGAATAGGATTTATATATTTTAAATAAAAGAAAAATCATATGTAACGCTTAAGAAAAATCATATATGATATTTTAAAAATAAAGACACTGAACTTATACATATGTATAAATATATATAAATTTAATATTTTTCTTCATAAAATGCCACATGATTTTTTCTAAAGCATTACGTAGGATTTTTTATTATTTAAAAGATAAAAATCTTATTTCTAATTAGATTCCTTCCTTAAGCACGATTTTTATTTTATTTAAAAAATAAAAATTATATTTATAATTAGATTCCTCCTCGGATTTTTTATAATTAAAAAAATAACATTTAAATTTTACTCAACCCGCTCAAAGAATGGATGTTTATATATAAAAAAAGAAAAAGAAAAAAAAGAAAGATAACATTACAAGAGTACCCTCTTTCCAAGATACGCATTTTTTTAAAAAAATAAAAATAAAAATCAAACAAACAACTCTATGCAAACAATTATAGAGAAATATTAAAAAATAAATGAATTAATTAATTAAAAAAAAAAAAAAAACTGGCCTACATATTAAGTCTATTATCATTACATTAGAATCAAGAATGACTATATTCCAAAAATTATAATGAGTTTAAAGTTCTAACTCATATAACTAACTTATAAGTTGTGGATTGTCAAAGACTAATATATTTAGTTCAAAGATAATTTTAAGCTGATGTGGAATAATCTCTCTAATATTCTCTGTCAAGTGTAAATTAATATATTTGTTTGATCTTTATCACACGGGAAACTTGTATGGCTCCACTCATATACGAGTTTGACTTTGATAATCAAACTAACAAATGAGTTGATGGTTGACTAACCGTTATATACTTACAAAATCCAAAAATACCGTCAACCGATATGGGATCATCTCTCTAACAATCACTATATTTTAAAAAAATTAGTTGAGTGATAACAATTTTCTTTCATATGTGACAGAATACTTACTTTAAAACATTTAAAAACCAAGAAGCCTTTTTTAATTAAGTTTAAGAAAAGTTTAAGTCTCTTTTTTATTATATTGTATTATATAATTCATTATAGAAAAGAAAAGATTATGAACATCCATATCACTTCTATAAAAATTATATAGTTTTCGCTTTACAGATTACCATTAATTAGCCCTAATGAAAATGAGAATAAAGCTCATAAACGGATAGAACATTGCCAAAAGACGATGAGAAAAAGTTTGTAGGCTAATAGAACTAGGCTTCAAATCTAATAATTATTTGAATTCTTTATTCACTCACGCTATCATGGAAAATCGAACCTAAGACCTATTACATGGAATATAAATATCTTTATCAAATGAGGTACCACTTATTGACAACTAACAAGGATTATTCTAGCCTAGATTTTCAAAAGATCTAAGTCGTTTTACAATTATTTTGAGTTTGGATAAATCCTTAAATCATTAGTAAAAAAAAGAAGAAAATAATCAATATCCATATGAAATTAGTCTTACAATCATATTTATTTAAAGCGACTTATTTGACGATTGTTTTTTAAGTATTTTTATTTAACTTATCACATGATTTCAAATCTTGAGCGAAATAATAATATAAAAAAATAAATTTAGGCTTTGCCCTATTATAAGTTGATATATAAACGATCTAAAATTTGAACCCCGCTCAAATAAACGAAGAACGAATTAAATTAATAAATGCGTTATGTATTAAAAGAGTAAAGATATATTCAGAGGACAAAAATAAAATTTTGCTTCTAGTGCTTTTGTTCACTGTAATACGCATACATCATGTCGGTATTAAAAAACAAAAATGATCAACATACAAAAAATTATACAAAATCAAAAAAGACAAAAATATCTCTTTATCTTGTAGTGAAACTATTTTTTCTTGTAGTGAATTTAATTTAATATTTTTCGGGTAATTTAATTTATCATTATTACTCTTAAAAAAAAAAATTTATTGTTGGAAAGAGAAGCGCTATCAATTATCAAGGGAAGAAGTGAATAAATTAGTAATGATAATCTTATAAAAAAAATTACACAAAAATTTATACTTAAATTTTTAAAGGTAAAAAAAAAATGACAACAAGATAAAAAATAATTTCACTAGCAGATATTTTTTGAGAAATTATCATTTTTCCATCTGATAAATAATTTAAGTACTGTTTACTACGAAAACTTTGAATCCGTTCTCTTTTTCACATCCAGTTTGAAATTTGTTCATTTTTTCACATGATAAAGTGGAAACATGTACAAATTATCGATTTAGTTTATGAAAAATTATTTATTTTTCACCTCATAAAAAGTGGAAAATTGAACACATTTGAAATTTCATGGGGAAAAAGAAACGATTTTAAAGTTTTCGTGAAAAATAATACATACGGAAAATGATAATCTTTTTTTTTTTAATCTTTAATGTTTTTATATAAGTTTGTATACATTTTTTTACAAGTATATAGTTTTGAGAAGAAATTAAAGAGAGGATCTAATTGTTGTTAGCGACACAATCGCGTAATGGATTTTGATGATGCAATACGAATGAAGACTTCGACGCACAACAGCGAGACATTACAAAAAGATGTCGAAACACAACGGTGGTGAAGAGCGAAGAATGTGAAGACTGGCGCATATTGGAGAAATTATGTAAAGTCTTAACTTATGGCTCTAAATGTATTGTGAATTGATTATTCAAGTACCTAAGCTCATATGATTCATGCACATTCACTTAAATGCATTAGCCTCATGTACAAAATGACTTAAGACTTCATATATGTATTTTTGGTACAAAGACCGACATACCGGTTCCTTACCGATCCTCATACCGATGAGATGTTCTGTTTTGCAAGCTCTCTGAAACCGACATATTTTATATCGGTGCCATACCGGTGACCATACCGGTCATATTGGGGATTGCATACACACTGCAACCAGCATGTATGAAACCGGCTACCATACCGGTGAGCCAAACCGACACGGACCATATCGGTCTATATACTGGTATCCATACCGGTGAGCCTATTAGTAAAATATGCTTACTGGAACCGGAAAGGACCAAATCGGTCCCCATACAGGTACCATACTGGCTTAACGAATATATTCAAACGGTAATATAGCCGTTACGATGCCAGATCGGCATACCGATATCTGGAGACTGGCATACCGGTCTCAGCCATGGAAGTTGGGACTGCTTTGTATTTTATTATAAATTGAGTCCCAATTCATTTTTGCAATGTAACACAATCTTCATATACATTACACTAAGACAAAAATAGAGAGTTTCCTTTAACCTTCATCATCATACACTCTCATACATCAAGCTCACACACTACACATTCTTAATCTTTAGTAGTGATCTTAGATCACTTGGGTAGGCAATTCACACAATCTTCTTTATTTTTATGAGTGCCCAAGTGTGTTTACAAACTTCTTAATCAAAACACTTGTGATTTGTGAAATCTCATCGTTTGGGTAATTGTAAAGGTTAGTGAGTGAGCCTACGTAGAAAACTCAAAGTGTAAAGGTTTGAAGTGAACATTGCGTGAAACTCTTGGTTGCGGGTGAGCCACGACAAAAACTCGATTATAGTGAAAAGCTTCAAGCGCGGCTTGAGGGAGTGGACATAGGCATTGTTGGCCGAACCACTATAACTCTCAGTGTTATTTTCTCTATTCCTTAACTCTTTAATTACCGCAAGTTTATTTTTGTATTTACTTATATAATAGAAACTTGCATATAGATAATATTTATTATAATCGCCAAAGATTTTTATTTCCGCATTATTAGGCAATAACTCAATTCACCCCCTTTTGGTAATATAGAGTTTGATTGTTGTATTGCTTGTAAGGAATTTTAATTGTTACCAATATTTTAAAAATCGAATCGATGATTGATTCGGTGATATAAAAGGTTTAATAGGTCACTGATTCGACCAATTGAATCATTTCGGTTGAATCAGCATAACTGAATAATATCATAAATTTCTTTTATTTCTTATAAATTATAAATATATTATTTTTTATTTTTTGGTTAAGAAACGGCAGGATTAGTTCACCGATTTTATCAATTTTAACTGATTTTTTTACATCTTGATTTTTAAAATTCAATTAGATCGATTTTTAATTCGACGATTCAACTAGTCGATTTGGTCTGGTTTTTTAAATAATAATTGTTACACAGCATAGGCATTGGCAAGGCCCCAAATACGAAAGTGAAAAGTGTCAAAATCAAAACCAGCGTAATTGTGGGAGAAAAAACAGTAAAAAAGCGGCCCGCATTGACTGAGGGTGAAAATAAAAATCGACCTTTCAAATTTATATTATTTTTTTTGATTCACTAAAAATTACACTTCAACAGTAAATTATTCTTTGTAGGCATCAAACATATAAACCTAGCTAGTACCAATTAATGCTAAGATTAGGTTTATTTCTTTATTTATTTTGCTCCTTATCAATTTATTACATGGAAGTTTGTGTCTAATGCCATAATCATATACTAATTTACTATCCACATGATTATGACTCACGATTTCAAAAATTACCTACCTCAAAATCTTCTTTAACTTCACTTATAATGAGAGGCTTATATTTTATATTTTATATTTTATTAATTTCTTGTACTTTATTTTTAGCTAATTAGAATGTTCGGATTAACTTACATTCACCTCAATTAATTTTTAGGACGTGTGTTTTATATTCTCAAAAATTTTCCAATATATATTAGGAATTAGAATAAGTCGTTGATTTTTTTACACCATAAAACTTGACCCAAAGAAAATATTACTAGTGAGATTCGAAACTTAAATTTGAAAATGAGAAAATCATCCAGGTCCAACATTTCTTTTACTCTTGTTACCTCTAACAATAATGACACACAACCAAAATAGTAGTTTAATAATTTAACATATCAGTGCATATCAAATCAAATATTATACAATTTTAAAAAACACAAAGGAGTATTCATTATTATTGCTTTGTTTCTCATTGTTCCATGGGGCAAAGATGTTTATCGGGAGAATTGACACATATAGTAGGATGGGACTTTCAATTTTAACTCAAAAATAGGATTTTGAATTTAGAAAATTTTTATTTTTCGTGTCTAATGTAATTTATATATTTTTTATTTTTTATTTTTTATTGATAGGAATCTCATTTTAAAAATTTGTATTAAAATAGTTTTTAAAAATATGTTTCCCATGCCTGCTTGTTGTGTTGTTATATATTATTGAAGTGCTTCACGCACTTGGCAACAATCCCAACAAAATCCCTTCTTGATTATTTTTATTTTATTTATTTTTTACTAGTTCCTCTAAAATTTTTGATGATATAAACCCCCAACAAATCACAGATGAGCCCATGAAACTCAAAAGTTAGAGGTTTCAAAAACAAAAACAAAAAAAAACCCAGAGTGTTTTTATACCTATTTTGTACAAAACAAGTGCTAAAAGCAAGAGGGTTTGTGATAATTTTGTAAAAAGTGGAGTTGAAAAGGGAAAAAAAAAATGAGTGGTGATTAAGTTTGGTTATGTAAATGAAATATATGATGATGATGATGAGTATTAGAAGATTGGGAGGTGAATTAGGAGGAGGAGGAGGTACAAATACAAGATGTCAAGAGTGTGGCAACCAAGCAAAAAAGAACTGTAAGCATATGAGGTGTAGGACTTGTTGTAAGAGAAGAGGATTTGAATGTGAAACTCATATCAAAAGTACTTGGATTCCAGCTTATAAGAGGCATCATCAAGAACAGCAGCTTCAACAAGGACACAACCCTAAAAGGCTTAGAGAGATTAATAATAATAATAATAATAATAATAATAATAATAATAATAATAATAATAATAATAATAATAATAATCCTTCTTCATCACTAGGTAATGTTTTACTATTTATATATAGATCTGTACAGTTTTGTAGATTCACCAAACACAACCCTAAAAGATATTCTGTTGTACCCTAGAAGATTTCTTTTTCATGTTCTAATTATTGCTTGAGTTAATTATTATTGTTTTTGTTTTTTTTGTTTTTTGGGTTTTATTGTAGGGTTACAAATGGGGAAATTTCCAGCAGAAATAAAATCTGAGGCAACATTTAGATGTGTTAAAATGAGTTCCATTATTGATGATAATGGAATTGATCAAACACTAGTTGCTTATCAAACAGCTATAAGTGTTGGAGGGCATGTTTTCAAAGGGATTCTTTATTATCATGGGCCTGAAAGTTGCTCCATTAATGTGGGTAAGAGCTCCTCCACTGAGCCTCCGCCGCCGATGCCGCCGCCGCAGCCGCAACCTCATTGTCCTTTCAATGTTGCTGCACTAACTACCGCTGCTGATCAAACTCTTCATCCTTCTTCATATACATTCACCTTTGGCATGTCCCCGGGTACACAATTTTTCCCACAGTATCCAAAATCTTAGGCTCATTATCATTTTGTATTTATATCTTGGAAAGAATTGGGGAAATTGAAGAACAAAATTCTTAAGTAAGTGATCATCACTAACCTTTAATTTAGATCTGGCTCGAGCAAAATTGACGTATACTCTTAAAAAGTATCCGTGAAACTCCTTATTGACACAAAAATTGCTGAAGCCCTTTTTTTTTGGCATAATATAAGCATTTTATAATATATATATATATGTATGATCATATATATCTTTCCAAGATACCAATAAATATTTAAAGTTCTTTCTTGCAAGATCATCATTCTTCTTCTTGTTTTTGTTTGTTGATGTTGTTCTAATAGATTGATTAAATATTTGATATCCAATATTGAACTAGAAAGTGATAGAAGGAAGGAGAAGATATTTATAGCTTATTTTTTGTGATATATAGGGTTTTGCAGTTTTGTCTTCTTGTTGATTAATTTCTTTATGATAAGTCTTTTTAAGTTTGTTTATGAGCTTCAAAGCTGCATTTTTACCTATTTCCCGTTTCTTTGCTGGCTTGAAACCAGACTATATTTCAATTTCATACATGTTTTGATAGATTATAAAGATTTGAAGAGTTTTGTTTTTTGTTTTTTATGGTGTTAATTTGTTATTCGCTTATTCACGGGTTTAAATACCGGAAATAGTCTATTTGTGCAAAAAAGATATATAAGACCGAACTTCCCCGTAGTAACCTTACTCATAGCAGGAGCCTTTTGCATCGGGTGCGCCTTTTTTTTCCGAATTGGTTCACCCATATGCATAAACATCATCAAACCCAAAATATTCTACAATATTACACACATAATAAACTCAAGCATATTTGATATAAATACACACACAGCTGCTAGCCGATTTGAATGCAAAGATGTTAGGTGATGCTGCAAATATCATGAGCACCTTCTGTTTTGTACATTTTGCAAATATAATTGTAAGTAGCAGAAAGAATGATACTTGCTGCTAGTTGTTTGATGATTTCATATTATTACCTCCTATTAATTTTCTTTTCCATTTTGTTTAATAGCTAGCACTGATAATTTGTGTTTAAGTTTTCTTTAGACCCCAAGTGATCAATGCATGAAAACAAATTTTTTCTCTAACATTGAACTATTTGCATGCACATAAAATAAAATAATATGAGAATTACATCATTTATTGTATATTATAATCAAGGTTTAGAAAGTTGAGGAGAATCAACCCTATATGTATAGGAGCTAGCTATAACTAGTAACTACTAAAAACCTCAAAGTTGAATATTTTATATGTTTAGTCACAGAAACTATGAAGGCATCTTGTGGATTTTGGATTATAATACTAACTTTAACTGGAAAGCAGTACTGCTCTCAAGCAGATGTAATATTAAATCAGACACTAACAACAGGGGGAAAAATAGATTGATACTCTCATTGGCACAGAATATATACTTTGTACTTGAAAGAAACAAAGTATTATTAAATTAATTGTTCATTAATTTGCTCTATTTAGTACAAATTTCATGATGTTTTAAATGAGAGAATCTAACTCTTATATCATATTTATAGATGTACTAGTTTTTAGCTTGTCATATTATCATTGATTGGGAGAACAAAAAGCCTGAATGCTGATAGAATTACCATGACCGAAAGCTGTGAGAATCAGTAGGTTAATAGAACTAGGCTGAAAGACTAATAATTATATGAGTTTTTTACGTTTCAGTACATAGTCGAATAAATACCTACTTTATGTAGTATAAAGAATGTTTTGAGCACAAATTTCATGATCTAGAAGCTATGGATTCTATTCTACCATGAGTTTGGTCTCAACTGCTTTCCCTATTTGGCCATAAAAAGCAAACCCTTAAACTTCTATAGGAAGGAAGAGATCCTATATATATATATATATTATATATATATATATATATTATATATATATATATAGCCCAAAAAATAAAGTTTGTTATGATGTTAATTTGATATTAGAATATGAGAAACAAGCTTGACTTTGTCTGGGTTTTGGAATAAACTATGTATGATGCACTCCAAATGAGGAGAATTATGCTCTTTATAAGTTTTTTTCTAAATAGCTTTTTGGAAGAAGGAGAATGTTACAAATTATGCTTATTTCAAAGCTTTGGACACTAAGTTTAGTATTATTATGAAGAAGTGAACATTTGTGGGTGTGTGAAGTTTGAAATTTCACTCAAAAATGGAACGAATAAATTTTTGACGAGGAATGGATAACGTGATATGATTAACTAATAAATATATGATATATGTAGTTTTATTATATATAACTATCATTTATTTATTATTATTTTAATATTTTAACACTCATAAAAATATTTATTAAATTATTATATGAGTGACATTTTACCTACTAACCACTTTAATTTGTAAATTTTTCATCTATACATCGGAGAAATTACCTCAATATCATATAATATTCTATAATGTATTGTCTTGTATGTGTAGTTATGTTTGAAAATCATTCAATATTATTTATTTATTTATTTATTTTTGTGTTGCATAAGTTGAGAAAGTAACTTGAAAAAGATTGTATTTAGATTGTATTTATATAATTAGCTAGTGGAAAATATCATGCATTGTAAAGTAATGCAAAGAATTACGTAATATATATTATTTAACTCATAAATATACCTTATTATTAATTGGACCAACATTAATAATCTAACTATTTTTACCTGTTTGTCACAAAGTACAGTGAGTAGCAAATAATGTTTAAAGATTAATAACCAAGTAGTAATCGCATATTTAATTATATGGGCTAATTGATTATAAATATTTCAGTCTCGACAGCTTATACACTTAAATTTTGGTACGTTCCTTCCCATAACCCTAACCGAATATTGTGGGCTGGTTTTAGCATTAGTTCTAGCCATGGCAGATATTATAATACTGACATACGCGCGTAACTTTGCACTGGGAGGTACCATTTGTTACAAAACTTGATATATTTCATCTTTAAAATCAATTTTTAAGCCGAGAGTGTTCAAAATTAATAAACCGCTTATTAAAACTATGCTAAGGCCAATATAAGATAGATATATAAATCATCGGTCAGGCTCAGATAAAAGTTATGTGGTATTTTATGTGGATGTAAGGATATATAAGATTAAAGGAACTGAAAGTCTTAATCTAAACACATATGTCGGTGTTTTTTATGCAACTTTTAAAAAAACAAATTTAAAACAACACTGTTTTGAATTAGTTTCAAACATCATTTTTTCTAATTAAAAAATAATAAAAAAATATGGTTTTAATATATGTGATAAATTATGGTGAGAGAAATGTAAAATTTGAAATTATTATAAACAGTAAGTTCCATTCCATCACATCACATCAACAGCCCGTCTTTCACCCATTAATTGAGCTTTTTTGGTCACGAGCATAGATATTATTATGTCTAGTTGCATCTTCAAGTCACTTTTGATGAAATCAATCTGGAACATATGCCTTGTATTATTTCCTTTAGATATTTGTTTTATTAACCCCAAACTAATTTCACTCTTTTTTTTTTTTTTTTTTGAAAAGCAAAAATAATGTCAATAATACACTTAATATTTGAATGAAACACCCCTTCCACTGAACAGGGAAAGAGCCCCCCACGGCTAATTTTGCTATCTCATGGGCAAAACCCTTACTGAGTCTATAGATATGGTACACTGAGTTCCCCTTAAGCTTGTTTAATTTCTCTATGATCTCCTTAATGATTCAGAAAATCTCTTTCCTAGTGCCCTTCCTGTTACTAATAAGATCCACTACTCGTTTACAATCCGTCTCTATAATCATGTCATTCATATTAGCATCATCTGCCACTTGTAATCCAAAATTCACAGCTTCTGCTTCCGCAGCCTCCGCATCTCCATCAGAGCCAATACTCTTCATGGCTATTAGTGTTACTTCCCCTGTACTATCTCTAAAAACAACTCCCAAACCTGCAAGACAATTATGCTTTCAATAGCCGCATCAGTATTCATCTTGATCCAACCCTCTGGAGGTGGTACCCATTCCATCGTAGCTCTGTCTTTCCAAAACTCTCAGATTCCGAGCCTTGCTTCGCTAATAGGCTACTACTTTCAGACATGATTTCTGCTCTCACAACTACTCTTTCAGGACTCTCATATTTATGTTCAAAAAGTGAAAGTTTCGCGCTTGCCATACAGCCCAGCAAACGCCAGCCTCGCCTTATGCACTTATAAGAATGTATTTAATTAATAATGATATTTAATTAATAATGATATTTATATTTATAATCATCATTATTTTTCATATTTAAAATGTTATCAGGATTTTTTAGAAAAAAAAAAACCGTTATAATAATCAAATAAAAATTATGATTTTTTATAAGAATTATCATCTTTTATTTTTAATGACTGTTTTTTAAAACCGTTATAAATTTCACGTCATTAAAAATCAGTTTGACAACGGATTCATTCAATTTCTTATTATCTTAATGAAGAGATATTTTTGAGTAGATTTCCAACTAATTTTTGACAGACCAATGATCTGTATAGATTATAATAAAAAAATAAAGTTTTGTCCACTGAGGAAAAAATTTTAATAGTTTTTTCAACTTTCAATGATAAATTTATATAAAGCTTTGAAGATTTTCTTCAGAAAACTTGAGCAAAATTTTAAATGTTTTGGTGCGCGCTTTAAAATTTAACTTTCTATTCCACAACGATCGTTTGATACAAAATATATAAAAAAAACATTAAACTATCTACATTATCAAACTTCTGGAGCCTTGGTCAGTTGATCTTCAGCAACTTCGTGAGCACCAGCAGGAACATCTTCTTCTCGAACAACAAGCTCGACTCCCGAAAAACTAACGCATTCACATTCTATCTTTTGACTCTCTGTCGCTACCATTTCAATTTCAGCTCATACTTCCTCCTTGTTCCCAACAGCCATCGATTCGAATTCCTCTCATTTCTCTTCTTCACCTCCTTCACTCGACAAAGAAAGTCCAGCCACTAGCCTGTCATACTCACGAATCCATTTCTCAGGTTTCCATGCGCTATTTCTTCCTTCAAGAAACTCCTTCATCAGATTGCTCATTTCCTTCATCATGGACTCGAAAGCGATTCCTTCAAGTTGCTCGAGCATCAGTTCATTCTCTTTCTTCATATTTTCAAAGCCTTGCTTGTAGGCTTCGAGTGTAGCTTCAGATACTTCTCTCTTCACTTTAAGTATAGTCTTGTTTCCTTCAACTCCTTCTCTAATCCTTTTCCCTTCCTCTCATAAGCATCTAACCCGGAATTCAACTCAGTTGCTTCCTTCCTTTCTACAGTAAGGGATTTCTCCAAGTCCTTTATCATTCTTTGACTCGACTCAGCGTACTTCTGCATGTACAAGCTGCATTCAATGTCTGAAAAGCCCAAATTAGTTCTCATTCGACCAGACATAAAAAGAAATATTAAAAAAATAAGCCTGAGTGTTGACGGTGGATTTTGGTCTCAGGGTAATTACATTTTAAAAAAAATTAGATAAGTGTATGGGATAGAATAATATTTTTATTTTTAAAGGATAAGTTAAATATATATTTTGGAAATTATCATTTTTATCTGAAAATTGATTTATGCATGAAAAATCTAGAAAATTTTAAAATAAATTTAATTTTACACTCAAAATTTAAGTCAGTATAATAATTTTAATTTTTAAATGTATAATATGTAAATTAGTACACTCACTAAATTTTTATGTATGAATTAATACAATGACTGAAACTTTGAGTATTGTTGACGGTGGATTTTGGTCTCAGGGTAATATTGGAATATCACTCCCGAGGA
>SKCR01003448.1:0-89208 GCA_019454045.1 Zanthoxylum bungeanum
GGACTGTTAAAAATATGTGATGACCTTGACTTGTATAGTTCAGAAAGGTCGTTCGTGTTCTTCGCGAATTCGGAAATGGCCGAATTGCGTACATATAAGCTAGACTTATATGACGAACGTGTCTGGACTTAGAGAGTCCCACAATATAAAGTGTACTCGTTGAGCACGTGGGTAGCCGATAATGTTTGATAATAAATAACTTTTTATATAATAATTATCAATTAAAATAATTAAGTGTTATTGGATAACATTAATTATTTATTTTGACCAAATTAGATTAATTGGATTAATCCAAAATCACACAAGGGCTTTGTTATAATTTCATAAATATCTCTACTATTGGAGGATATTTTGGAAATTATAAATATGTAATAATATGTGTATTTGGCTTGATTTAATTTGATTAAATCAAAGTGGTAGATAATCAACTAATCCATTGGTTAAATTTTGTCTTGATTTATTTGGATAAAATTAAAGTTGTAGACAAATGAGATTAGTCACACCTAGTTATACATATTTGGACAAATTGGATTAAGCCCGCCTAAAAGTGAATTAAGATTTTTATTAATTGAAAATTACATAAGTTTTGCTATAAAAGGCAAGCTTGAGTAAGTTTTTAATCAAGCTTGAGCTTAAGAAAATTAAGCTTGTGAAAGCTAAAACAAACAAGATTTAGAAATATTAGCCTAAGTAAAAGAAGTATTTAGAGAAGCTTTGGATGTTTTCTATAACATTTCAACAAGGAAAAATCAAGATTGAATCTTCAAATCAAGCTTGCTAATTTTGGAATCAAGATTGGATCTTCGAATCAAGCCTGTTAGGTTTGGAAGTTCTCTACAACATTTCAACAAGGAGAATAAGATTGGATCTTGGTATCAAGCTTACTAGGTAAGTTTGATCTTCTCTAAAACTATGTTTTCATTAGTCAGTTATCATTAGTGAAACATATAGTGATGTTTTATATATTGGATACATAATAACATAGCTTGATGTTGAAATTAGGCTAATAAATAATGTATGAATATTTTGGAAGCGTAAACACAATATGCTTGTGATTGGGTCAAATGTTTATGTTGGACATAAACATAAAATTAGAGTTTGTAACTCTAGATAATAGCTTGGAACTGTGGCTACCATTCTAGAATCATTTGACCATATTTGAATGACCTAGAATTGTTCATGAGTCACTTCATTATGAGATTCTAATTTGGTTTATGTTTTGATTCATACCAATACATATATGTATTTAGAAAACATGTATGCTTGTTAATTAACATGTGTTGATGTTGATTTTGATGTTAAAATTGATTTTTAGGTGTATTGAAGTGTTTGGAGAAAATTAGAAGTGTTTTGAATTGGAATCAAGGTAAATTTGCTATCTGCCAATATTTTACACAGGGCAGTGTCTCGACACAGATCTCTAGCATCACGACACTCAGCTCACAGAGCTGCGAGCATCACGACGCTCACCCTTACGCGCTATGACCTAGAGCATTCACAGATTGGGCATTGTGACTCCCAAGCCTGCGCGTTGCGACACTCCGAGACCTACTGCATATGAGCGCTGAAACTTCATTTTCTCCGTTCTGGAGTTTCCGGACTCCAATTCAGCCCCAATTTTTTCTATGGACTAGTAACGGAATATAGTATTCCATAAAATAATTTACAAATACAACCATACTTGATATATATGGGCTGGACCCACTTTCACTGTACCAGATATCGATCCGACCTTAGGGGTCCCACAACCGCCCCAATAAATGACTCTTTTTTTTTTTAAATAAATTTGGTTTTGCAAAAATTTTCATCTCTTAGCAAGATGAGCGCGTCTAAATCCTTAAGACAATTTCAACTTTGGAATCACTAGAAGAATGCTATCCACAAATGCGCACTCAAGCTCGCACTTAGAATTGTAATGCATGCATAAAAAAAGTTTATGATGGCATAACTTGTAGAAATGGTCAAAGCAATTGACATTTATTTGACCATTTTCAAAGGTTAAAGACTGAGATGACGCTAGGTTTAAGAGATAACAAAAAAAAACAAAAGAGATGGGAAATAGGAAATAGAGAAAATGGTGAATCCCAAAAACCTACTCCGATATCTAGATTATTTAGTAACCAGGAGTATCGTGCACCCCACGACTAATTTTGTGTCAAACGACAACTCAAATATCGAGTACGCAAAGCAACTTGAGTTGGTGAAGCTGTTGAGTAACTAGAGACTCACCTCACAAATATATAATCCTTGCGTCAAAAGGAAATTTGACGATTTAAGGAAGCAAAAGACCCTACGTAAGATAAAATTTTAGAGAAATCTTGTTGATATTTAACTGGGTGTTAGATTACCTTAACCAATGAAAATATGAAAAATGAACTAAAGTGATAGTACTAGTCGACACCTAGTGTCAGCATAAACCGATCTGGGTTGCATGCAATTCTTTATAAAAGAATCACTCGCACACATGAAGAAGCATTCGAAAGGTGAAACTTTTGTTGAAATTGAATTTTGAGTTTAGATAATGCTCATACTTTTAAAAGAGAATGGATTTCAAAGAAAAAATTTTGAGAACGTGCGATGAGTCATTGCATGATAAAAATTTGGAAAGTTAGATCGATGATTTGGAAATCCCGAGGGATAGCCTAGGCGTGGAGTGTGACAAAATCTGATAATACCTCTACAAAAGAACATCACGACTTATGCACTCTCTCAAGCTGAAGAACGAGCATGCAGTTAGAGATCATTTGCATATATATACACATACATGTATACATGCATACATACATACATACATACAACATTTCTTTTGCAGGAAAATTGAACAAACGCTAGCTTGCAAGCAGTGTAGCGAGACACATAACGCTCAATAGCAGTCGAAAGCCGAAGCCTTCAAGACACGAAACACCCGACAGTTAGAATGACAAGACATAAGGGCGAGGCCCACCTGAACATAGTAACTGAGGGCGAGACCCACCTAGATATAAAGTTAGGGGCGACACCTGCCGCAGGCTTGGAACACTGACATGTTTAGAAAATTGGATGGGTTTAGAACACTGATAGAATTAGAACATTGATGGGCTTGGAAAACTGATAGAATTGGGACACCATTGGATTTAATGACAAACTTGGAATAAAAATTGCAATTGGCTTTAGAACGCCAATGAGATTGAAACACTGTCGGAATCCGAATGCCAAAACGGCTTTGGAATGCCAAAGGGTTTGGAACGCCAATAGATTTGGAAAACTAGACGGAATCAGAACGCCGAGGAATTGGAGATGGGTTTGGAAAGCCATATGAATTTCGAAAGTTGGGCAGAATTAGAATATCGAATGATTTAGAACACCAAAAATGCATATTTGGAACCTCAGAATGAGGATGAACATTAGACGGCCTTGAGAATGAAATGAAACTTCAGAATAAGGATAAACAACATACAGCTTTGAGAATGAAATAACTATGAGAATGGGGACAAGTAATAGACAACTCCAAGAATGGAATATCAAACAGCTCCGAGAATGAGGTAGAGATTCATGACGAATGTGCAACAACTATCATAACATAGATTGAGGTAGCTCAAGTCGATCGAGGCATCAGAGGGTCCAGGATCCAAAAAATATCAGAGCGGAGAACAAGGCATTGCACAATCAATCGAGGCATTGAAAGAATGAGGGTCCAACAACTATCACAGTAGAGATCAAGACATCTCAAATCAGTCGAGGCCTCAGAGGATCGAGAATCCAAAAAATATCAGAGCGGAGAACGAGGCATCTCAAAACCGATCGAGGTATCGGAGGACCAATGGTCCGACAACCATGACAGTATAGATCAAGGCATCTCTCAACTCTCACAAGCCACCGAGGGGCTCGAGTGCCCATTTTCATCTCAACTCTCACAAGCCACCGAAGGACACGAGTGCCCATTTTCATCTCAATTCTCACAGCCACTGAGGAGCCCGAGCGCCCATTTTCACCGCAAACCAATCGAGGTATCAGAGGGCCCGAGTGCCCATCTTCATCTTCACACCGATCGAGGCATAAACAGACCTGAGGGTCCATCAACCAACCACACAATAATAAATAAACAAACCGCCACAGAGCAAGGTAAGTCTAGATCTGGCCACGGTTTGATTCAGATATGGTTCCAAGAAGCTGGAATCGTAACTGAACCAATTTTGAATCAGTTCAGTTATGATTTTATCTTTTTAGAATCGTATAACCGAGTCGAGAAAATTGGTTCTGTTTCGGTTTGGTCTTTTATTTTTTGGGGAAAAAAATAGTTTGGTTCCGATTTTGAACCGAACCGAACCAAATCGTACCGAAATTGGACTGAATCTTAAGGTTACGGTTCCAAATTATGTGAAACCATATCCGAACCAAAATGATTTTCGGTTTGGTTTTGGTTTTACAACTAGAACCAGATGGAACCATAACTTTACAGTTCCATTCAGTTCGGTTTCGATTCCGAACCGGAACCATTGCTAGGTCTAGGTAAGTCTGACGATGCCAGGTGAGCCAAGTAAGTAAAAATACAAGAATGAATTTGATATGCATGTTATTATCACACACTACACAAGCCTATCAAAGTGAGGGCGACTGTAGGCATTATTGATGAGTGGAAAATATATTAATATTTACCGCCGCTTTTATTTAATATTTTATTTAGTTTCTCGGGTTTGATGAACATTTTGATGTGTTTTAGTTTATTTTATAGATAAAATAATATTGGGACTCAATGGAATCATTTAGGATGAAATGTGGGTCAAATAAGGGTAAACATTGGACTTGACATATTAATTTTGGAGATTGGAAACTTGAAATGGCGTTCTAACGAAGTACAGTTTCGGAAATTCCAATTTTGCGCAATTGTCGTATTCGGGCATAACCTTTTACTTCGATATCGGATTGAGCTGATTCAAATTTCAGATTAAACAAGACTCAAAGATCTACAACTTTGAAGAATAAAATAATTTTGAATTATGAATATTTCATGACCGAAATTGATGAAACATCCGGAAGTTTGTTATGCGTAATTATTAAAGTCATTTTCAAAGCAAATAAATAAATAAATAATAAAAATAGTCAAACTTCCACCAAACATGATAGCAATTAGTGGAGGATTTGGTGGAGGAATTAATAATGGATTTGGTGGAGTAATTAGTGGAGTAATTAATAATGGATTTGGTGGAGGTAAAATTTTGCCTATAAATACCAAGCCATTTCATTTGTAAATTCATACATTCTTTTATGTAATTCCTTAAGAATACTAAGAAGATTGTATCTTGCTTGTTTATTTATAGCTTTCAGTATTTAATTTCAGCTTTCACACTTTCTTTTCTTTACTTTTTAGTCTTTACTTTCTGCAATTTACTTTTACGCACAATACTTTCCTTTCTTTACTTTTCAGCAATTTACTTTTCAGTAATGAGGAGGTAACTCCCCCTTGCTGGGGTAAAAGGTAAAACTTTTATTACTAATATTTAGATTAATCTCCCTTAAATATAATATATAAACTAGTTAAAACGTGACTTAATGAGGATACCGCCTTATGGTCGGTTGGTAAATATTGAAATTGGTTTTAACCTGACTAAACTGGATACCGCCTGATTGGTCGGTTGGTAATTAATTATTAATTTGACTTAATTTGGATACCGCCTATATGCCTGGTTGGTAATTATCATGCAAAGTTAATATATTATATTAAGGGAGATATCTAAAATATAAGTAATAAAAGTGGATCATTTTACCTCAGTATTTTCTTTTATTGTACTTTTACTTTATTTATTTTTCAGCAATTTACTTTCAGCATTTACTTTTCAGCATTTAATTTTCAGTATTTAATTTTCAGCATTTACTTTCCGTCATTTACTTTTCAGTATTTAATTTCCAGCAATTTACTTTATGTCTTTTATTTTATTTAAGCTTTTACTGCCCGTAAATATATGTCGTAACTAAGTCAGTTATCTGAGGTTGTGATGAATTCCAATATCACCGGTTAATAAAGGGGTTATTTTATGGTTTGGGTAATATAAAGGTTTATTTATTGAGCCTTAGTCTTAATGCGTCTTGTTAACTGGCCATTAATAAGATTGATTCGGTAAACTTGAAATGAACTTGTAAAAGAGATTTTTGGTTTAAGCCCTAGACTCAATAGCCCACGATCTTCCTTGATGATAGATAACCCTTTAATAGATTTCCTTATAGGATATGAATATACCTGTCGGGCGGGGGTAGCCATATTTGGAACTTAATCTTATTGAATTCAAATAACTTAATTGACATAGGAATATGATTAATCGGGTTACACTGGGTATTTGTATCTGACCATCGGAAGAGGCTTTTACATAATTTCGTGTTCCAAGTTAATAAATCGATATATTACACAACCATAAGATAACCACTTCATATTTAAAAATGATATTGGAAAGATTCACAACCCTGGATAGTTTTATCAATTTGAATTTTCCTAAATCAACTTTTGCGTAATTTTATTTACTTGTTTTAAATTTAAGTCACCATCCAATCAAACAATCAATCAATTAGATACTCGTAAAATTTGACTTCATAAATTAATATCTTGAGTATTAAGTCCTCGTGGGATCGATACTTTTTATACTACTTGAACGATACGTGCGCTTGCGTTATACGCGTGTGATTGCACCGGTCAAGTTTTTGACGCCGTTGCCGGGGACTTATTTATCTTTCACTATTAGTTTTGAGGTTAGATACCTTTACTTGTGTCTAATTTTCTTTTTCTTATTATTTTTGTTTTCTTGTGTTTCAGGTTCTCAGAAACTACATGAGATGAACCAGAAGCTTTGAAATCCGACCGCTTGACCCAGAGATTGAAAGAACCATCAGACAGTTGAGAAGGGAAAGGCGAGAAGGCCAAGAAGTAATCATCAACATGGAACTTGAGCCTCTAGAAGTTGCACCACCAATTCCTATTCGAGACATAACCATTCCGGTGGTTGACAGACTCATTTCATGTATTGTACTTCCTCCCTTACCAGAAAATGCATGTGACATCAAAACATGCATTCAGATGATTCAGTAATCAGTTCAGTTTGGGGGGAACATAACTGAAGATCCTAATGCCCACATCAGCAACTTCCTGGAAGTTTGCGGTACTTTTAATTACAACCGAGCAGCTGAAGAAACAATGAGATTGCATGTTTTTCCATATTCTTTGAAAGACAGAGCTAATGATTGACTACATTCATTACCAGCAGGTTCCATCACAACTTGGAACACTCTAGCCACCAGATTCCTTGCAAAGTACTTTCCACCAGCCAGAACTGTAAAGTTGAGGAATGATATCACATCATTTGTGCAACAAGATTCAGAATCCCTCTGCGAAGCTTGGGAAAAATTCAAAGATTTACTCCGGAAATGTCCTCACCATGAGATTGCAAAATGGCTACAAGTTCGAACCTTTTACAATGGACTTTCTGGAATAATGAGAACCACAATTGATGTTGCTGCTGGAGGAGCACTAATGGAAAAAGGAGAAGATCAAGCCTGAGACCTAATTGAAGAAATGGCAAACAATAATTCATTGTGGCCAACAGAAAGGAGCTTGATCCAACGAATTGCTGGAATTTATGAATCAAACAATCAATCCATTAGATACTCGTAAAATTTGACTTCATAAATTAATAGCTTAGGTATTAAGTCCTCGTGAGATCAATACTTTTTATACTACTTGAACGATACGTGCGCTTGAGTTATACGCGTGTGATTGCACCGGTCAATTATATTTTTGCATGGCCCGATGATGAGTCTCATTATAGAAACACACCTGAAAAGTTTGGGAAGGTTGTAAGGTTCAATGCTGGAAGGGAAAAACTCCAAATGATCCAAAATAACAGCCAAATCCAGACCAAATCACCTATGTCCAAATCCAACCGGACATAATCTCCAAAGCTGGTTAGACATAAGCCCCAAATCCGGCCAGATATGCCCTACGTCAAGCCGGATATATATATCTTATTTCTAGTTTTACAGAAGGATTCGATCACTTCATTCTTTAGCCAATTTTCGTAAAGGCAAAACGTTTTCCTTAACAAATAGATCATTTCATTGTTAGCTCAAACCTTACACACTATAAAAGAGTATCAAAAACAAAGAAATAATGACCTTTTGGGAGGACCGAATCTTGTAAACGTGAAAACCAAACACTAAAAATAGTAACCAAAATTCCCAATCTCCGGCAAGATAGAGCAACCAAACCGAGCATTCAAAGGAATTCTCGGAGCCAAGTTACATATTAAAGTAAGACCTGAGAGCCCCGAAACCTTAAACTTCACATCTGTTTTCTAGTTTCTTGATGGCGCATATCTGGCCAGACATCTCATATGTCCCGCCGGACATGCACCTGTCGTACAGTAAATCCAGCCACCTAATTGGTTACATTCGACCGTCGTGTTATGTGGTATATAGGATGGAAACACAGAAGTAGATTCCATAGCTGATTCCGAATGGACTGTAGTATGGTTTACACTCATGATAAAATTCCACGTACCACACGAAAATGGATGTGCATGACTTTTTGTCTGTATTTACCATCTTACTTTTGTTTCATTTGATTGTTTAATTACTGCTTTATGTTTTGCCTATGATCTAACATTTTCTAATGTTGTTATAACTGTTATATTCAAGTAATTCTATGTTTCTGAATTTCTGGTTTATGTGGCAAATCCGGCTAGACAAAAAGTATGTCCGGCCGAACATAAAGGAACAATGTATATCCAGCCAGATCCAAGATATGTCCGGCCGAGTCTGTTTTATTCGTTGTTAATTTCGTTTCATTATTGCTTTCATGGATGGTTGCCCATTGCCTGGAATATAAAACTACCTTGTGTGATTGTATGCAATATAAATTGTTCATGTGTGATTTATGCATTATAAGACATGTGGATCATCTTTTAAGCATGCATATTATACTGGCGTCAGTAAGGGACAATTCCGAATCTAAAAGGGTTTAAAGTCGGACCTTGCGAGAGGTGTAGTGAAGCCTTAAATCATTCTCATTGTCTCCTATTCGGTGGCGACTCTTTTATTCTCTGATTAGTCCCATACAGGCAAATTTGTACTCTCTAAGAGCTGCGAGCTCAACAATGTAGTGGTCGCCGACGTCATAGGCATAACAGTAAACCCGCTTCGCTTCTACAGCCGTCTCCTACCGGTCACGTCCCGGGAAACTGAGATGTGACAAAATTGGTGCAATTTTTACTATAAACACTATTTCCATCTCCAATCCATTACTCCAAATACTACACTGAAAAGAATTTTCTTTAGAATATTATATTTCTATTACTTTTTAATTATACAAATTAAATTAAAAAAAATTGGCCCAGTGAATAGTATTGCACCAAATTTGATGCAACACTGCTCATAATTGCAAAATGGAGTAACAAAATGCTGCTCACCATTCTGCCAACCGAGCAGCATCGGAGATGGCCTAACAGTTTGTTTGCACGTAGTATTTTTCCTTTAGATGGTGATATAGGTGTGTTTGGTAGAGAATCTTGTGTTGAAATTATAAACTACCTTATATGTTACGGAATAAATATTAGAGTATAAGCTAGTTTATAATCTCTTTAGGGTTTTGATTAGATATAGAGTATAAATTAGAGTATAAGTTGTGAAATTACAAATAAAGACATATAAAAAATTAAATACAATAAATTTATTTAAATAGATGATAAAATTATAAATATCCCTAAAAACGCTCACTTTTCTAGCACGCCAGCGTAAAGCCTCATCAAACATAGCCTTAGTCAGATTTCCAATAAAATCTTGATAAAATATTTATTTTAAATGTGTGACCATTATTATGGTATCTAAGGATATCAAATATCATTGGATATAAACCTGTTATTTTTATCATTGAACATGCAACTTAAATCATTACACATGCAAAATCTACCAATAATCATGTAATTAATTTCATATTTTGAAAAATTTCATATTTATTAGTAGAATTTACATATTTAATTATTTAAATTACATGTTTAATACGAAAAGTTACATATTTGAATTGAAATACCATTGAGTAATGTAGATGGGCCCGAGTATGAATAGAGTTAAAAGGAAATTTAGTTTAATTTAATGCTTTCTTTTTCCTGAGTTTTGCAGTATAAAAAGTGCAAAAAAAACCTTCCTTGAGCTTCTTCACCCTGACTGTATCTAACAAATAACGACGATACACAACTGAAATCTCATAAAAAAGAATGCTACCTTTGCTCTTCATCTCTCTCTTTCTTCTTCTTCCCCTGATTCTTCTCTTCAAGTTCGTCACTGCTGAAGGTGACTTCGAAAACCCCACTGGCACAAATACACTCACAGTCATCTAATTGTATGCCCATTTGTTAATTTCAACAAATTTAAGCTTACCGTTTTATTTTTATCTTATTTTTGTTGCAGGTGACTTCACGTTAATGTCAAAGAAGCATGTCAAGAAAGAAGAACTAGAAGATAAGGTTTAACTTCAACCCCATGTTTTGATTTGTTGATTCCTTAATAACAATAATAATTTTTTTTTTTCACTTTTTATTCATTACTGAATTTTTCATAATATTGAATGTATGTTTTTATCTGAGTATCAATTGTTTTGTTGATTGGTCAGGTTGTTTGGATTACCGGGGCCAGCCGCGGTATCGGTATGAGATTCATTTTTGCTCTTTTTTGGGGTTATTTTTATTTACATTTTTTTTAAAACTTTGTTTTGTGCATAGAAAATTGATGAATTTTTGTTAGCCTCTAATTTTCCCTTATTAAATTCAGTTTTCTGGTTGGTTTATAAATGCAAATTCACAAATATATTGCAATTCTTATGCAGCTATCTTTCTAGATGATTTTTTTTCTTTCAATGATTGTTATGATGATGATCATATTGCTTGTTGATAAGAATAATTACATTGTAAATATCACTGTTATTGTTGTGAACTGGCTAAGAAATTTGTCTTACCTAGCCTTGTGTGATGATAAGGATGAATTATATGGTGAAATTGGAATCCTCCTGCTGCTTTTGGAGGTGTAAGAAACTGATTGTCATCTATCTTACTTGCCGGCCTATTTGATGCTGCCTGCAGATTTTACTGTCTTTATACAATTGTTACTTAGTTGGATTGGAATGATTTTTTTATTTGTTTTATTTATTTTTTATTTCCTCCTCTCGCTCTCCGGAAATCATTAGTTTGAATAGTCAAATAGGAATTGCTTGTCCTAAACAATGAATTATAGTGAAATTGGAATCTCGTTGCTGCTTTCGGAATTCGGAGGTGTAAGAATCTGATTGTCATCTATCTTACTTGCTGGCCTATTTGATGTTGCCTGCAGCTTTTACTGTCTTCATCCCAATACAATTGTCTACTTAGCTGGATTGGAGTTGTTTCTTTTAAATTTTTTTTTTCCCTCTCTCTCTCTGGAAATCATTATTTTGAATAGTCAAATAGGAACCTTTCCATATTCTGTTCATGAGGTGAAATCAGTCTAGTAGACAACATTCAATCGTTTAAAACTGAGCAGAATCTTCTTCAGTAGATTGGTATCATTGACAAGTGATTCAATAAACCCTTAGCATTCCAATTGCAGTGGAATAATGGAATTGTTACAATCAGTGGATATCTGTTCCTCAAAATTCCATGCATTAATGTCAGTTTTCATTCTCTTTAAAAGTGAAATGGGTTGTATTATTTTTATTTTTGACTTGGTTCTATCTTGTTAGAGAATAGTAGACCCCTTCATCATTCAACATGGATTTTCCTTTTCTTTGCCAAAAGTGGAAAAATAAATCCGACCCTTTGGTTTAGATAATTAGATGTGTGACATCTGTATTTGGTGTGTATTTGAGTTGAAAGTTTGCGAGGTTGTGATCAATCACCAACTGTTGGTTTTTATCTCAGATTATTGTAAATAATCTGATTTCCTTTTGTGGCGGATTGCAGGTGAGGTTCTTGCTAAACAATTGGCAAGATTAGGTGCAAAACTCATTCTTTCAGCACGGAATGAAGCTGAATTGGAGCGAGTTAGGGAGCAGCTTATAGGTATGCCCCCTTTCCAGAAGCTGAATCTAATCCTTTGGAGTCCTTGAAGTTATTTATCTATTTTTCCCATTTTTCTCCTCTCTGAGATGTGTTTGGCATGACGGCAGGTAAGCACGCACCTGAAGGAGTGAAGATTTTACCTTTGGACTTGGCATCTGGTGAAGATTCACTCAGGTGGGCTGTAGAAAAAGCAGAGTCCTTTTTCCCTGGAGCTGGTGTTGATTATATGATCCACAATGCAGCTTATGAGCGCCCTGTAAGTGATTAGTTGCTGATAGGAGATAGATTGATTTTACGAGATATGAAGATTATCAAACACTGGCAAACATCTATGCATGCACAGCCAGTAATCACATGTAGTGCTTTTAGAATACAGGAGTGGAGGGGATAAATGGACTTATCTTTATATTGTGAGTAATGAACAGAGCAATATGCAGGTTCCCTGAGAATTTTGATACCATATATAATGGAACATATGGATGGGTTATTCTTCAACAGGTCATGACATTATTTTATCATGAGCGTAAAGTACAGACCTAGATTTCACTACTGATATGGCTCTTCTTTTCTTTTTGGCAGAAATCAACAGCTTTAGAGGTCACAGAGGAAAGCCTCAAGGTACCTAGAAATGAATGTGTTCCTGATTTGTTATTAGAGATGATGTTATGTTAATGCAAGTAAATGAACCATTTGCTGCCCATTTCAATCCACCTGTTGACTCTGACTATTAGGACACTTGCACAGAAGTTTAACTTTCTATCATGTTTAGTGCTATCATTTGAGCTTTCGTTGCACAATTAATCATGTTACTCCTGTTTGGAATAGGCTACATTCAATGTCAATGTTCTCGGGACAATATCTCTAACGCGGCTATTGGCACCCTTCATGCTGAAGCGGGGAAAAGGTCATTTTGTTGTGGTACGTAGATATATATGATGCCTACATTTGCTAATCTTAACACATGAGGTTTTCGCCCTAGGTAAATAACTAATTTAAAATTATATTTGTCTTAATATTCTCCGGTTTTCTGGGGTATACACTGTCAGTTTAAGCAGCTAAATATGGTAATCAACTGAGGTGCCTTGTTTATGGACTTTGACATGGTGAAAATCACAAATTGTATGATTCTTATTCTCTGAAAATTTAAGTGCATACTGGACATTAGCACATGATCATGTTAGTCATCCGGGATTACTCACTGAAATCTAGATGTTTGCTAAACACTACTGTCCATCAGGTGCTTGCAGTTGATTGTCATGTCGTGCTAATTGATAGGAATATGTTTTGATTTTAGAGATCTGAATGGATTATTTTTCTTTTCTTTTACTTTCCTATATTTTCTTATTAGTCTGTACATGAATAGTTTTTTGTTGTTTGATTACATGTGAATATGCAGATGAGCAGTGCTGCAGGGAAGACACCTGCACCCGGTCAGGCTGTATACTCTGCTTCTAAATATGCTCTGAATGGGTACTTTCACACATTGCGTTCCGAGGTGTGTGTGTATATATATATGACTCATGACTTTGTGTTGAGGGAGAAAGAATGCAAAGTCTTATTGTTCACTAATTGCTTCATTTTCCAATCTATAACATCAATATGTTGCAGTACTTACTGAGAGTTGAAAAAAAAAGTGATATAGAATTAAGAACTTGAATAATTTATTTAGTTCAAGAAATTATGGATTTTATTATCTTTTTAGACTGATTTAATTGCTACCAAATTTCCTTTTTCCCTTTTTCTGTATTAGCAAACAATTGCAAACTTGAAGACAAATATATTGGCTTTTTAAACTGCAGCCCCATCTCCTTTTTTGCCCTTTCTTTTGAGAAATCATATTCTACCTGTAAATGCCGCAGAGGACTTTTAAGGCAGTTTGTATTGATGTTTATATCCGTACCGTGCGCTATTGTATTTAACCTCTTATGTTATGAAAAATTGATTAATTGTGCTGTTTTAAATGGCTGTATACTGTGTTGAAGCTCTTGCTAGGTACTGGGATAATACTGATGTTTTAAGCCACAATCCCAATACACCGCAATAAATGGTTTGGCCTTTGATGTAATTGTAATAGCAGAGGAAAAAGACACGGTTAAGAATTAAAAATAAAATACTTGTTTAGATGACCCCAAAAAAAAAATTGGAGGATGCTAATTCTAAATTCTTAATTCTGTAAGCAATAGATTATCGAAACATCATGCGTTTTTATACTATACACTGAGAGCATCCGATAGTTTCATTTTTATCATCTTTACTAACCAACGCTATTTTAACAAAAGTTTTAACAGCGCTTCAGTTTTCCTTGTAATCTGATTTTCCTTCCTCTTTCTTATGGTTTAATATGTTGCTGTCACAGCTCTGTCAGAAGGGGATTAAAGTGACAGTTGTTTGTCCTGGGCCAATACGAACATCAAATGATTTTGAAGCAACAACTCCAGGAAAATCGCAGGCGAGTTTATGTAAATTAAAGTTGTTAATCCTATGATTCACTGAGGACTTTACATTGTTAATCCTATGATTCACTGAGGACTTTACATTTTTTACTCTTAATTAGTATTATTTGTTCGTCCCACATACTACACTTTAACCAAAACCCTTTAATTGGCTTAAATTAATGTTGTTAATATAGTGATTATTATTGTGCTCACTCTCCACTGATAGTGTCACCACATTTGCTTCTCTTTGTGCTATTAATAGTGATCATTAAGTTTACGTTGCCTAGATTTCTTTTTATAGACTTAGGCTATGTTTGGATGGAAGAGAATGATTTATAATGAAATGTAACTCAATAGAATGGAATGGATGGAAAATAACGTACCATAACCTTATTTGGGAAAAAATGAGAGGTTTATAATATAATGTTCCAAAACATTGTTTGGTAAATAAAAAGTAATAGAATGGAATGTAACTAGATATGTTTAAAGACAATTGTACCCCTTTAAATTATAAAAGTAAAAAAGACAAATATTTTAATGTTATTTTTTCAAATGGAAAATTTGTCTTCACAGGTAATGTAACTTTTATAAGTTACGTTTCAACCCTAAACCCTCGATTTGGGCAGCTTATTTTAATGGCTCAATGTCCCTTTTTATTAAATTTCCTTCCATCAATCCAAATCATGAATTTTAAAAACAGTCCACTCTCTTTCATCCCTTTCCATCAATCCAAACATAATCTTATAGTGCTTTTAGAGAATGAGAGTATGGCATTTGCTGAATGTGTTTCAGTCGAGCATTTTCTTTCTAACAAATTAATAAAACTTTGACAGAAAAATGTGTCATCAGAAAAATGCGCAGAGCTCACAATCATCGCTGCCTCCCATGGTCTAAAGGAAGTTTGGATATCTAACCAGGTATATCCATTCGTTTTCTTTTTTCTTATTTTCCCTTTGTAAGGCATATATGATGATGACACAGAGAGTTTGTTCTAATAAATTTTTAAAAATATTCTTTTTATCATTTATTTCCTCAAAATAATCTTTTGAGTATCAATTCTTTGAGTGTTTTTTTTATTATTGGTGTGGGGCCTGCTCTTTGCATGGGTTGAGTAAAATTTAAATGTTATTTTCTTATAATAATAAAAGATTTGAGGAGGAATCTAATCATGAATAGGATTTGTATTTTTAAACAGTGTTCTACAATGTGTCGCTTAATGGCGCTTAGGCCACCGAGCTTGGTCCTAAATTGTTGGGGTCAAATGTTCGTCAGGATGAGTGGTATTTTCCTCCCATTCTGAAGAAGTTTCGCGATGAAAAGCGGCAGTCAATGGACGTAGAATTTGAAATTGAAACCCTAATCTGGCTGGATTTTACACCCTAACGCTAACCTTAATTTTACAAAATCAACTCTCTATCTCATCAATTAAAATATAAACCATAATTTCTTCAATTTTTATTAGTTTCTCATTAAATTAACCCTCCATAAATCTTACACATCACTAAAACAACATTTCCCTCGGATTAATTTGTCCAAATTACATCAAACCTTAATCCTAATTATAGAAATCTCCAATTTCCGATTAATTTCCTAGGCCAGGCGCCCTAGGCATTGGGTCGTTGCCCGACTAAATCCTAGCGCGTTTTAGAACACTGCTTTTAAATAAAAGAAAATTCATATATGGCGCTTTAGAAAGAAAAGAGAAAAATCTTATGTGGTGCTATCGGAAGAAAGGACTGAACTTTTACATATATAAAGATTTGATAATGTAAGATGCATCTGTTCTTATGGGCTCCAATTATCAAGGTTTGTAAGGCATTTCCATGACAATTCGTATTGATAAAATTATCGCTGGTGATAACTGGGTGGTAGAAGATTCGAAGCCAACTTAAAAAACATTTTAGGTTGTGGAATGTGGATCCCAGAGATCTCAGTTTCTAGCTTTGCACCTTCTCCTAGACTAGAGTAGTAACCTTGGATGTCCAGTTTAACTTGGTTGACCTTTAATTCGTTTTGCTTAGAATAAGAAGTATGAGCATTTTATAGTCTCTATCATTTGATTAGATAAAACGGAAGTTTGTGATTATTCCTTTACCTTCTGATCTTTATTTTTTCGAAGTATGAGGATTCTTTTCACTGCTACATATCCTTGTTATTAGTATGGTGTAGTTGTATGTATTGGTGTATAAACTCATTTCCTTTTGTTCTGAAAGAATGTGAGACCAAGACCTTAAGTGTTTCCATTATCGGCATATGCACATACAAATATTTGTCATTTTTGGTTTGTCCTGCAGCCTGTACTTGCTGTAATGTATCTGGTGCAATACATGCCGACCATTGGATACTGGCTCATGGACAAGGTACTTTCTTTGTCCTTAATGCATCCCGTAAACCATTTTACTTTCTTTTATTCCCAGACAAATGAAAACATTTGTTATGTGCAAGAAAGCATAATCTAAAACTCAATTATGAAAATGTTGTGAAAATTGATTTACAGATTGGTGAGAAGAGAGTAGAAGTTGCTGCGCAGAAAGGCAACACTTACTCATTGAGCTTATTGTTTGGAGGAAAAAATAAAGTAGCCTGAGTAACTGTTCCTGCCAATATGCAGTGTTTTTCTTGAAATTTTTCATTCTATACAAATTTCTTTGTATCTTAATTTAACTCTTTTTTATTTTTTAATGAAATGTACTAAATAATTACATGACATATACAGCAAGGTGGTTGATCCCTGATGCATTTGGAAGTGCTTTTATGGAAACTGCTTTCGAATAAAAAGCACTTGTAAAGGAAAAAAAAAAACTTTCTGTTCGTTCCGTTGTTTTTCTTTTCTAGTAACCATGTCTAATTGTCCTAAAGGGGTGTGGTTTGGTAATAAAGAACGTAGAACTTAGTTATCAGATCCTGTGTTCGAGTTCAGATGGTGTATTTCCTTTGAGGTGAATGTAATACCCTAATTTCCACCACACGTTCTCATGATAAATCTGCTCACATGTCATGTATCGTTGTGAATTAGGAGATAGTATATCATGTTTCAGGTGTATATGTCATCTCTCTCACAGCAGTTGGATCTCACACAGTTGTGGGACTCAGCTATTGTGAGAGAGATGTCATATACACCCGAAACATAATATATTTTTTCGTGAATTAGATTGTATTTCTTATGTCCTATAATCGCCTGTTTGCGCTTACGATAAATCTGGTCATATAGTACATGTTGATATAATTATAGTTTACTTAACTTTCTTTGAGCGCAAGTGAATATTCATTTGAGTGTGTCTCTAGTTTGCTAGTTTTTTTGGAGACATTGGATCCATTCAAGAGAGGCTTACTTCAGAGATTCCCAAATGAATCAAAATGGACAACGTTGTATTGATTATATATCCTCAATATATCTCCCAAGTGTTAGATTTTGGTCGGAGTGGAGTTATCATGTGATAATTCATCAATCACGGTTTACCCTTTATCAAATGAAAGACACACATGGCGTGATTTAGATAATACTTTTCAAATTAAGTTTTGAAATAATACTTTTGAAAATAATCTCATCAAGAAAGAGATGTTCATTATTTGATAAAATATTAATGAGTTGCAGTAGCTTTTGAATGGATTTTGTGCAAAAAGGTAAAATAAGGGTTAAACACTCTAATTTTTATAAAAATATTTATTATAAAAATATTCTTGATATGATTTACTATTAAGGATAATTTATTTTGAATAAATATAATAAAATTACTTTGAACACCCATGTAGCACACTCATTCAACATAAAATTAAAATAACTTAAAACCCTAAAGTTTTTATTTCCACCATTTTAACAATAATAAGGTAAACAAATATTTACAAATGAATAAATTAATATTTTTGAATATTTTTAACTACAATAAATTATATAAACAATTCTACAAATTTGTTTAATACAAATTTTTAACAATTCCTATCAGTATCAAATTTGTACAATTTTGAACGTCTGCGAAGCGAATTCAAAGTAACCACAATGTTCACAAAACTCTTTTATGTTAGGGTTAGTGCTCGGAGTGCCAATCCGGATCGTATTTATGTCTGATTCATGAATACGAACAATACATTTTTCCATAATATTACTTATATATGATTACATTTTTTATTATTATATACGTATTCGATCTAATAACGATTAAATTGAAACTAAATCTGATTTAGTGATATGTATATATTAGACAAAGACTCTAGGATTTACAACGTAGTGCATAGTTACAACGTAGTTTGTAATTGGCATTGGGAAGTGTTACTATAAGTTGTATATTCTCAAATAAAGTTTCGGGTCAAGATTTACTAACACATGTCGGTTAGTAAAATCCGCTGAGACCAGTACATGTCGTATATCGAGACTTGATCCGATGGTTTATACCAGTGAACCATGAGTCTTTGGAGACTCGTATAGACATATAGGTGTTTATTCGATAAACACTAAATGACTCACCAAAGATTTCATAATAGATGGTACACCAACGTCAATAGGAATCTTCTCGAGTGGAGTAGCATAGTGGTCCTTAAACTTGAAATACCACAGTGGATATATGATTTATCTTCCACACTTTGATGGCAGTCACATCACCGACCTATTTAGGCCAGACCTCTGCCTCTTCGTTGGGTGTGGGCTGATGCTCATGATATCCGGTGTGTATCAAGATAGAATCTATCAGTCCTGTGTACATGACATAGGTATCCTGTACGTGTTTGCGATCTAGTAAATCCATAGTTGTGGTACATTGTAGAAGCGATTTTCGAGTGTTATTTAGAGATCATAAACTTATAAGTCGACTATATTGTACCTTATGGATTTGACATTTGTATCTATATCCCTGGTATAATATGGATAGCCTGTGACAAAAAGATTATACGTATGCGATGATCTCGACTTGTACAGTTCAGCGAGATTATTCGTGGTCGTCATAATTTACGAGTGAGTGAATTATGGACACTGAATTGGATTCCATAACAGATAAATCTTAATTTAGAGAGTCTCATAATATGAAGTGTACTCGTTGAGCACTTGGACAACACGTTATGAATAATACTGATTAGTCATAATATTTTATTGAATTAAATTAATTAATTCGAATTGTTTAATCGGTAAATGAATTTACACATGTCAGTGTAATTTTTTGGTCGTTCTAATGTGTATTTATATTTGATACATAATTGGATTAGATATACATTAATTAATAAATTATTTGGTGACACATGTGAAGTAACTAACTATTGTCTTTATTAATATAATATTGATTTTTTGCTATTTGACTCACATGTGTGAAATATGTATTTTATTTTATATATATTATTGTAATATATGGTTAAATGAGATGCCACGTGTTATGCTAATTATCAAAATTTTTTAATATGATTAAATTGAATTATTATTTGACAAAACATAACCCCAAACTTTCGACCATTTTTTTTTTTTGAAAAATGTGAAATTGTTTTCCTTTCTCAAGTGTACTTGGTTTGACCAAAAAAAAAAAAAAGAAAAAAAAATATATATTACTAAAACGCTTTTTTTTCCTGCAAATATTAGATAAAGAGGGTTATAAAATAAATATTAAGGATGAAACTTTATGTTTATATGATAAAAATAATTTATTGAAATGTGAATGTTCTTTATCAAACAGTCAATATGTTTTGGAAACATATAGAGATATTTTTAATTTGGAGGAAAATATAAATAGGAAGTCTGAATTAAATAATACTGAATTATGGCATATGAGATTGGGCCACATAGGTGTTACACGTCTATCCAAATTGGTAAATGATGGTTTGATTGAAAATCTTACCTTAGATCCTTATTCGATTTGTGAGTCATGCATCCAATGAAAGATGACAAAGGCCCCATTTCTAGGTGTTGGACACCGTGCTGGAGATTTATTGGAACTAATACACAGCGATGTGTATGGTCCATTAAATCATGCCGCTCATGATGGTTCAACTTACTTCGTAACTTTCATGGATGACAAGTCTAGATTTGGATATGTCTATTTGATGAAACATAAGTCCGAAATATTTGACAAGTTCAAAATATTTCGAAACGAAGTAGAAAAACAAACCAGTAAATTCATCAAATGCCTTCGGTCAGATCGAGGCTGTGAATACATGAGTGAAGAATTCAGAAATTATTTAAGGGATAATGGAATTCTTGCCCAATATAGCCCACCAACACCTCAACACAATGGATTGTCTGAGCGTAGAAATTGTACTTTATTGGATATGGTGCGAACACTGATGAGCTATACGGATCTTCCTCATTACATTTGGGGTTATGCTTTACTAACTGTTGCCCACATACTTAATAGGGTTCCATCAAAAACTATTTCTACGACCCCCTATCAGATATGATTCGGTAGAAAATCTAGTCTTAGGTATTTAAAGATTTGAGGTTGTCCTGCATACGTTAGAGTTGCGCAGCGGGATAAACTAGCACCCATGGGGTATAAATATAGGTTCGTTGGATATCCTGATAATTCCATGGGATATCATTTCTACGATTCCGAGCAACAAAATGTATTTGTTGTTCGCTTTGCTACTTTTCTTGAAAAGGAATTTTTGAGAGAAAGTGAGAATTGTAGAGAGATTGAACTTGATGAGTTTAATCCCAACATTAAGGAACCTGAGATAGAACCAGATATCCAACTATGTGAATGATCTTCAACACAGGTTCTACGTAAGTCGAATATAATATCAAAGCCTCCTGAGAGATTATTTTTAATATCTGATGTGAGCCTTGATGTTCTCCTCTTGGAGGAAACAGATCCAACTACGTATAAGAAAGCGATATTTGATATCGATTCGGGAAAATAGCAGGAAGCCATGAAATCCGAGATGGATTCTATGCATGACAATCAAGTCTGGGACTTAGTTGAACTTCCTGAAGGACTTAAACCTATAGGTTGTAAATGGGTTTACAAAAGGAAGCAAGGGCCCGATGGAAATGTGGAAACCTTTAAAGCCCGACTGGTAGCGAAAGGTTACACTCAACGTCATGGGATTGACTATAAGGAAACTTTTTCACCAGTAGCTATGGGTGTTCACGGGTCGGGTCGGGTCTGGTTTTTAGGTTTTTTTTTTACCCGATCGGGTCGGGTCATTCGGGTCATTTGACCCGAAACCCGAAATTTAAGCAGCTGACCCGCGCGGGTCGGGTCGCAACGGGTCGGGTAAAAAAACTGCGGGTCGGGTCGGGTCACCATAATATATTATAAATATAATATATATTTTTGTTTGATACAAATTTTACAAGTATATATGTGTAGTTGCAGTGGTAAAGTCTTTGGTTAATATCTGCTGAATCTCAGGTTCGATTCCCACTAACAACATTTTATTTTTAAAGAAAAATACACAAAATTTTCGGATTTGGGATTCGAACTTGGGGCCCTTTCATGACCAAGCAATTAATTTACCA
Source organism: Zanthoxylum bungeanum (assembly GCA_019454045.1). Taxonomy (NCBI): domain Eukaryota; kingdom Viridiplantae; phylum Streptophyta; class Magnoliopsida; order Sapindales; family Rutaceae; genus Zanthoxylum; species Zanthoxylum bungeanum. The sequence continues at coordinate 21,918 of SKCR01003448.1, forward strand.
TTCCAACTACAATTATTTCTTGTTAAAATTATATCATAACAAATATATATAATAATTATATCGGGTCGGGTCAAACCCGACTTTTCTGACCTAAACCCGTGACCAGATCCGAAATTTCGGGTCGGGTCGTGTTGGGTCGAAATTTTGCAATTTTTTTTGTTGGACCCGCGCGGGTCGGGTCGGGTTATGTCGGATCAGGTCGGGTCGCGGGTTGACCCGAACCTATGAACACCCCTACCAGTAGCCATGCTAAAATCTATTAGGATTCTTTTAGCTATTGCTGCATATCACGACTATGATATATGGCATATGGATGTGAAAACCGCTTTCCTAAATGGATTCCTTGAAAATGATATCTATATGGAACAACTAAAGAGTTTCATATCCAGTGAGACTTCAAACTTGGTTTGTAAGCTCCAAAAGTCTATTTATGGACTTAAACAGACATCTTGAAGCTGAAATCGTCGTTTTGATAAGATAATTAGATTATCTGGATTCATCAAGAATGAGGAAGAACCATGTGTTTATAAGAAATTTAGTGGGAGCATGATAGTTTTCCTAGTCTTATATGTAGATGACATGGTCATCATAGGAAATGATATAGGGATGATGCAAAGTATGAAAGCCTACCTTTGCAAGAACTTCTCCATGAAACAAATGAGTGAAGCTTCTTATATACTAGGTATAAGGCTATACCGGGATAGAGTTAGGAAGCTTATTGGGTTGTCACAATCGACGTACATAGATAAGATGTTATAAAGGTACGGTTTTACCAATTGCAAGGCAACAAATGTACCTTTCCGATATGGCATACATCTTTGGAAGAAAATGGCACCTCAGACTGAGGAAGAGAGAGTTAGAATTTCTAACTTGCCATATGCTTCTTGCATTGGAAGCATAATGTATGTAATGTTATGTACTAGACCTGACATCAGTTTTGGCATCAGTGTGACCAGCCGATATCAATCTGATCCAGGAAATGATCATTGGACAATCGTGAAACATATCCTAAAATATCTTAATAGTACTAGGGATAAGTTTCTGATATATGGAGAATATGAGCTACAAGTTAAGGGTTATACAGACTCCAACTTTCAGGGAGATCCAGATGATAAGAAATCTATATCAGGTTACGTATTTACCCTTAACGGTGGCGCAGTTAGTTGGCGTTGTTCTAAACAAGGCTCAACAACTGATTCCACCACTGAGGCAGAATTTATAGCGGCTTCAAAAGCTGCTAAAAAAGTTGTATGGATTAGAAATTTTATCACAGAACTTGGCGTTGTAACTAGCATTGCGGATTCAATTCCAATGTACTGTGATAATAGTGGAGCCATCACGCAGGCTAAGGAGCCGAGGGCGCATTCCAAGTCTAAGTATGTGGAAAGAAAATACCGCGTAATTATAGAGATTACCGAACGCAAAGACTAATGGTCTTGAAGGTTCAAAGACTAGACAACGTAATAGACCCGCTTACAAAGGCCTTACCTCCTAAGTTATTCGATAAACATGTGGAGGAGATGAGACTGCGGTATCATCCAGATTGGCACTAAGCAAGTGGGAATTGTTGGAGTTGGTGGTTGGAGCGCCAATCCGAACAATTTATTGTATATTTTATTATTTATTAATGAAATAACTACATTTTCATTTCATACCTTATTAATGGTATTGTCATTATGCGTATTACATTGATGTATAGATATGCTAAGAATGACATCGACCTTAGAATAATCTTGTAATAATATTACACACTAAGTGGTCAGATATTGAGATATGTATTACTATAGTAAACTATTCTTAAAGTATAAATATATTCATAGTCGTTGGTTTTGGAATACGGTCGAATTCTTATAACTTAGAAGACTAGCATATGTCGTATATTGGAATTGGAGTTTCAATGGTTTAAACCCGATATACCATGAGCTTTGGAAGCTCGTATAGACGTGTGGGTATTGGTAGGACCAAATACTGAATGACTCACAGGTGATAAGTAACAGTTGGAAGTACACACCACCGTCAATAGGAATCTCCTCAAATTGAGTAGCATATGTAATCCTTTGACTATAGGATATCATTGATTTTGTGTGAGATCCTCCATACTTTGATATCATGTATGTCAGAAACCTTTCATGGTCTGGCCTCTAGATGTTCGTTGGGTGTGGACTGATGCACTCAATAGTCAAGTGCGAAGCAAGATAGAATCTGTTGGCCCGTATGTGTATCATAAGGGGTTTAGGTATCCATGTTAGTAGAGTCACGATTCTTAAAGCTTTGGCCAAAGTCGATCATCTACGGTAGATCGCATCAGTTATGAAGAATCGTGGACATGTCGACATGAGATGTGTGCCTCTGAAACTTGGCGATATATTCTATATTTCCAAAGCACAACTCGTATAACCTATGACGGAGGGAATGTTAAACATATGTGATAATCTCGATTTGTATAGTTCAGAAAGTTCGTTCGTGTTCTTCGCGAATTCAGAGGTGGCCGAATTACGTACATATTAACTAGGCTTATATGACGAATATTTCTGAACTTAGAGAGTCCCAATATTAAGTGTACTCGTTGAGCACTTGGGTAGCCGATTAATTTTGATAAAATATAATATTTGATATTATAATTATCAACCAAGATAATCAAATGTTATTGGATAACATTGATTATTTACTTTGACCTATTTGGATTAATTCAAAATTACACAAAGGGCTTAATTATAAATTCATAAATATCTTTACCATTTGAGGATATTTTGGTAATTCCAAATTTGTATTAATATGTGTAAATCTATATATTTTGATTTAATTGGATTAAATCAAAGTGGTAGACATTGAACTAATCCATTAAGTAAAAAATATCTTGATTTAATTTACTTAAATCAAAGTGGTAGACAATAGGATTAGTCACACTTAATTATGAATATTTGGATGAATTTAATTAAGCATAACTAATGTTTGATAAGACATTTATTGATTAAAAATTAAGTTTTGCTACAAATAGCAAGCTTTAGGAAGGTTTTAATTAAGCTTAAGCAAGTTAAAAATTTATGAAAGCTATACACAAGTAATTTCTTAGAGAAAATTAGCCTAAGTTAGAGAAGTGTTTAGAGAAGCTTGTAAGGTCTCTATAACATTTCATTTAGGAGAAATTAAGATTGGATCTTGGAGTGAAGCTTGCTAGCATTGGAATCAAAGCTGGATCTTGAAGAAAAACTTGCAACACTTTGGAAGTTCTCCCACCATTTCAACAAAGAGAAGGAGATTGGATATTTACTTCAAGCTTGCTAGGTAAGTTTGAATTTCTCTTAAGTTATGAAATATGTATTGGATGCATGATCACATAACTTAATGTTGAAATAAAGCTAATAAATTGTGTTAGGATATTTTAGAAGTATAAACACAACATATTTGTAATTAGGTCAAATATGTTCATGTCGGACATGGAACAATTAATAAGAGTTTGGAACTCAAGATTAAAAGCTTAGAGCTAAGGTTATCATTGTAGAATCACTTGGCCACATTTAGGTGAACTAGAATTGTTCATGAGGCATTTCTTATTGGGATTCTAAAATTTGTTTATGATTAGATTCAAAATCTACGCAAGTTCGTATTTAAAAAAAATTTAGGTGTTATAAAAATATTTGATGTTGGTTTTGATGTTAAAATTAATTTCGGGTGTTTTGAAAGTGTTTAAGGAAAGCCGAAAATAATTAAAACAAAACAAAATAAAAAATAATAATAATAATTTTTTTTGCCCAGCTCGCGCTACAGTGCGCGGGCACTGTCCGCGCACTGCACTGTAGCGCGCGACGCTTGCACCAAATTTGTTTTTTGCTTCGTTTTTTCGTTTCCGGGCTCCGATTTAATCCTGGTTTTTTCCTATACACTTGTAATGGAATATAATATTTCATTAAAAAAATTTAAAATACACACATACTTTATGTCCACATGTTAGACCTATTTTCTACTATGTGGGACACTAATCCGACCCTAGGGGTTCCACAACTATCCCAATAGATGTCCACTTCTTCATCATTGCGGTCATCTATGAGACCATAGCCTCATGACATTGTTGTTCTGAAAGCTGCCTGAACATGCCTGAAATGACTTCATCTTAAAAGATGTTGTATCCATTGGCTCATGCTTTGCAGCAAGAACCTCAGACATCCCTGCTAGCAAGTAGCATCATGCTTGTTCATTGGCTGCGACCCATTTTTGATAGATATCGCGTACAACTTGGCAAGAATTTCTATCCGGCTCGGGAGGACATTCCTCTATTAGGAATAATTTAAGGTCTTCATAGACCAAGTTGGCGTTCATGTTACTTTTCCATTTTACATAGTTTTCTCCTGTTAATTTGAGAGAATATAAATGATGGAGAAACTATGGCTGAAAATAAAAAAAACATGTATTTTAATATTCATTCATCACATGTTAAAAGTATCAAAACATTTAGGGATAATATTAAACATGATACATGTACCATGTATAATGAATTAGAAACCTAAAGGAATTACAATGCCACAGAAATCTATCATCCCACAAATAAGTGCCACCGTAGGGTAGGTCAAGTATTTGCATGATAGATCGAGACAATCTCAATAGATTAATATATGCGGAAATAACTCTTATTCTTATATTAATAAACCACTATTTAATTTGATCAAGTAATTTCGATTAACATTTAATCAATCATTTATGACTGTAACTCGTTATTTCGGAACCCTTGGACTTAACTAGTGAAGTGTCTCCGTAGGGTAGGTCAGTTCACCAAATATATCTAAAATTCCTATCCTCTCGGAATCCAATCTTGATATTGACCTAAAATGGACACCATCCGTAGGGGGATAAAAACAAAGTCGTCTCGATGTGTCTTTTGAATCTCATGTTTAGGACTAACAACAGAGATCATGAGATATATTATCGTATATCCCTCTCACACTCGCTATTTTTTTATTTTAAAGGTTTCTACTTAAAATATCTAATATTTTAGTTCACTAGTGTCTACATGATTATACGTGACTAAAACATAACTCAACTTTACTCTAGTGCAAAATAAATGATATATCCAATTTTAACTTTTAAAATTTTATTCACTAATTCTTATTAGTCTAAACTAATATTCTACTTAGTTAAACTAATTTAATTAAGTTTACTTTAGTGATCTAATTAATTTTAACTCTTAAAATTTCTAACTTACTAACAAATTTAAAATTAGAAATCAAATAAGGGATAAATTTTTTAATTAAACTATTTAATTAATATAAACGTCTTATAAATTCCAATGGTACGTGGAATAGTATCCCGAGTGCAGACCATATTACCGTCCATTCCGAATCGGCTATGCAATTTACGTCCAGATTTTCATCCGATATACCAAGGGAAAATATAATGCACTTATTAAGCTCATATTTAGATTAAATTCGATTTCCAATTTTAAACCATTAAAATAATTAATCCTATTAATTTATTTTCATGCATATCATATTTCAATTTAACCCTTTTAAATTTCATAAAATTAAATTTTATGACTAGAATATTCATGTATCCATTACATATTATGACATGTGAAAATAAAAGAGTAGACACCCTAAGGTATATGATATGTTATTCAAATATTTTGAATTAAAATTAAATTAAATACATATAACATAAAAATTAAAATTGCATTGATCGGGCTCTTATTTTTCCTATACTAATCTAATTAGTATAAAAAATTACCAAGGCATCCATTGGTCTTCAAATCTTGTTCCATGGAATGGTGTTAAGTCGTTGGCGGCATCGGCTCCCCAATTACATAAAATTGATTGTTGTTATATTTTATATCGTACCTCAAGTGTATGGTGTCAATTTTTAGTAAAGATAAATGAAATAGTGTCGAACCCACAAGGATTGTATTCAACTCACACTAAATACTATAATTGATAATCCTAATTTTATTCAGAAAAAAAAACTAAATTTAGATTAAAAACTAAATAAACAAGGTAGTAAAACGTTTGATAAAGATAATCCAAGAAGAGAGAGATTCTAGAGTTTGATTTCACTTAGATATCCCCTATGTATTTGTCATGCCATTCAATCCTTATTCAGTTGCATTGTTTATAGGGTCATGCTAATGAATGCCCTAATGGCACTCATTAAGGATCTATTTTTGGAAAGTTTTCACATCATTTTTATAGGAAATGTAAAAAATTATCAAAATATTAATTACCTTTTCATTTTTCCCATAAAGTTTTTCCAAAAATGGATCCTTAATTAGTGCCCTTAGGGCACTCGTTAGCATTTCCCTTGTTTATAAGTCAAGAATCCTAAAGTATTTCACTCATTCTCCCGAGCAATAATGAAAAGATTATTAATTACAGACTTCGATATCCTTATAAAAATCTAATAATTAACAACTCATTATGCTTTGCGATTCTTTGTTAACTACTTCAAAGGAATCAGAGATTCTCCCGAACTCTATAAAACTCCTAGGTTATATTCTCTAGATCCTATTCAAAATCCCTCTCTCCTGAGCGATAGATTCTAAACATTCATCATCTCAATTTGTGGAAAACAAACAAGAAGCATTAAATTCAAGAGAATATAAATAAACTGAAATAAAACTTCATAATAATTAAATTGATAGTCAATACATAGGTTCAAATATTGGCTACATCATCCTCTAGAATAATAGAGTTAGTTCATGACCAAATAATAAAACAATGAAAACAATGTCATGAATCTAATATAAATCATTAGAGTTAAAGAAAGAAACTGGAAGATTAAACCTGAATCGAATCCCTTCGCCTTCGTACGTCATCGCCTTCGTCTCATTTTGTCGCTCTTCAATCTTCCTCCTTTGATCTCTCTAAAAATTATGTGTTTTGAGTCTTGAGTTATGTATTAGCCTCCCTTTAGGGTTTTAGACGAGCTTCTATATTTATAGGGTAGTCTTAGAGTCCTTGTGCATGTAGAATAACAATTTCTTAAGTTTCTGGACGTCTGCCGCAACGTCACAACGCCGGAAGTGACGTCGCGGTGCCCAACTCTCGATACTTTTGTATGGAGATCCTGTGGAGACGTCACGACGCCATAATGGGCGTCGTGACTCCAGGATAAATTTCAGGATTGATCGTTTCTGTATTTTTAGCCTTCCCGCGTGCTTCCGATGTGTCCGTAATATCCCAAAACATGTGCCTTTACTCCAAGATCCATGTCTTAATGCTTCCTATCAATAAAACACAAAAGAAACTACTAAATACATTAAATGACATGGAATCTTACAAAATAATAAGTTAAGAATGCATAAATAAGTGGGTATAAACTGCACTTATCATTGATACAACTAAAAAATTTGCATAGAAAAAATACTTACAACACTTGTAAAAATTGGCCTCATGGCCTTACATTCCTAAAAATAAAATAACATAAAAATAAGAGATGAAAAAATTTACGGCCAATGCAATACATTCATCATATGAACACAAATAAAATTATATTCATCACATGAACATAAAAATGTATCTACTCATCACAACATGCATAAAAAAATTTATATCACATATAAATAAATAAAAACATAAACTTTTTAATTAAAATGAGAAGGGTTAAGAATACTTTTCAACCTCGCTCTTGATGCCAATTGTAGGAAACGATTTCCCGCGCAGCGAAAGTGTGTTAGGCACTGAGATCGATCTTGAAATTTTTTTTTGCCTTTTCCCTTTCTCAGTAGAAACTGTTCAGCCCTTAAGGAATTTTTTTCCCTCTATTTTTGAGTAATTTTTCATCCCTCGAACAGCCTCCGAACAGTAGCACGAAACTGGACTGTTTTGCACACGTTACGAGCGCACAACACACAAAAACAACCCATGTTTTGCGTGAATAAGGGCAGAAATTTAGGTCCAAATTTTTTCACCACAACAGCTCCACAATGTCCACAAAACACCCCATCGTGTTCCCAAATTTTCTGGGCTAAAATACAACACAAACCGAGCCCTGAATCAAGTTGGAAGTGGCGGTAATGAGCGGATTTTTCTGCTCACTGTCGTGAGAGTTCAAGAAATAAAGACGAAGCTTTGGTTTGATTTCTAATGAGTCTTTTGTGCTATGACTCACTACCAAAAAAATGAAGTGTGGGCTTCACTCACCACTTATATCCCTAACTCTTTTAGAGAAAATAAGATTTATTACACTCAAATTTTTTTCTTTTGTTCTTCCTTTTTTTCTTTCAACTCTTGAGAGAAAAATAAGAACAATGGTAGCTAGAGTTTTCAATGTGAAAAGTTATTTAAAAAAAAAAAAACCTATTCTTTCTTTTTATACTTAGGGTTTTGGTTGTCAAAATTAAAACAAAACCCTAAGTCTTTTTTTTCACAAAATTCGGCCAACCCTATGAAATTATATCATGAAACTTTTCATAAATGTCATCATAATGACATTAAAATAATTACTAAATGAAAAGATATAACTTCCCTTCCAAATTATGAGTTTTCAAAATGCAATTTTTGGAAATTCATTAATTCAAAATATTATTAAATTATACAATATAATTTAATAAAATAATTTATACTAAATGATTATCATATAATCATTTATTATGAAAACTCTATATTAAAATTAGTATATACTTTCAAGTGTGACAAAAAATATTCTTAATCATATTAATATATATATATATATATATATATATATATATATATATATATATGAGTATATAATTGAACTATCCAAATATTTAATTTGCTACAATATATCGAGCTAGCATGGGGACCAAATGGACCTACAGTTCCGAGCTCCAATAATCCTGAAATATTAATTAAACTCTTTAATTAAATATTTTGAATTATTAACTTTGGGTTATTCCACTAAAAACCCAAAGCTGCACTCGCGTTGCCGTAGATGAATAATATAAGTCGAACTACGTCGGCGTCCATCAATATAGTTATTACATACAGATTGGCCCTTCACGAGTATCTCATAATTAAAGCCGGGTTAAAATGTATGTTTTACCCCTCTAATTATTTTTACCTTAAGTACCATTGACTCTTTAATGAATGATTTATTCATAACCATTATGAATATTAATCTTTCTATCTGTAATAGAAAGACTTTAGCGCTCTAATATTTCAAGTACCGAATCAACCCTTAAGGAAAATACTCATCTACTTCTCGCAAAAAGGAGTGAACTTCATATCTATGTAAAACGTCCCCAGTTACACACCAAATCATGTCCCAAAAATACGTAGCTATTGGTCGGAATTGCTACACCAACCTCACTTTTGTAAATCAAATGACAGAGTCTGTTATGCAGAAGTTCGCAGTACACTCAAGATTCAGATCAATCCATATATGACCATCTAGTAGATTTAAATGAATTTCTTTATTTATTAGATATTATAAGAAATTCATTTCTATCTGGGTCCAGTCCTATATGATCACATCATATAAGGTGCTTCCATTCTCATGTCACCACATTGGTGATCCCGGATCAAGGTCGCCATACAGTTATACAATGGACCGCAGCTATAAATAAACCACAAACAAAGTACTCATTTTGTTTGCTCTCTATGGACTATTTTAGATTACTAACTTCACACTTAAATCCTTTTGTGTATGACACTCATACACTAAGTCTGAAGGCACATAAGTAATCAAAGGTAAACATGATAATTTATAATATGTGGTTTAAATCAAAATAATTTGATAAATGAACAATGCATCTTTTATTTTATAACAAATAATTCTGTTTACATTATATGAAATTCTAGGGCATATATCCCAACATACACATGCTCAAAAACTTTAAATAAATAATTAATGATAAGCAAAACATTAAGGAAGTAAAATGAAGAAGAAACTATGCCGAGATCGACAGTCTTTCGTTCTCTTCTGTTGAGTTTCTATGTTGTACTCCTGACCGGCGTAATCACACGCGTATAACGCAAGCGCACTTAGCGCTCAAGTAGTATAAAAAGTATCGATCCCACGAGGACTTAATACCTAATCTATTAATTTTATGAGGTCAAATGATTACTAATATCTAACAGGTTGATTGATTGATTGATGGTGATGATTTTAAACTTAAAAACAAGTAAATAAAATTGCTCGAATGTAGGTTTAAGAAAATTCAATATTAAGGAACTATCTAGGGTTGCGAATCTTTCTAATATCTTTTAAAAGATGAAGTGGTTATTTCATGTTTGTGTAATAAATTGGTTTACTAACCTGGAACACGAAATTATGCAAAAGCCTCTGTCGATGGTCAGACGCAAATACCCAGTTAACCCAATTGAACCATATGTCTATGTCAACCAAATTACCTGGATTCATTAAGTTTAAGTTCCAATTATGGCTACCCCCGCCCGACAGGTATATGTCTATCCTGTAAGGAAATCTATTAAAGGGTTATCTATCCTCAAGGAAGATCGTGAGTTATTAAGTCTAAGGCTGAAACCTAAAATTCCTTTGTCAAGTTTATTTTAGACTTACCAGATCAATCTTATTAGTGACCAATTAACAAGACGCATTAAGCTTAAGACTTAATAAGTAAACATTTAAATTACCTAAACTACAAAATAACCCCTTATAAACCGGTGATATTAGAATTCATCACAACCCTAGATAACTAACTTAGTTACGACACATAACTAGGGCTAGTAAAAACTTAAAAGTAAAAGACATAAAATAAAATGCTGAAAAGTAAATAAAGAAAATTACAATAAAAGAAAATGCTAGGGCTATAGGATCTACTTTTATCACTATTATTTTAGATATCTCCCTTAATATAATATATTAACTTGTGTGATATTACCAACCAGCCATATAGGCGGTAACCTGATTAAGTCAAATTAAGTCCATAAACCAGCCATATAGGCGGAAATTACCAACCGACCAACCAGGCGGTATCCATGCTTAGTCAGATTAAAACCAGTTTATAAATGATTACCAACCGGCCAATATAGCGGTATCCTCATTAAGTCAAATTTTAAATAGTGAATATATTATAATTATGGAGATTAATCTAAATAGCAGTAATAAAAGTTTTACCTTTCACCCTAGCAGTGGGAAGTTACCTCCTCATAACTGAATAGTAAAGACTGAAAAAGTAAAGAAAGTAAATTATTATTACAGAACGTAATTAAAATTAATTACAAAACTGAAATTTAAAGAAAACTAGATATAAAACTCCTTATTTACATTAGAGAATTCAGAGAGGAAGGTACATCTGAAACTGAAATCTCGAACTGAATTTATAGGCGTTGATAGGGTGTCCGCGTCGCGACGCGCTCGATTTACTGCGTGGCTTGTGGAGGTGATGACAGGTGGCAATCTGGATAAGGTGATAAGGTGACACGTGGCAATGCTGCTGGAAACTCAATGATTATGCATATGTGGCAATGACGTGGCGATGTGGATTATCGGCACCATATGATGATGACACGTGGCATGCGATGATTGGTTGATGATGACGTGGCGGTGACTTGACAATTTTGACTCGGTCTTCTGCTGATGTGGCGATGACGTGGGTGACACGTGGCGAAGGCGATTGTCGGCACCATATGATGATGACACGTGGCACGACTCATGTTAGCGGATGGGCTGTGATGTTGACATGTGGCAGGCGCATGTTAGCAGGTCAAACTTTTCAGATTCTGACACGTGTCCTCCGGCGCACATTAGCAGCTCTTGGCGCATGTTAGGCGTCGCGACGCGCAAAATTACCAAATTGCAATTTTTTTCCGTTTTTCACTGTTTTGGCCCCAAATCACCTCCAGAGAGTCCTGAAACTTTATTTATCTACAAAATAACACAAAACACATCAAAATATTCACAAAACTCAAGAAACTATACAAAATATTAAGTTAAATGAGTGAGAAATAGTGATATAATTACCACTCATCATACCCACAAACCTAATATTTTGCTAGTCCTCGAGCAAAACACAGAATAAAATAACATAAACATCTTTAAAATAAAATTTAACTAAGCCACTTTCGTAGGGATCACAGTTGCATTTAGCATATGCAATAAGCCTTTAAACCCCTATGTGTCCCTAGTGGACGAGTTGTAGTCTTGTGAGGGTTTACAACAATGATACCCACAAACATTTTACAAAAGTAAAAAGGTAGTGAAACTAATGCACACAAAAGCAAAAAGACAAGAGAAAATAGAATTAAAGAGTTAGTGACTAATCATGTGAAACTTCTACTCCAAGTTACTAGTTGTTTTGTTTCTTTCTAAATTACCAAATAAGTAAATTCTCCGTTTATTTTTACCATTCTTCATAAACACAATCAACAAAATATTAATCAACTCATTTTGCCCACAATAGTCACAAGTACAGTTGAGAATAGAGTAATATTTTTGTCCTAAAGTTTTATCAGAATTCACACATTTTAGCAGCAATGGAATAGTTTTTCTGATTTTTTTCTTTGATTTTTTGATTTTTTTTATTTATATACAATATCTTCCATCTATGTTGCGAGTGTTGGGTAGGTGGCTCCCAAACCAGTTGGCTTTAGGGCACCAGGTGTTAAGACACCCATACAGACTTAATTACTCAGACTTCAGATATATATATTTTTGCAACATCATTGATCCATGTAGCGAGCTTTGATCCAATGTCTTAAACAGTAGAAAAAGAGTTTAAAAGATAGTACCTGGTTAACTGAAATTCTACACGAAAAGTTAAAGGTTAAGATCCAGATTAATCCGACGCCTCTTACCATGATCGTCATCAGACCAATTTATATTTGAAATGATAGAGTCAATTTGTGGTTCATAGGCTAAGATTTGGTCAATTAGATCCGGAGCAGTTCTGGCAGTGAAGAGGAGTTCTTTTAAAGGTTTTGACACGAACCCATTTCTCCGGGCATCATCAAGAAACACACAAAGAAAATCATAAAATCCTTCAACGTTGTACAGTCCAAGCAGTTTCTGATGTATGTTCAGGTTCTCCCAAGATAACACTGTAAAAATTTACTCCAATGTAACTAAGCCATCTGGCAAAGCAATAAAAGCATCAGCACAGTTAATCATTTCTACCAATCGTTCAGACATATCTGGCACGATCAGTTCATCTCCGTTTGATGGTCTAATAAGATTTGCTTCTGCCAAGGGTTTTGGGATGATTCCCAAAACGTGACTGCATCCCTCCAGTACAGCTTTTGAAACGATCCCCATAAGTCCAAGATTGCCTCCGCCATATACTAAGTGCATATTCCTTGCAGCTAAGACTCGACCCAATTCATGTGCTGCTTCTACTTATTGTGGCTTAACACCAACACTAGTACCGCAAAACACACAGATGTTTTCAACTCGTCTTCTTGAAGTGGCTTCCATGTTTTACTCTGTATGTCTTCAAAAGTGCAATGATGAGTTGAATTTATAACACCTGAAAAAGGTGAGTAAAATAATAGCACTAGTACCTACCAAATGACAATTATTATTTAACAGTAAAATAAATCGTGATAGTAAAAAAGGTCTGGATCCTGTCAGAAAAAATAAAAGAAAACAACAAAACAAATTACAATTATTAGGAAAAGACAAAGAGATATAATATCTACAAATATTTACGGCTTAATTGACGTCTATGCGTCAGGGACAAGCTTCCCATCCAATTTTCTTATAAATTGGCAAACAAGGTCTTTTTTAGTCAGATACTCGAGACTTAACTGTTGTCTTTCTTTTTGAAATTGTGTATGTAATTTGCGAAAGGCTATGTGAACATATCCACTGGATGCGTCTCAAGAGTCGAAGATATATCATCTAAAGACTCCTTACTCAAGTCATCCCTAATGAATTTAATTTTGTCTTCGCGATTATCAGACACAATTCCTAAAGAACGACAACGAGTATTACAATTCCAGCGTGCAAATTTGTAACAAACACCCATTTGCTTAGCTCTACGTTTCTTTGCATAGGTGCTTCTTCCAAAACCAGGCAGATGTGAAATAAAAGAGTCAGAAGACTCACCTGCCAATCAGACCCATGCTTCAATAATCCAACGAATATAAGTTGGAATACCTTTGATCATCAGTAGTCTCATCCGTTCCAAGTGAGCTTTGTAGACTTTCATCAGAGATTTTTGAGGGAGAGAAGGAAATTGCTTGTGAAGATTTGAGAAATTCTTCCATCCTGAAATAACTTATCCTGCAAAAATTAAATACACAAAAATAAAACACACCAAATAACAATATATACAAAAATTGCATGGGTTGCCTCCCTGCGAGCGCTAAGTTTAACGTCGTCAGCTAGACGTGACTTCTCGAACGTTAGGCTGGATCTGATAGTGTAACACTTTCTTTTTGTCGCACAAATGATTCTTCCCAGTAGTGTTTGACACGCTGACTGTTAACCTTGAATGTGTTGTTGGTGTTGGAATCCAGTAACTCAACAGCTCCATATGGAAAAACCTGAGTGATCACAAATAGACCTGACCAGCTTGATTTCAACTTTCCAGGGAAAAGTTTCAACCGTGAATTGTACAACAACACTTGCTGCCTTGGTTCCAACTGTCTGTGCACTATTTTTCGATCATGCCATTTCTTGGTCTTTTCTTTGTACAATCTGGCATTCTCATAAGCCTATAAGCAAAATTCATCCAATTCGTTGAGTTGGTGGAGTCTTTTCTCTCCTGCAGCTTGTGGATCAAGATTCAACTTCTTTAGTGCCCAGTACGCCTTGTGTTCAAGCTCAACAGGCAGATGACATGCTTTTCCAAACACCATTCGATATGGGGACATACCAATGAGTGTCTTGTAAGCTGTCTGATAGGCCCATAATGCATCATCCAGTTTTGTAGATCAGTCCCTTCTTGTTGATCCGACGGTTCTTTCCAAGATTCTTTTGATCTCTCTATTTGAAACTTCAACCTGTCCATTTGACTGTGGATGGTAAGCAGTGGCAACCTTGTGAGTAACTCCATATTTGGATAGGAGTGCATCGAAGTATCTGTTGCATAAATGTGAGCCACCATCGCTGATGATTGCACGAGGTGTTCCAAAGCGAGTGAAAATATTATTTTTAAGGAATTTGATCACCACTTTTGAATCGTTGGATGGCAGTGCAAAATCTTCAACCCATTTGGAGACGTAGTTTACAGCAACCAGGATGTACAAGTTTCCGAATGATGGAACAAAGGGTCTCATAAAATCTATACCCCACACATCAAATATCTCTACTTCCAGAATGTTTTGCAAAGGTCCTTCATTTCTCCTGGAAATATTCCCCGTTCTCTGGCACATGTCACATTGAAGAGCAAAAAGATAAGCATCTTTAAAAAGAGTGGGCCAAAACAAACCTGGTAGTAGGAATTTGGCTGCAGTTTTATTCCCGCTTAAGTGTCCGCCATATGGTGATGAATGACAGTGTTGCAAAATATTGTTGACCTCCTCATGTGGAACACACCATCTCAATAGTTGATCAGCACATCATTTGAATAGGTACGGCTCATCCCAAACATAGTGCTTGACTTCCTTGAAGAACTTCTTTCGTTGCTGAGTTGTCCATTCCAACGGCCATTTTCCTGATACAATGAAGTTGACATAGTCATCATACCAATGGACATCCTGATGTTTCATGGCAAATAGCTATTCATCTGGAAAAGTTTCTTTGATTGACATTTCTTTGCCAGCTGTTTCTCCATTCTCGAGCCTCGATAGATGATCTGCCACTTGATTTTCTGTCCATTTCCTGTTTCTGATCTCCACGTCAAATTCTTACAGAAGAAGTATCCAACGGATCAATCTGGGTTTGGCATCTTTCTTCGTGATCAAGTATTTGATTGCTGAATAATCTGTGTAGACCACCACTTTGGGACCCAGCAGATAGGAGCAGAATTTGTCAAAAGCATACACAACTGCGAGCAACTCCTTTTCGGTGGTTGTGTAGTTGAGTTGAGCTTCATTCAAAGTTCTGCTGGAATAGTAAATGGTGTCAAAAATCTTTGCTTTGCGTTGTCCCAAAACTGCACCTACTGCAAAATCACTAGCATATCACATCACCTCAAATGGAAGGGTCCAGTCTGGCGCTACAATGATGGGAGCAGAGACCAGCTTCTGTTTTAAGATCTCAAAAGCTTCATGGAATTCTTTGGTGAAGTTGAAAGACACATCATTCTCTAGAAGATTGCATAAAGGTTTAGCAATCTTGGAAAAGACTTTGATAAATCTCCTGTAAAAGCCAGCATGTCCAAGAAAGTTCCGAATCCCTTTGACTGATGTTGGTGGAGGTAATTTCTCAATTGTTTCGATCTTTGCTTTGTCTACCTCGATTCCATTTTGTGAGATCCGATGTCCAAGAACAATGATTTCCTGTACCATGAAGTGGCATTTCTCCCAGTTGAGTACCAGGTTTGTATCTTCACATCTTTGTAACACCTGTTCCAAATTTTGCAAACAGTGGTCAAAAGAATCTCCAAACACAGAGAAGTCATCCATAAAAACTTCTATACTCTACTCCAGCATGTCTGAGAAGATGGCCATCATACAACGCTGAAATGTGGCAGGTGCATTACATAATCCAAATGGCATCCTGTGGAAAGCAAAAGTACCATAGGGACATGTAAATGTGGTTTTCTCTTGGTCTTCTGGGCGATAGAAATCTGATTGTACCCTGAATATCCATCCAGAAAGCAATAAAACTCATGTCCCGCCAGTCTATCTAACATCTGGTCAATGAATGGTAGCGGAAAATGGTAATTCCTTGTTGCTTTGTTCTGCTTCCGGTAGTCCATGCATACTCTCCATCCAGTCACTGTTCTTGTTGGAATCAGCTCGTTCTTTTCATTGGTGACAACAGTAATTCCTTCTTTCTTCGGTACACACTGCATATGACTCACCCAAGTACTGTCTGAGATGGGGTATATGATGCCAGCATCCAACCATTTGATTATTTCTTTCTTTACGACCTCCTTCATGATTGGATTGAGTCTCCGTTGATGCTCCACTGTGGGTTTGTACTCATCATTCATCATAATCTTGTGCATGCAAAATGATGGACTAATGCTTCGAATGTCTGCTATAGTCCAGCCAATGGCTCTTTTATGCTCTCGTAATACTCTCAGTAACTTTTCTTCCTGCTCCAATGTTAGTGAAGAATAAATAATAACAGGTAATTCAGAAGAGTTTCCAAGAAATGCATACCTGAGATGGCTCGGAAGTAACTTCAGCTCCAGCTGTGGTGGTTCTTCAATCGAAGGCTTGATTCGATCTTTCCTTGGCAGATCCAGGCTTTCCACTTGTGGTGTCGATTTGAATTGGAATGGTTTGTCAAGGTAGTTGATACATTCCAGGATTTCAGTATCTAGCTCGCTGTCAGTCATGTTGGTGATGCAAGCTTCAAGTTTGTCCGTGGGAGTTGTATCAATATCATGGATGAGGCTATCAACAACATCAATTCTGAAACATTCTTCCTCATTTTCTTCACTTGGGAATTTCATGGCTTTGAAAACATTGAAGGTAACTTCTTGGTCCTGAACTTTCATGGTTAGTTCTCTTTTTTGTACATCAATCACAGTTCGACCTGTTGCCAAAAATGGTCTCCCAAGGATGATAGACACATATTTGTCTTCTTCCATGTATAGGATAATGAAATCTGCTGGGAGAATGAGTTTGTCAACTTTGACCATGACATCTTTAATGACTCCTCTCGGGAATACGAGTGTTCGATCAGCAAGTTGTAGTGAGACTGAGGTAGGCATTGCTTCTCCAATTTGCAGTTTCCTGTAAATAGAAAAAGGTATTAAATTAACACTTACACTTAAATCACATAAATCCTTACCGATATAATGTTCTCCAATGGTGCATGGGACAGTAAAACTGCTAGGATCTTTCAATTTTGGGGGAAGTTTCCTTTGAATAATGGCATTGCATTCTTCCGTCAATGCTATTGTCTCGTAATCTCCCAATCTTCATTTTCGTGAAAGAATATCTTTCATGAATTTGACATAGCTGGGCCTTTCTTCCCAGGCTTCTGCAAATGGGATGTTGATGTGCAGCTTTTTAAAAACCTCTAGGAATCGAGCAAACTGCTTGTCCAGTTTTTTTTTTCTGAAGACGCTGAGGAAAATGTGGAGGTGGAATGATCTGATCTTTTTCTTTTTCCTCCATCTGTAGAACTGCATCTTTTTAAAGTTCTTCAATTGTTGCCTTGATTCCAACATCTTTGTTGATTTCAGTACCGCTTTTCAAGGTGGTGGCTTGACATTGCTCATTCCCTCGGTTCTTTGGATTTGGTTCTGTATTACTAGGAAGATTTCATGGCGGTATGTAACTCTGAGCATTGGCCAGTTGTCCAATTTGATTCTCCAATGCTTTGATGGAACCAGATTGGCTTTGAAATATAACATCATATGCTGCTTGTTGCTTTTTGAACATCTCTGCAATCTATTCTTTCATTTCTGGTTCTTTTTCATGTTTCTGGCCTTTGTTCTGTTGTTGAAATCTTGGTGGTGGATAGTTCTACTGTTGGAATCCAGGTGGTGGATTGTTCTTTTGCCCTGAATTGTTGCCCCATGAAAAATTGGGATGATTCATCCACCCTGGGTTGTAGGTGTTGGAATATGGATTGTTCCCTGTCTGTTGAAATTGTTGACATAATTCACCGTCTCTTCAAGTTGGTTTGATTCTGGTGCTCCTCCATATGGTGAACTTGTGGATCCAGTGGTAAGAGTCTCCATGAATTTGCATATCTGATCCAGCTTGGCGTTGACTGCTGTATTGGCTCCAACTTCATAAATTCCTGCAATTCTTTAGATCATGCTCCTTTCTAATGGCCACAAGGAATTATTGTTAGTCATTTCTTCGATTAGGTCCCAGGCTTGATCTTTTACTTTTGCCATTAAAGCTCCTCCAGCAGCAGCATCGATTGTGGTTCTCATCAGTCCAGAAAGTCCATTATAGAAAGTTTGGACTTGAAGCCATTTTGAAATCTCATGGTGAGGACATTTTCGGAGCAAATCTTTGTACCTTTCCCAAGCTTCGTAGAGAGTTTCCGTGTCTTGTTGTACAAATGATGTGATGTCATTCCTCAGCTTTCTAGTTCTGGCTGGTGGAAAGTACTTTGCAAGAAATTTGGTAGCTAAAGTGTTCCAAGTTGTGATGGAACCTGCTGGTAGTGAATGTAGCCAAGCTTTAGCTCTGTCCTTCAAGGAGTATGGAAAAACCCGCAGTCTCATTACTTCTTCAGCTTCTCGGTTATAACTGAAAGTGCCGCAAACTTCCAGGAAGTTGCTAATGTGGGTATTAGGATCTTCAGTTGCTTTTCCCCCAAACTGCACTGACTGCTGAATCATCTGAATGCATGTTTTGATGTCACACACATTTTCTGGTAAATGAGGAAGTACAATATAAGAAATGAAGCCGTCGACCACTGGAACGGTTCTGTCTCGAATGGGTATTGGTGGTGCAACTTCCAGAGGTTCAGGTTCCATGTTAACTAAAGCTTCTTGGCCTTCACGCCTTTCCCTTCTCAACTGTCTGATGGTTCTTTCAATTTCCAGGTCAAACGGTCGGAGTTCAAAGCTTCTGGTTCGTCTCATGTAGTTTCTGAGAACCTGAAACACAAGAAAACAAAAACAATAAGTAAAAAGAAATTAGATACAAGTAAAGGTATCTAACCTCAAAACTAATAGTGAAAGATAAATAAGTCCCCGGCAGCGGCGCCAAAAACTTGACCGGCGTAATCACACGCGTATAACGCAAGCGCACGTATCGTTCAAGTAGTATAACAAGTATCGATCCCACGAGGACTTAATACCTAATATTTTAATTTTATGAGGTCAAATGATTACTAATATGTAACAGGTTGATTGATTGATGGTGATGATTTTAAACTTAAAAACAAGTAAATAAAATTGCTCGAATGTAGGTTTAAGAAAATTCAATATTAAGGAACTATTTAGGGTTGTGAATCTTTCTAATATCTTTTAAGAGATGAAGTGGTTAGTTCATGTTTGTGTAATAAATTAGTTTACTAACTTGGAACACGAAATTATGCAAAAGCCTCTGTCGATGGCCAGACGTAAATACCCAGTTAACCCAATTGAACCATATGTCTGTCAACCAAATTACCTGGATTCATTAAGTTTAAGTTCCAATTATGGCTACCCCCGCCCGACAGGTATATGTTTATCCTGTAAAGAAATCTATTAAAGGGTTATCTATCCTCAAGGAAGATCGTGAGCTATTAAGTCTAAGGCTGAAACCTAAAATTCCTTTGTCAGGTTTATTTTAGATTTACCAGATCAATCTTATTAGTGACCAATTAACAAGACGCATTAAGCTTAAGACTTAATAAGTAAACCTTTAAATTACCCAAACTACAAAATAACCCATTATAAACCGGTGATATTAGAATTCATCACAACCCTAGATAACTAACTTAGTTACGACACATAACTAGGGCTAGTAAAAACTTAAAAGTAAAAGACATAAAATAAAATGCTGAAAAGTAAATAAAGAAAATTACAATAAAAGAAAATGCTAGGGCTAGAGGATATACTTTTATCACTATTATTTTAGATATCTCCCTTAATATAATATATTAACTTGTGTGATATTACCAACCAGCCATATAGGCGGTAACCTGATTAAGTCAAATTAAGTCCATAAACCAGCCATATAGGCGGAAATTACCAACCGACCAACCAGGCGGTATCCATGCTTAGTCAGATTAAAACTTGTTTATAAATGATTACCAACCGGCCAATATAGCGGTATCCTCATTAAGTCAAATTTTAAATAGTGAATATATTATAATTATGGAGATTAATCTAAATAGCAGTAATAAAAGTTTTACCTTTCACCCTAACAGTGGGAAGTTACCTCCTCATCGCTGAATAGTAAAGACTGAAAAAGTAAAGAAAATAAATTATTATTATAGAACGTAATTAAAATTAATTACAAAACTGAAATTTTAAGAAAACTAGATATAAAACTCACTATTTACATCAGAGAATTCAGAGAGAAAGGTACATCTGAAACTGAAATCTCGAACTGAATTTATAGGCGTTGATAGGGTGTCCGCGTCGCGACACGCAAGGCTTTGCTCGTCACGACGTGCTCGATTTGCTGTGTGGCTTGCAGAGGTGATGACACGTGGCAATCTGGATAAGGTGATAAGGTGACACGTGGCAAGGCGGCTGGAAACTCAATGATTATACTGATGTGGCAATGGCGTGGCGATGTGGATTGTCTGCACCATAGGATGATGACATGTGGCATGCGATGATTGGTTGATGATGACGTGGCGGTGACTTGACAATTTTGTCTTGGTCTTCTGCTGATGTGGCGATGACGTGGGTGACACGTGGCGAAGGGGATTTCCGGCACCATAGGATGATGACACGTGGCACGGCGCACGTTAGCGAATGGGCTGTGATGTTTACACGTGTCAGGCGTACGTTAGCAGGTCAAACTTTTCAGATTCTGACACGTGTCCCCTGGTGCACGTTAGCAGCTCTTGGTGCATGTTAGGCGTCGCGACGCCTAAGACTTGCGCGTCACGACGCGCAAAATTACCAAATTGCCATTTTTTTTTTCCGTTTTTCACTGTTTTGGCCCCAAATCACCTCCAGAGAGTCCAGAAACTTTATTTATCTACAAAATAACACAAAACACATCAAAATATTCACAAAACTCAAGAAACTAT
Source organism: Zanthoxylum bungeanum (assembly GCA_019454045.1). Lineage (NCBI taxonomy): Eukaryota > Viridiplantae > Streptophyta > Magnoliopsida > Sapindales > Rutaceae > Zanthoxylum > Zanthoxylum bungeanum. Next base: position 43,548 of record SKCR01003448.1, read on the forward strand.
ACAAAATATTAAGTTAAATGAGTGGGAAATAGTGATATAATTACCACTCATCAACTCATTTGATGTGATTTGTCTTCTCTCAAAAATCTCTTTAGAGGCTTCAAAATTATGTTATGAGACTCCACTCTAGGTTTTGGGACGAGTTGTTGCTTATATAGGAGGTCCAATGGGTGCTTCCTTGTTAAAAATCGTATCCAGAATGAACTAAATACTTCTCCAACCCGTGACTCTCATTTTGCTTCATTGGCGCGTCGCAATGCTCGATGGTGGGCGTTAATGGTATTTGGGCAGTTCATGGGCTGCCTAAACAGTGACCAATTCACTGTTTTGGCAGCCATTACCTGGTAAGCTCAAAACGCACCAGGTAACGCCGTTTTCACTTATTTTCACTCCGAAATAATTTTCGGAAATGATCCTAACTCCCAATACACATCCAACATATCCAAATGACATATTTTTCATCACTAAATTTCCAGAATTTTCTGGTCTAAAACAGTGAGGAAAAATTATCATTTTTCATGCTTTAAATCCAATTTTCTCAAGACTAATCAAATTAATCTTACACCAAATCAAAGTCACCACTAATAGAGAACTTTAGAAAAATTCTAGGCATACAAGAATGGTCATTACACTCTAGAATGGAAACCAAGTTCCGAACAATAAATTGAACACAAATTATACTAATTTAATTTAAAGTATATTTACACATGCTCAAAGTCACTCAATCAATCATCCAAATCAAAAAGCCCCAAATTTATAGACTAAAAGAAACCCTAGAACAATTCTAGAAAACCAAGAATAAGAAAAAATATTTTCTAGCTAAAGGAAATAAAGACTAGATCACAAATCTTCAAAAATCCTTAAACTTTTTTATTGGTTTAATCATTTTCTTTCTTATCTCTCAAAATTAACTTTGGAAGCTCTAAAAAATGGAGTGAGTTTCGTGCACCCCTCATCCAAGGAGAAAGAGAAAATATTTTTATTTTTATATTTGGTGGTAGAGTTAGTTGGGGGAAAATGGACAATTTGATTATTCAAAATAATCAATCAAAATTACTTGGCAAATAAGCCATCCACATGGCTAAAAATTTGACATATATTAAACCAAATATTTACACATATAAGTTAAATAATAAAAAGTCAAACATTACATTTAATAAAGACTATTATTATTTACTTTACATGTGTCAACATACAATATGTTAATGAATGTGTATCTAATAAAAATATACATTAGAACGACCAAAATTTCCCCGACATGTGTAAAAGTCATTTACCGATTAAACTAATTTAATCTGATACTATATTATGAATAATCAGTATTATTCATAACGTGTTGTCCAAGTGCTCAATGAGTACACTTCATATTGTGGGACTCTCTAAGTTCAGGTACATATGTCACGAAATCCAATTTCGTGCCCATAATTCACCTACTCGTAAATTATGACTACTATGGATTATCTCGATGAACTATGCGAGTCGAGATCATCACATACGTATAATCCTACTATCACACGCTATTCATATTATACCAGGGATATAGATGAGGACGTCAAATCCCTAAGGTATAATATAGTCGACTTACAAATTTATGTTCTATAAATAACACTCGGAACCCGCTTCTACAGTGTACCACGATCATGGATTTAACGGACCGTAAACACGTGCAGGATATATATGCCATATACATAGGACTGGCAGATTCTATCTTGATACACACCGGATATCATGAGCATCAGTCCATTCCAGATAAAGAGGCGAAGGTATGACCTAAATAGGTCGTTGACGTGACTGTCATTAAAGTATGAAGGATAACTCATATATCCACCGTGGTATCTCAAGTCTAAACACCACTATGCTACTCGACTCAAGAAGATTCTTATTGACGTTGGTGTACCATCTATTAGGAAATCTTCTGTGAGTCGCTCAGTGTTTATTGAATAAACACATACATGTCTATACAAGTCTCTGAATACTCATTGCTCACTGGGATAAACCATCGGACCAAGTCTCGATATACGACATGTACTAGTCTCAGTGGATTTTACTAATCGACCCGTGTCAGTAAATATTGACAAAGAACTTTATTTGAGAATATACAACTTATAGTGACGTTTAGATTTAATTTTATTCTAATCAAATTAGATCGAATATATATATATATATATATATATATAAGACAATATGTGTTACCATAAATATGTAATATTATGGAAAAATAATTGTTCATATTCATGAATCAGACATAAACACGATCCGGATTGACGCTCCGAGCACTAACCCTAACAATTTCTTCCACTTACTCTAGTGTCAATCCATGGTATCATATATAAATCTTTATGTTATTGTACATAAGAGCTCACCTAGCACTCAAGAGGTAGGCATAAACGAGTAGGTCCGCTATAACATTTTGAGTTTGTCCAACAATCTCAAATGTTTCCCTTAGCCAACATCATTCAAATTTTGTAGAACCTAAGTTCTACATCAAAATGACTTAAATGTGACATCAATATTGCGCTACAGCTACTGAGTTGTCTAAGTATTTAAATATCAAATCCACAATACTATGCAGACAACCGCAAACACAATACTAATACCAAAACTCATAGTATACAAGGTCACTAAGCAACTTTATAAGTCATTATTTTATAAGTTATAATTAATTCCACTCGCACAGTGGAATCAATTCCACTATACAAAATGGATGATATATGACTTTTCTTAAACTGTGATTGTACCGCATCTCTAACTCGACTTGGTGGACTCAACACCCTAGTGAATGTCATCAGTATCCATCCACTCGAGCTCGTCCTTCGAGTATACCTGCGGAACAAGAAACTGAGAGTGGGGGGGTTAGATCGTTTGAACGATCTAGTGAGTGGACAGTTTAAAACGAAAACTGATTCTTTTTGAAAATTCATGGTTCTAAAAACCGAAAATCCTCCCAGAAAAATAATATTTTCTGAAATCTCTTTCTTATCTGAAAACACATCTCTTTCTACAAAACTATTCTGGAAAATATTTTCTGAAAACACTTTCATAAAACTTATCTTTTTCGAAAATTCTGTTTTTGGAAATCCGTTTCTGAAAATCCATTTCTGAGAAATCTGTATCTGAAAAATATGTATCTGAATATCTGGCGCATGGGGGTGTTACGTCTCGCCATCCCTCCATACGTAAAATCTAGCGCTTGGGGGGCATCCCTCTGTATGCAAATATCTGGTGGTCTTGGGTCGTTACGTCTCGCCATCCCCAAAGCCAAAAATCTAGAGCCGGGGGTGCGGATCTATGCTACCATCCAGACACTGAATCTGTGATCTATGGGCATCTGTCATCCCTAGTCCTGAACTACATGTGCACACGATATCTGTATCCATCAATTCCATATCTGTGTCAAGTTACATCTGAGATGGGTTTTTCTCTCATGCCTCCAAAAACATAAAACTCATTTCATAAAACATTACTTTCTAAAGCATTACTCAAACCATTTTAGTTCATAAAACATCTGAGATAAACTTGGCTAACGCCCTAAATGCGCAAAAGTTTCATCTAAAAAACCTATTAGTAAACATAAATTTTAGAAAAGAGTCTGCTCACCGATTTGGAATCTGGCTGGCATTTCTTCACTTTGCCGAAGGAAATTACGGTTCATGCGATAATCTATAATTAATAAACCTGATTAGAATGTAGGTTGTGGGGTTTTCTTAATTCAAGCAATTGCTATCACTACGAGACGTATCATGCCTGTGTCATGAGGTAATGTATTTATGTGAGCTGATACGAGACCCTAAGGGTGGCCTGTAACATGCTAGGGTGAAACTGAAATGGACTAAAACTGGTTCTAATGAAATTTTGGTCATGTGTTGTGATGCTTTCCCTTGGGCGTCGCAAGACTCACATATATAACTGAACCGGTAAGCATCATCTGCTTCCACGTCACGACGCAAGGGTTGGGCATCACGACTCCCACACGCGTCGCGACACTATATTCTGAGCATCGCAATGTCCACCAAACAGAATGAGGCAGTGAGCTTCCTCTGTTATCCATGTCGCGACACTATCCTTATGGTGTCGTGACGCCCCCACGATAAAATTGAAACATAAGCCATCTTCTTGCTACGTGTTGCGACTCTAGTTCATTGGCGTCGCGACGCTCGACTGATTTCAGGCCCAAACATGACTCTTCACTATGACAATGCTCAAAGTGATTCCCCACACTATCATCCAACTTCAACATATATCAAAAATCATCTCATATTCTCAACCTAAATACAACTATTATCTAATATCATCAAATCTCAAAGAATATTTCCCCAAAAAATTAATACACATAAAAGTTTTATTCCATGCTAAAATCATTCAAGACACTTCTCAAAATGCATGCTAATAATGCTTTCAATGCCAGTTAAGTAAATTCCAACTCTGGGGCATGCATGGTGTGAATTTGGGACTTGATTTATTTGCCCAAATCTAAAAATTAATGAGAGAAAAAGAGTTAGAAGCTTACTTTTGTGTGTTTGGAACTTGAGAATCATCATTTTTCATCAAAACTTGCATTAGGAAGAAGAAAAATTTTGAAAGCCCTCTTGCCCTAATTCACGTTTTTGTCTTTGAAGGAGATGAGTGAATAGTGTCCTTTATATAGGTAATGGCTGATTTTTTTGTAATAAAATGAGTGGTTGTGATGGTGCCACATCACCAAAATCTAGGTCATTCTCGAAATTACTATAGCTTCCACGGAAATCTCGATTTTTTACTTATTTTTTATTCAAATTTGGAAAACTGTCCAACACGAAAGTTGTAGGTCTCGATCTTAGCTTTCCGAAAATATATTGTTCATAAAGATCGGATATTGTATGAAAATATTACTGCCTAAATATCACAGGCTGTCCGAGTTTAATCTTGGAATGAATTCCGTATCAGAACTGCGAGGAACTTGCCGAATGTCCCAAAAGTCTTTCCATGAGCACATACATGCTTGAACATGATTTTCATCATGTATCATGCCTCCGATAACGTAATATTCATCGGCCTCTGATAACATACAACTCGTCGGGATTACCAAGTGTTACATAATCTCAATGAATAAGAAACTCGTTCTTAATATCTCAAAGATATTATAGAATATGTTTCAAGTTCCATCCTATAGTATACAATATATCAAAATATCTCATAACAATTACGACTAAATTGATATCTTTTATCGTACATAATATAATATTCATTATGCCATCCTTATATGATGCATAAGATTGACTAGACATTCTAATCAATTTCTCTTTCGACTAAGGAATCATCCTTTACGAAAGCTGAATACCATATCTAAAAGACACATTAACTGTCCAACAGTTACATTAACTGTCCAACAGTTACATTAACTGTCACAAATATAGTCATATTGTGTCTTTTATTAGATCATATCTAATGCACGATTAATGAGAATATCTCACAAGTCTCTTAGTTTTATATCACATATAAAACTTTACATCAAATATAACAGAGACTACTCTCACTGCATTCACGGAGAAAAGAAGACTTAGGTAGATATTTTACCTCATAAACATCTCATTATTACCTTAATAATGATAATATCGTTAGAATATATAACATTAGAAAGAAATTTGTACGCTCTCACTAACCCTACGATCACATATGTATTCTCTATGTTTTGATAGAATCAGACAATCTGTCTCGTTTTAAAATTAAAGAACACACATTTTCAGAAAGTTTATCTAAATCTACAATAGGTTCTATAAGCTAGTATACCAAACTGCTATCTTAGCAAAATACAAACTCTAGGGCCATTCCACAATGGAATGACACTTTGCATTCTTATCCAAAATGCACAGTCTAATATTAACATTAATCAACAGATCTTTAATTGTTCAATTAATGCGACTAGAGATAAATTTCCTCAGAATCTATAAAATATTATTGAGTATAACCTTTCTCATTGTCATACTACAAAGGTCAAACCTTTAATAAGCTCACTTTACTTTTGCTGGGGAAATCATTTGCACATTTTATGAGAAATTCATAACAAAAGCTCTATCAAGTTCAAAACTTGATTCTAGTAAGTTATGAACAATCTTAGATTTATGGTTTAATGCAAACTTCCAGAATTGATATTAGGTATCGCTTCCATTATAAGTTACTGGATAATTTCCTTCAATAAGAAAACAGTTGAATCATTAAGTACCAAATACTCCACAATTGATTTTGACATCCTATAGGACTTATATGGAAGATGTCTAAAGGTCTTTTCATCTAATTAATTATGTAGTTTCATTTATAGTTTATCACTCTCGTATTTGACATCAATTAGTCAAGTTTTTTCTACAATCGTCAACATCTAATGTAACACACCAAGTAATAAAACCATTTTATATCTCGGGATCGTAGAAAAAGATATTCTATCAAATATAATACTAGATTCTATTAAATAGATTAAATGACAAACTTTTACTTGTACCTTCGAGGCGTAAATACTTTCAATTGTACAACCATTCTATAAAAGAAAGATTCAAATCCCAAACTTTTCAAGATTCAAATTTTCTACTGATACATATCATATACGTAACTATAGAAAATTATAGAATCTTAATTAAAATGATAAATTAGTGTTACTGGAGCATATCCCCAAGAGTATTGAAATTAATTCGGTAACACTCAATATCTAACGAATCAAATTATATAAGATTTGATTCCTCATACTCACCAATTCCATCGCGATTGAATCGTAGAATGTTAATATTGAGTAAGAGTCATATTCATTAAATAATCATAGAACTTATTATCATAAATTCATCAGTTTGATCATATGAGACATCTTTAAACAATTCAAAAACTCACGATGAATTTTAAAGATAAATTTTTCAAAACTTCATATCGAAATTCTTTGAACCAGTCAAAATCGATCCACATTTCATCAGAACAAATTGAAAGTTCTCGGACCTTTTAAGGCGTTCAATATGTGTTCTTTCATAAACATATAACTAAGTCATGACAACTCATTAACTAAGTTACGAATTAAAGAAAACTACCTAAGATAATTTATAATTAATTAAACTACATACATCCAATGTATTAGTTTAATAAATTTGTGGTCCAATGACGATCATTGGTTAAATAAGATTTTAATCACATTCCTTGAATACGATATTCATTAAATAGATATGGATATGTGGTGTGATCTCGTATCAGACCATCATTTACCATGCGGGATACGCATTTAATGCTTAAGTGATAAAACTTCATAAACTAATGTTCTAAGTTATTTACTTAATCGAATATTTTTCTTAATGTTTATCTCTATGTCAATGACACTACTAGTTGTATTAAAGTATGTAACAACTGTTTATATAGAACAAGTAACTATCCAATAGTCACAAGTTTTGATATCAAATATCAAAACAATCATTGAATAATATTTTAAATAATTAGACGGGAGATTTGGTATCAAATACCTATAGTTATCGTGTTGTGAGAATCGATATTCTCTACACACAACTATACACATCTCTTTTATTTAGCTTTCTAATTTGCATTCAACTATTCACAACAGTTGTAAATAATTGACTAGCAAACAGTATCGTACACGTGACCTCTAAATGTCACTAAAGTCAAGAAACGTCATTATCAGATAAACAAATACCTAATGGGGTTTTTCTTAATGCCAATGAAGAATATCGAGACATGAACCATATCATGTCAATCCTTACTGCACATGAAACTATTCTCTCTAAAAGTAATATCCTAAACTAGTCTACTCCAGAACCTATTCTAGAAATCTATAACAAGAAATGAAGTCAGAAAATATATATCAAATATGCATGCAGTGGATTAGAAGTTAAAATCTACCTATATGACAGAATAAGAAAAACAATAACAGCTAATTTTCATAACATTACACACTGCCTAAGTTATGGATTTTTAACCTAGCAATGTCTCCCACTACTTTACGTAATACCGTAATCCCCAATAGAAAATGGAAATTCAATAATTAAATCGAATTCCATAATGAGAATTGGACCCCATGAATATATTGACTCACAGATTTGGTACGTTGTCGCCTACGTATATTCACAAGTAGATAACTCATTGTCAATCACACTCGCTGTGACTCCTGATTTTGGTCCTGACCGTTTCTCGTTGTGACAACTTTGGCACGTTCACATAAGGCTTATCAAGGCTACACTTGTCAATGACAAACTCAAGCTACCGATGTAGTCCTAGTCCTGACAGCTTTAGCACGTTCAGGATTTCCACTTTCACGTGAATTTGTCTCTTATCATATAAGTTATGCAGGCGTAAATGAACCATCAGCCATAACTGCACAGCTTTGGCGCGATACAACTACAACATCAAGAAATCATTCGCATCTGTACTGACAAGGCGGGCCAATAAACAAGTATTCCTAATACTAGTTGCTATAAAACCTTATTAAGTGGGGATATTCCTAAAGTAGGTTTTACTCTACATCAAATGCAGATATTTAATCTAGATTAATTTCTCAATAGTTTAATTCTACCAAGGAAAACATAATTTAACTTAACCATTAAATCTCTATTACATTTCTCGTTAGCGTAGAACCAAAAAATCAAGAAACATCTAGATTACAAGCATGAGCAAATATCAAAATTGGATTATATATCATATATCAAGCATGAAATATGTGATGAATGTAGGATTCGACCCGCTCTGATACCATTTGATTGGGGTCATTTGCTGCGGAAGCGCGGTTCAGGCAAAATCATAATTTTAAAACTTTTAAAATTACCGAATAAATTATTTGATATCATATATCTATAATTTATTCATATTTCACCTAAACATATTATTTGATATCATATAACAACATAATTAATAATGAAAATATTAGGAAACGTTTACGAAAATAATTTTCATAAAATAATATAAAACTCGTTTTAGTCGAACCAACCAACCGAGACCACACGGGGGCTGTCCAGGTCAGCCCCAATGGTATTTGGGCAGTTTATGGGCTGCCTAAGCAGTTACCAATTCACTATTTTGGCAGCCATTACTAGGTAATGTCGTTTTTCACCGTTTTCATTTATTTTCACTCCGAAACAATTTTCGGAAATTATCCTAACTCCCAATACACATCCAACACATCCAAATGGTATATTTTTCATCACTAAATTTTCAAAATTTTCAGGTCTAAAATAGTGAGTAAAAATTATCATTTTTCATACTTTAAATCCAATTTTCTCAAGACTAATCAAATTAATCTTACACCAAATCAAAGTCACCACTAATGAAGAACTCTAGAACAATTCTAGGCATAAAAAGAGTGTTCATTACACTCTAGAATGACAACTAAGTTGTCCAACAATAAATTGAACATAAATTACACAAATTTAGTTCAAAATATATCTACACATGCTCAAAGCCACTCAGTCCATCATCCAAATCAAAAATCCCCAAATATATAGACTAAAAGAAACCCTAGAACAATTCTAGAAAACCAAGAACAAGAAAACATATTTTCTAGCTAAAGGAAATAAAGATTACACAAAAATCCTTAAACTTTTTCTTGGTTCAATCACTTTCTTTCTTGTCTCTCAAAATGAACTTTGGAAGCTCTAAAAAATGGAGTGAATTTCGTGCACCCCTCATCCAAAGAGAAAGAGAAAATATTTTTCTTTTTATATTTGATAGTGGTGTTAGTTGAGGGGCAAAATGGACAATTTGATAATTTAAAATAATCAATTAAAAATGCTTGATAAATAAGTCATCCACATGGCTAAAAGTTTGACATATATTACAATTAATATATATTAAATAAAAACCAAATATTTACACATGTAAATTAAATAATAAAAAGTCCAACATTACATTTAATCAAGACAATTATTATTTACTTTACATTTGTCAACATACAATATGTTAATGAATGTGTATCTAATATAATTATGTATCCAATACAAATACACATTAGAATGACCAAAAGTTTCCCAACATGTGTAAATTCGTTTACCGATTATACTATTCGAGTTAACCAATTTAATCCGATAAGATATTATGAATAATTAGTATAATTCATAACGTGTTGCCCAAGTGCTCAAAGAGTACATTTCGTATTATGAGACTTTCTAAGTTCAGGTACATCCATCATGAAATCCAATTTCGTGCCCATAATTCACTTATTCGTAAATTATGATGACTACATATTATATCGCTGAACTGTGCAAGTCGAGATCATTGCATATGTATAATCCTTCCATCACAGGCTATTCATATTATACCAAAGATATAGATGGGAATGCCAAATCCCTAAGGTATAATATAGTGGACTTGTAATTTTACGATCTATAAATAATACTCAGAACTCGTTTCCGCAGTGTACCACTGACACAAATTCAGCCACTCAAGAAACATTAGATGTCACGACCAGCAATATGGTAGAGCCTTTGCAAGTGTCAATAAGTCCAATCACACGCCAAAGAACTAAGAAGATCAGAGATGCAATGGCAGGACTAGCACATAATGCCATGGTCGAGTGTGACAGACAACTCCAAGGCATAATGTTAACACATGAGGGCTTCTATGGAGAGGGTCTAAAGGTATTTCATTTGACCCAAGTCATACCAGATTGACGCACCAGCAATTCGGAAGTCAAATACCTTTTGACGAATCAAGCCGAATTAAGCCCAACACCAAATATTCGGCCAAGACAAGACTTATTAGGCCTCAAAACACATCATTAAGTCTAAATGCATAAAGGCCACGAATTTTGGGGGATTTTATGTCAAGGAAACAATTTGGCACTGGTTTTGAAAACTTGCCACTTTTGTTGGATTTTTATGATTTCATTGTTTTTCCTTTGTTGACTTTTTTGGCAAACTTTTGATTAAGTCTTTATTACTTTAGACTTTTATGGTAGGTTGTCTAGGTTGTTAAATGACTATTAAGGATATTGTCTTTAATTAGCCATTAGTTAGACTTTAAGGGTATTTTGGTCATTTTATGTCCATTAGGGTTTCTTTCTTTGTACTATATATTGTAACTTATATTCATTAATGAAGAACAATCTCCAATTTCGAAATTTCTTCTAAAAGAAAGGCTTAGGCCAAAATTCAAGCTTAAGGGATGGATTCCTCTTTGTTTCAAATTCGCCTTATCTAAGGCGTGTGGCAACCATAGTGGCGTCTCCATGCTAGCAGAACACTACAAGGAATCATCTTAATGGATCTCAAAGACAAGTTCTTTGTGGGTCTTCTTTGTGGCCTTGGAAGGGTTTTGTTCCTACAAAATCAAATTCGCGGTTCTTGAGGTTTTATCCATTGCGATGGGTTTGCTTGGCCTAATCATCCAAGTGAGTTCCGCATCAATCACGGTCATGAATTTAACATATCATAAACACGTGCATGATACATATGTCATGTACACATGACTGACATATTCTATCTTGATACACACATGATATCATGAGCATCAGTCCATACCCGATGAACAGACGGAGGTCTGACCTAAATAGGATGTTGATGTGACTGTCATCAAAGTATGGAGGATAACTCATATATCAACTGTGGTATCTCAAGTCTAAGGACCACTATGCTACTCGACTCGAGAAGATTCCTATTGACGTTGGTGTACCATCTATTAGGAAATCTTCGGTGATTCATTCAATATTTATCGAATAAACACCTACATGTCTATACAAGTCTACGAAGACTCATTGCTCAATGGGATAAACCATTGGACCAAGTCTCGATATATGACATGTACTGGTCTTAGTGGATTTTACTAATCGACTCGTGTCAGTAAATCTTGACCAGGAACTTTATTTGAGAATATACAAATTATATTGACGCTTCCCAATGTCAATTACAACATATGTTGTAACTGCACACTACGTTGTAAATACTCGAATCTTTGTCTAATATATACATATGACTAAACCAGATTTATTTTTATTATAATCATATTAGATCTTGTGTGTATGTATACAAGAGGTGTTACCATAAAAATGTAATATTATGGAAAATGAATTGTTCGTATTCATGAACCTGTAACATCCCTCTTCCGGAGATGCTACCTGCAGGAAATAGGCTAACCTATCCATTTGAGCCTATGACTATCTGACTGTGATCCTCACTACTGATCTCATCTCGAAAAAAAACTCATACATAGGACCCTTGCCCAACTCAACAACATAAAATGCAACTCAAATACTCATAATCATGTATACAAAACATCATATTTTGTAACTCTGTCATGAACACTTGACTTGTAATAGAAACAATTTCAACTTATACAAAATGTATGATACATGACTTTTCTTGAACTGTGACTGATTATTTCTCTGGCTTGACCTGGTGGACTCAGACCCTCTAGTGACTACCATCAGTATCCATCCTCATAAGCTCGTCCTCTGGATAACCTGTAAAACAAGAAATCTAGGAGTGAGGGGTTAGATCGTTTGTACGACCTAGTGAGTGGACAGTTTAAAATAAAAACTAATTCTTTATGAGAATTCATGGTTAAAAAAAAAATCCTCCCAAAAAATAATATTTTCTGAAATCTCTTTCTTATCTGAAAACTTAACTCTTTCTGAAAATCTTTTCTGAAAACTCTTTTATAAAACTCATCTTTTCTGAAAATATGTTTCTGAAAATCTATATCTAAATATCAGGCGCATGGGGGCGTTATGCATCTTCATCCCCCCATACGCAAAAACTGGCTCTTGGGGGCGTCTCCCTGTATTCAAATATCTGATGGTCTTTGATCGGTGTATAAACACACACGTTACGCAAGCGCACGTATCGCTCAAGTAGTATAAAAATATCGATCCCACGATGACTTAATACCTAGGCTATCAATTTATGAAGCTCAATGTTTACAAGTATCTAATAGATTGATTTTTGGTTGGGTGATGATTTTAAACTAAAAATAAGTAATTAAAACAGTGCGAAAGTAAATTAAAGGAAAAATCAATATTATAAAACTATTTAGGTTTGTGAATCCTTCCAATATCTTTTAAAGATGAAGTGATTATCTCATGTTTGTGCAATATATCAGTTTATTAACTTAGAACATGAAAATATACAAAAGCCTCTGTCGATGGTCAGATGCAAACACCCAAAGTAATCCAATTAATCATATGTCTATGTTAACCAAATTACCTCAATTCATTAATATTAAGTTCCAATTGTGGCTACCCCCGCCCGATAGATATATGTCTATCCTGGAAGGAAATCTACCTAAGGAATATTTGCCTTTAGGTGAGATCGTGAGCTATTGAGTCTAAGGCTGAAACCTAAAATCCCTTCGTCAAGTTCATTTTAAGTTTACCAAATCAATCTTATTAGTGGTCAGTTAACAAGAAGTATTAAGACTAAGACTCAATAAATAAACCAATATATTACCCAAGGCATAAAATAACCATCTTATAAACCAGTGATATTGGAATTCATCACAACCCTAGATAATATGTTTAGTTACAACACATATCTAGGATTACAAAATGCATAGTTAAACAGAATAATATAACAGAAAATTACAACAATAAAAGAAAATGTTGGAGCTAGGGTTTTCACTTTTAATACATCAAATATAGATTACTCCCTTATCAATTAATCATTTCTTGCATTAATTATATTAAAACCGACCATATAGGCGATGAATGTCATTTGTCCAAAGTCCAACCGACCATATAGGCGGTAACGAAATCATATAAACCGACCATGTAGGCGGTAACAAGATTAGCACCTAAACCGACTATATAGGCGGAAACTAAGTCCAATAATGTAAAACCGATCATATAGGCGGTAAATAATTAATTCAAATTACTTATTTAAATTAAAGGAGTAAATCTAAATTATTATATTAAAAGAGATTACCTAGTGATGATGTAATTAAAACACACACACAAATTATTAAATAAATAAAAATAAACACACAAGAAAATTTAAATAAACACACAAGACACTTTCTTTTAGGTTTTATGGAGAAATCCCCCAAAGAAAGAATGAAAAATTTACAAAGTTTGGCTTGGTATTTATAGGCAAAAGGCTTCCACCAATTTCTCCACCAAACATGCCACCAAACATGGCACCAAATCCTCCACCAAACATGTTTGGTGGAAGTTTGACAATTGTAAATTGTAAATTTTCATTTTTTTTTTGTTTTTGATAATGACTTTAATAATTATACATAACACACTTTCATATTATTCATCAATTTCGGTCATGAACACTTCAGAATTCGAAATTCCTATAAACTACAAAGTTGTAGAACTTTGCGTCTTCTTTAATTTGGAACTTGAATCACCTCAATCCGATATCGAAATAAAATGTTATGGCCAAACTATGAAATTTGCGCAAAGTTGAAATTTTTGAAATTGTACTTTGTTAGAACGCCATTTCAAGTTTCTAATCTCCAAAATCAAAATGTCAAGTCCATTTTTTACCCTTATTTGTTCCATATTTCATTCTGATTGATTCCATTAAGTCCCGATTTTATTTTATCTGTAAAATAAACTAAAACACCTCAAAACGTTCATAAAACTCGAGAAACTATACAAAATATTAAGTAAAATTGTAGGTAAATATTGATATATTTTCCGCTTATCAGTCTTGGGGCATTACGTCTCGATGTCCCCCAAGCCACAAATCTGGAGCCAGGGTACAGATCTATGCTATCCTCAAGACTCTGAATCTAGGATCTATGGGCATATGTCATCCCCAGTCCTGAACTGCATGCGCACATGATATCATTATCCGTCAATTCCATATTTATATAAAGTTACATCTGAAGTGGATTTTTCCCACATGCCTCCAAAGATCATAAAACTCAAGTTCTAAAAATCATTTCTTTCTGAAAAATATTTCTCAAAACGTTCTCATTCAAACACAATTGAATGTAATCTTGGCTAACGCCCTAAGTGCTCAAAAGTAAGTCTTGATTCAAAAATATATAAGTAAATATAGTTTGAGAGAAGGGTTCACTCATTGATTTGAAATTTGGATGACTTCACTTTGCAAAAGGAAATTGTGGTTCTTGTGACGATCTATAATTGATAAACTTGATTAGAATGTAGGTTGTGGGATTTCTTCATTTAAGTAATTGTTATCATTACATGGCGTATAATGTTTGTGTCATGATGCAATGTATGTATGTAAGCTGATACGAGACTCTTAGGGTGGCCTCTAACATGCTAGGATAAAATTAGAAATAGCTAAAATTTGATCTTGAAAATAGTCACATGTCGCGACACTAGGCATGGTGCGTCGCGACGATCATACCAACAGACCGAGGCAGAAAACATTTCAAGATTCACGTCGTGACACAAGAGGCTGGGTGTCGCTACTCGATACTACAGCATCGTGACGCCATCACGTCCAAAACTGAAATAGATGGCATCTCAAAGCTCGGTGTCATGACGCTGGCCTAATTCCAGGCCAACACTCATTTCTCCATAGCCAAATCCCCAAGTGTAATTCCAACATCGTCATCAATTATTATCTAAAACCCTAAAAATCAACCCCCTACACTTACATCATGATTTGACCAATGGTCTATCTTTCCACTTGAACTTTCCAACTTAACAAAACTAGAATCATGCTTAAACATCAATCCAACATTTGAACTAACATCATTCAATCATCAATGGAAACAAGAACAACCACCCATTTAACTAGGTGAAAATTGGCCCTCATACCCCTTTTTTTACCTTAATCTTAATTTAACCAAAACTTAAGCACAATTTACTCTAATCAACCTCATAAACATATATTGATGCTTGGATTATGCTCAAACTTCTCAAATCATAAAGCCCAATTCTTAAGGTTCCTAAGTGTGAACATATAATTGAAGAATGAATATTTATTATCTTGAATAAGGAGAAGAAAGAAGAAAAATGGACTTACTTGACCAAGAAAAGCTTGGAAATTCACCATCATTCCTCCAAAAGTTCATGAAGTTGAAGAAAATTTGGGGAACCTTTGGAGCTCCATGGCTCACGTTTTTTGGTCTTCAAAGGGATGAACAAATAGTGCCCTTTTTATAAGAAATAGGTGGCTAATTTTGTTATGAGATGAGTGGCTAGGATTGTGCCACCTCACCCAATTCTAGTCTATTCTCGTAATTCAATATAGCAGTTACGTTAATCATGATTTTTGACTTGCTTCTGATTCTAATTTGGAGAAATATCCAACGCGGAAGTTGTCGGTATCGGTCTTAGATTTTTGACGATATAAAGTTCATAAAAATCGGAGATTGTATGAAATAGTTATGGTCTAAATATCATGGGCTGTCCGAATTTAATCTTGGAATGAATTCTGTATCGGAACTGCGAGGATTTTACTGAATGTCCAAAAAGACCTTCCATGAGCACATACATGTTTGAACATGACTTACATCATGTATCATGCCTCCAATAACGTAATAGTCGTTGACCTCTGATAACGTACAAGTCGTCGGGATTACCGGGTGTTACAAATTCTCCCCCTAAATATGATTCGTCCTCGAATCCCTTTTTGGATTGAACTCTCGTGTCTATCTTGGGTGGAGGACATTTGTGTCTCAGGTACTCTTATCTTCCTTAACTTCCTTTCTGCTTTTCCGCGCAAGAACCCAATGCTATGACTTTTGGGAATCCCTTATTCTGGTATATTCTATTCGATTTTTATCTTAACATCTGATTTATGTACAATACCTCTCTTATCATGGTTGCACATACTACTCCAAAGTTCGTGGGCTCTAGTGAATAATTCCTTGAATTCTTGACTGAGAGATAATTCATCGTTCTCATTCCATGAAACTTCTATTGAGTACATAATACTACTGTCAGGCTATAACTATGTCCATGTATCAAAGAAATCTCATTTCTAGACCTCTAGTTTATGCTCAACATTCTCCAACCCTATTCTCTACATGAGCTATTAGTTATTAAATTGGCACTATATTCGTGACCTGGCATCCCACCCACCTTAGTTCCACTCATGTTTGAAACCTCTTATATCTCTTGCCATGACAGCTTAATTTCTAAATATCACTTGGAACTTCTGTTACCCTTCATGGTTAATGTATCTTTGTTGTACTTTCTTCTTAGCTGGTACTTCTGAATTCCTAGAAGTACTAGTGCTTTCTATGGTTAGACTTTTTCTTATCTTACTTCCATTATGGGTGTAAATGTATAAAAGAAATGATCTTACTAAGTACTTCCTTAATGCCACATACTTGATCTAATTCTAGCTTTCATTCTCATAATTTAGCTATTTAACTCTATATTTTCCCTTCACTAAGCTTTAACTGCTTATCGGCTCTGTTCTTCAAGTTCTCATATCTCTGCCTATCTGTGGGCTTAGGACATCATAGCCCATGGTCAATTTCTTCATGTACTTCTAGCTTACTATTTTTTTCAACCAATGGCTCTTATATACACCTATGTCATTGTTTATCTGGTATCTTCTTCTATTGTCGTCTTATCTCGACAGTTCCACTTCCAAACATTTTACTTGTGGTTCTCTTCGTCTTATTTCCTGCTCTATTCTATAACTACAACTTTTGTGGTCTATATCTTTGACTCTTTATCTGAAGGATATCATCTTTTACATGTCGTTGGTCCTGTCTAATGCTGGTTCTTTGTACTCCGTCATTACTTGACTAATACTATCTTTGTCATCGTTTCATGTAGAAAACTTCTCTTCTAAATCTTTTACTTAGAGCTATTTTCCTATTCTATTCTGCTCTTGTACTAAATCTGAAGGTTTATGTTTCGGTTTCCTTCCACTATGCATTCATTTATTTCTGGGAGTATCTTGAGGCGAACATCGAGGTCCATCTTTGCTGATGTTGTCTAACGAGGGTTGGGAGGGTGGGGATTGGTCCTGAAGCCTTTCCAACCGTGGTGATCTCACTAGCTACCCGTGCTGTAGTTGTACGTGATGCTCATCTATAAGCCTAGGGCTCCCATGTTTACATATCTGATATCAGCTCCCACATCAAGGTGTTATTGCTAGGAACTATCTGAATTACCTCTCTCAATTTTACTCTGGACTAATTCCCGTCTATTAGTCGTACTATCCTTTATTGAAAATACCTTTAAGGCTCATGCTCTCTCAACACCCTACCATACACCCTTTGTTATTCTTCTTATTTAATCTTAGTTTCTTAACCTTTTTAAGTCATTACTCCCCTGGAAGCTCTACATCATCTTTGATAAATTAGGATATCGTCACTAATACATGTGTTCCGAGTGCTACTCTTCTACTAATTCTTCTATTTTAGCATAATGAGGGCTCTTATAAATCGAATCCCTAACCCATGTGTCTCTTACTCTGGCTCCTTACTCCCTTGAGCCTTTACTTTCTCGAAGGCTGTTCATTCTGCAATAAGGCAATTTATTACTTTTAGATCTGGCTTGACATACCGCGAATTCAATTCACTCTATCTCGTACAAAATATTACTATCTTATGATTCTTATCTAGGTTCAGCTGAACTTTTTGGCTCGACTATCTCGTTACTTCTTGATTTGTCTGTCCCGTAGGTTTTCTTCTTTACTTGTCCAAATCCTCATTGGACTCTAAGTTGATGGGTAAGTATATGTTTCTTATGTCCGATTTGATGTATATGTTCTTACTATAGTAAGGCTACTGTAAAGAAAATTTCCCATCCGTTCTATTAGAATTAGCATCGACTTTTCTTTATCTTAGGGTTCCAAAACTTTTATCAACCATTCTAAAATCTCTATTTACATTACTGTCTTAAGCTATATTATCCTTTGTTACTATATACACTGAACTTTCTTATTACTTTCTGTAGTCTTCTTTATTATTTATTTACATAACCTTAACATATCCCTCAGTTCCATGTTGTACTTCTGAGGCTAGTAGTGGTTTACTCTTATTGACTATTTTCTAGATCTTTTCTCTCTGTTCTTACTATAGACTACAACTATGCCATTTAACCTTTCTGTTCGCACTAGTACTCTTGCTAACTCTCGAATGCCTCTCATATCATAGGTCTGCCCTTTTTAAACTTTCAAGGATCTCCATTAGCATTGGTTCGATCTATGGGTTCTTACAGGTACTACTAACTTACCCATTTTGATTTGGGTCGGGTTCTTTCTTTTCCATCATTTGAAACCTTCTTTATTCTTCTCTGGGTGGTCTATCTTTCAGTGTTCTCTGTTTCTTGCTTAGGATAAATTCTCGTAGAGCTTCCTTACTGTTATTTTTATCTATGCTGGTAAAGGACGGTGTTAGTGTTCCTAGAACATGCCAATATCGTCTAAGAGTGATTCGTGTGTGAATTAATCAAAAAGAGTTGCGAAATACTCACATTGATCAGATTACGTTCAAAACTTTTTCTTGTTTGTTGGATGTGTTGGAAGCTTTGGAGCTTGAGATCGAGTTCCAAACTCTCGGATTAGTCTCCCTGTCACCGTCCTTTGACTCCTTAATGTGCTAGCATGCTTGAATTTTACAACAAAAATCCATGGGAGAGAGCTTGAGGTTCACGATTTTTACCAAGGAAGAAGAGAGGAGATGATGTGAATAGTAACAAGCTAAGCTTCCAAAGTCAACAAGTTAATTTATATTGATGTTGAGTGTAGGATTTGGTTTGAGTGTGTTATAAGTAAAGTCAAATTTACTTTCAACAAATCAAATCCAAGATTTAAGCCTAACCATTTCCATCACATGTCTAACATGTTGATGTAAGTGAAGTGGGTCTCACCACTTTTAAATTCTGAATTTAAGTCGGCTAACTCAACACGCAACTTCGCACGGGCTCGGGTTCGTTTAATCCAATTAAACGAATTTTCCGTCGCAATGTAATTAAATCTAATTTAATTAAATAATAATGCCCAGCAAAATTATTACGAAAGTCGCTTGCGAATTAATTCTAAATTAATTCGTTCGCTAGAATTAAATCCAATTTAATTCCGCTTTGAAATCCAATTTCATTTAATATATCCAATATATTATTTTAGCCCAAATAATAAATTAAATAGTAAAATCAAATTTAACTATTAAATTTATTTTGTCGATTAATTCAAATTAATCGCGTTCTCTCTCTTCTAGTCGAATTAATTCTAAATTAATTCTTGCTGTAATTAATCCCAGATTAATTTTCTCTCTCATAATTAATCTCAGATTAATTATGTTCGAGTTAAATATCATCGGTGAATCTTTGGGAGGCGACCCAAGAGATCCCAGGATATGTTGGCAGTAAATACGGTCATCGGACTATCCGAATACGTGCGTACCCGGTACCACGTTCTTACCGATTTACAAGACATGGTTGGCTTCTAGCAAAGCACCGTGCCTACCCAATTCTCCAGAAATATTCTTTAAATGAATATATAATCTTTGTTAGGCGTAGCATACGTAGTATTGCGTATTACAATCCAGTATCGAATGTCACATGCTAGGCCTGGGCTGGAATTGTGTCTGCCCCGTACGAAGCATATATCGGATCTCTGGTAACTAGTCTCTATAATCGGATAATCATGACCTTGTCATATTATCTCGATAGCTGCAGCATACAAGAGTACCAGTTCAGTATCTTGCGTGATCATCATCTCCATATGACTGAAGTGATACTTCCATCTTGACATCACACCCAATACACTACGATTCTTAGTATACCCAGAAGAGGCGTACACAGAACCTGTTAAAGCCCCGGATGACCAAAACCAAAGTATACTGATTGTCGCAGGTATTAGTGATGCAAGTCTCAGGTTAAGACCAAATACACCTACCCTGATTCGGATTCCCATAGAACATAGTCATACTACCAATGGGATTCTGATGGGTCTATCCAGAGCGAAGCTGTTTCCGTACCATCGGTAAACAGAACCTCATATTACACTTGCATGAGTATCCAATATCCAAATATACAAGAACTATGTCGTTACGCTTCCATAACGCTCACAAGTGTAATACTAGTCTATTCCACATTATCAATGTCCAGTATTGATAATACTACGACTAGAGATATTTAATGATTAAACCTTAGTGGATTAATATTGTCTCATATCTTATTAATCTGGTACTAATCATATGGACATTTATCATTTATGTATCTCGGTAATCCAATTACAAATGATAAAAGAGCAATTTCCTTTGTCACATAGTTAATTTGTACAACAACGCCATGTTCTGTACAAATAGTGATGTTATTGGTCATAATTGTCCAACAACCTCCCACTTGGCCTATAGCCAACCACTCAAGTGTCCTACACCTGAACTATGTAAAGTTCGCTCAAACTTCTGCTGAGAAACAGCTTTCGTCATCGGATTTGCAATGTTATCATCTAATGCATTTTATTCGATCATCTCATCGCCACAATGTATGATCTGACGAATCATATGAAATAGTCGAAGCATATACTTGGATTGTTGATGATACCGTAATTATTTAGCCTGTGCTGTAGCCTAGCTCAGCTGCTAAGATAACTGTAGGCATTGTATTTTTGCATGTGAAACTCGATGATGAGTCTCAGTTGGAGGCACTACCTTTTAAGTCCCGGAAGCCGCGGGAAGCGGATGTCGGAAGGGAGGAGTCAAGAATTGACTCATAATCGGATTAAGTTCGTTGGTTTAGCTTCGGGTTACTTGCTGGCTGTCCTTTTTAAAATTATTCCCGGCCCAAAACACTCACAAATCACCTAACCTCGGCCCAAAATCCCTGCAAGCCCCTTGGCCTTGACCTAAAACCCACGCCTAGCCCAAACAAACCAAACCCACCAACCAAAGGCCCACACGCCACACCAAGGCCCACACGCCCACACCAAGGCCCACACGCCCATTCACCCTAATACACACCCAAATTAAATCAAATATTAATTAAATTAAGTATTAACTAAATGAAATATTAATTAAATTAAATAAATAAAGAATTAAATCATTTACCAAATTAAATAAAACATAAAATAAAATCATGCCTAACTTAGATAAACCAAATATACTACATACTAAATTAAAAAAGATGATATGCCTAATTAAAATCAATCATAACAAATTAAAAATATTGACTTCCTAATCTACAAATTAAATGCCTAATCTTAACCAATCAAATATTGTATTCCTAATCTAAACCAATTTTGTCCCCCCTCAATCCATTGCTTTCCTTCTTAGACACCAAATCAAATCCCTTCCTTGTGAGACAAGGAGAAGCCCTAGCCATTCTCTATATAAACAACACTTTTCTAAGCCATCCTCCTCTCCCAACTACTTCAATCTCCACGGAAAAAAGCCAATAAAAACAAAAAAACAAAAAAAGAAAACCTAATTCATGTCCCTTAGCTCCTTCGCAACCACAAAGCCATCCACTATCCTCCACTAGCAAAGATCAGCCACGCCCAAAAAATTATCCACAAACCTTGCACTCAACTAGCCACATACCACATGCATCATCTGCCCACTCATATACTTCAACAGCCCCATAAGCTAGCCCCACATCCACGCAAAAAGCACAAACACTGCCACTAACCAACCTGTCTCCTTCCATTCACGACGTAAACAAACCACTGCCTCACACAAGAAACTGCTCCTCACACGTCCTCAAACCCCCTCTAAATCAACGTCAATAAGCCCCCCTGACTACCCTTCACGCATGTAATATAAACTGCCATTCACTCACGAAAATAAACCCATTCGCACTCAACAAACGCTGCCACACGTCCCTTACTAAACTGCCACACACCTGCAGCCCCTTTACTGATTCATTAGCCCTCACACACCCCTCAAACAGTCCCCCTAGACAACCCAACTAACTGCCGAGTAATAACCCCTGAAAATAGTGAGTAAAACCACTGAAAATAGTCCCAAAATATAGCCAAAACAATGACCCAAAACAGTCCTTAAACAGTCCAAAAATCTGCACCCCGAAAAACCCAAAACAGTCCCATATAGACCTGAAACAGTGACCAATAATACGGCAGCGAAACCGCGAGGAAACAGCAGCAAAATGGAGTCAAAACAGTAGCTTGAGCAGTGAAACAGCGAGGTAAAACGCAAACCAGTGAACCAGAAAAGTTGCGGGGTGATAGCCCTTCCGACGGCCGTGAAACGCGAGTTCGAAAGTCGACATAAAAGGTTAGACCTGAGGGTATTTTCCGCATTCGTTTTCTGTTTTATTTGTATTATTGATTGAGTATTGCTTGCATGATTGTTATGTTGAAATGCATGTCGTAGCCCTTGAGTAGATAAATATGCATGGATTATGAGATATTGTATGTTGTGGCTTTGGAATAAAATGAAAGATGTGTCAACTCTCGAGGTATATCGGATGGAAACCTGGACATAAATTTCATAGCCGATTCCGAATGGACAGTAGTATGATCTGTACTCGTGATACAACTCCATGTACCGCTTGAGTAAACGACACTTTCTTTTGTTTTATATTGCTTTGATTTATTATTTTTTTTTCGTCATTTGAATTCACATGTTATTTGCATGTATGATTTAATCGAGCGCATGGGCTTAGTAAGTGCGATGAAAGGTCCCCTATTTGGAGGGGTTAAAATCCTTTACCACGATGCTTTGCCGCACCGGTTGATGTGTGTTCGGTTGAATGCAAGATACGTTCAATCGGGCATACTAAGTTTGATATTATTGTTTTTTATTCTTTGTATGCATGATTCAATCAAGCGCATGGGCTTAGTAAGTGCGATGAAAGGTCCCCTATTTGGAGGGGTTAAAATCCTTTCCCACGATGCTTTGCCGCACCGGTTGATGTGTGTTCGGTTGAATGCAAGATACGTTCAATCGGGCATACTAAGTTTGATATTATTTTTTTAATTCTTTGTATGCATGATTCAATTGAGCGCATGGGCTTAGTAAGTGCGATGAAAGGTCCCCTATTTGGAGGGATTATTCACCACGATGCTTTGCCGCGCCGATTGGTGTATTCACCATCATGCATCAGGTCTGGTTTCGTTCGAACGCGTTCTCGAACGCCACACGAACGTGAACCTTCTATTTACCGTTCGAACGCGTTCTCAAACGCTACGTGAACGCACATGCATTTTCTTAGTTTCATCATGCATCAGGTCTGGTTCCGTTCGAACGCGTTCTCGAACGCTATACGAACGTGAACCTTCTGTTGACCGTTCGAACGCGTTCTCGAACGCTACGTGAACGCGCACCCACTGAACTCAGTCCTTTTCATCAGATTTCATACATAATTGTTCCTAGTAGCTATCCCTTCGTATGACGAATCTGATTGCTTCTTTGTGTTACGCAAGATTGTGTAGGCATCATTCATCTGCATTCCTCACATGTATGCGTACAATGTGTTTAATGTATTACAATTCATATATCCATGTCGTGATAGCATTTGAGTATTATTTCTTGTGGTATATCGGATGGAAACCCAGACATAAATTTCGTAGCCGATTCTGAATGGACGGTAGTGCGGTCTGTACTTGGGATACAATTCCACGTACCACTTGGAAAAGTGCTCACATGTGTGTTTATGTCCATATTAGTTATCTTCTTTTGCACCACGTCATAGCATGCTCACTTTAATGCCTAATTGCATCCTTAAGTGTCTTTTTGCATTATATACTTAGTTGACTCTTTTATTTGAACATGGACATGTAATGGCTATTTGTTTATGATATGTCTATGAAATCACATGTTCGCCATCATTTGATTCACCTTTATGTGTGCTTGTGTGGTTCGTGTGTGCTTGTGTTTCCATGAATACAATATGCCAATGAAGTTGTATGTTCGTTGCTACTTTGATGTACTTTCAAGCATGCAATCTTATATGTGAAATATATGCAAATTTAGGTGTAAGTTTTATTTTTGTGCATGTGAACTTAGAAGAATGATACTCTTGGAAATAAGTGTTACTTAAGCCTGATTAAATTATTACACAAATCCTTTCATTACAAGTGACATAAGTAAGGGACCATTCCGAACCCAACGGTTTGAGGTCTTCCCTTGCGAGGGGTGAGTGCGGCCTTAAATCTCATTTTCCCGGTTCACACTGGGTGGCGACTCCATTATTCTCCGGTTTAGTCCCTCGTGGCTACTCCGTACTCCCGACCGGGCGGCGAGCCCGGGACAGCATGCGTCACCCCAGATCCTTTGTCCCACAGTCTGGCAAATCCACTGAGGATAGAGAATCGGCCCCGAAATATTGTCTTGTAATGTTTGGATTTATGTTCTAATTGACCGTGTCTATAGTGGATGAAATGGGGGTTTAATCAAAGGCATTTTGAGGCTAGGTAATGGTTTGGTGTCTTCCTTCACTCACTACCTTTCTAGAAGGAAAAGCTGTGAAGGCACCTAGATAGCCATCTACTCGTAGCCTATTGTGATGGACTAATTTGGAGGACTCGTTGTTTATTCCTGACACCAAGCGATAAGAGCCTAAGAGGCTTGGGTATTTAAGTGAGCCTCGCTCCACCCTCCCTCTGGGGAATCTACAACGGGAAATCCATTTGACATTCAGTCACACACCATAGCTCATTGGCACGTACCTTAGTGTATAAAAAAGGGTGCACTCACTTGGTCGCTCGAACCCTTGATTGGGGAGACCTAGTTGTGGGCCATCCATCGCCGGTAAGAGCCTTTCTCTATACTCTTGCGAACCCACCCATGGACCGGGGTTGTATGGCTAAAGTAACAATTATTTCTTTGAGTATGTGCTTATGGACCATCCTCATTTGGATGCAGTTGGACTCTTTGTCAGAAATGCGAACTTGCTGGGCCATTTAAACTGGGGCGAGTTCATACCTTATGACCATTAGGCCCAAAGCTTCTGAAATGTTGATGGGCCATTTCATAGAAATTATTTTTTGCACTATCTTTCTTTTATGCTTGTGTTCGGGAACATCGTCGTTTGGATCCATTTGGACCATTTGTCATGAGATATGGGTTTGTTGGGCCATTTAAACTGAGACAAAAACGTATCTTATGACGATTGGGCCAAAGGCTTCTAAATATTGATGGGCCATTTTGTGATTTTGTTCGGAGCATTATCATTTGGATACGGTTGGACTCATTGCCATGAGATGTGAACTCGTTGGGCCATTTAAACCGGGACGAGTTCACTCCTATGACAGTTAGCCCAAAAGCTTCTAAAATGAAACGGACCGATTTGTTTGAAAATTTTAGTTGATTTAGTATGTTATATATGTTACATGCATCTCATGCACCCCATGCATGCATACATCATGCTAACCATTGTGTTCTGAAAGCCATCATAGTTTCCCATTGGGTTAGGGAAGAGGGAAGACTCACCAAAAGACCGGTAACAGATATGAGTACATCCGATAATGAGGTATCCCGGATAGATCAGTTGGAAAATGGTTTCGCCAAGATTACCGAACAGTTGCAAGCCTTAACCACTACCATGGCAAATATGGCTATACCCCGTGCTGGGGGAAATTCTGAGAATGTGAGGCGCGAGGAGCCTCCGAATGGGTTGGGGGATGATATCCCCACTTTTGATGATGACATGGCAGAGTATGCAACAGGCAAAGTGATTGGGTCTCAAGCAGAATTTCAGAAGCTTCGGGATCAGGTTGAGTCAGTTACCCGCAAAATGAAGGATAAACATGAAGAGTTGTTAGATCATGAGGCAATGACCTTCGGAGAACAGCTGCCAACTCAGTTTAAAATGCCCGACATGGCCAAGTTTAATGGGAATGGAGACCCGAGGGTCCATCTGCAGCAATATGTCTCAGTCATGAGTTCAATGGGCCTATCACAGCGCCAAGTCCAAAAGATGTTTGGGATGTCACTTGAGGGGGCACCTGTGGTTTGGTATCATAGCCTTGAGAAGAAGGTTAAGGAAGATTGGAGGGAACTAGCTGATGCTTTTCTGAAGCAGTATGTTACAGACTTAGAGATTGACTTGTCACTCCGTGATTTGGAGAACTCTAAGCAGAAGCCGGAAGAAAGCTTCAAGGAATATGTAGACCGCTGGAGAAGCCAGCTTCTGAAGATGCAGACTCGGCCCTCTGAGAAAGACCAGATCAAAATGATCATCAAGGGTACTAAGCCCTCCATTTATGGTAAGCTGCGGAGGATGACTTCGATGATTATGGATTTCCGACAATTGAGGGAGACGGTTATGGATATTGAAGAAGAAGAGGCTGAAAACAAAAAGTTATATGGCCACAATAAAAGAACTTTTGGGGGGCCTTCTGAGACCAAGCTCGCTACCGCTGAGGTCACTGCCATCAAAAGCAGGTGATTTTCCAACCTCGGTAAGCCTCTTTCAAGGATGTTCGAAAAGCTGAAGGCGCAAGGACTTCTGGAACCCTTAGAGGCTAAACCAATTCCAAACCCTGTACCACCCAACCTTGACCTAAGCCTGTATTGTCACTTCCATCGGAGAAGGGGTCACGAAACTGATAGATGCACCCGCCTTAGGCATGAGATCCAAAACCTCATTGACTCCCACAAAATACCTGACCCAGAAAGAGAACAACCCAACGCACACAGAAATCTCCTACCCAACTACATGATCAACTCTGGCCTACCCGAAACCCTTGTCCTCCAAACTCTCAACCACTCAGCTTCATTCATAGGAATATGGGATGACAACGGTGGAGAACCATAGGCCAATGAAGAAGGCAATGCTGTGAATGATGAAGTTATTCCTCCTAGTTTATTTGATCCTGCATTTTTAATAAAGACATTGATTTTGTCTCTTCGTTCGAACATTTTCTTAATGATAATAAAGACGTTCGTTTTGCTTACTTGCCTGAATCTCTTACTTTCAACCGGCAACATGAGTATATTTGAGAAAAGCATTCAACCTTGGTACTATGAAATTCAGTGATGTTTAGAACACGGGGAATTCCCGAAAGCAGCAAGCAGAAAAGATATGATGATCATTCAGAAATTGGGAAATGGGGCAGTGAGACTATCAGACTTGGAAGGGAATGAGTTCACCGAGCCGATTAAAGTGGAAAGGTTGAAGCAGTACTTTGCCTGAGGAAGAATTGGCGGGAGACCTAACCCAACGGGATAGGAAACTCATTCATGCATGCATGCATACACGTAACATACTTTGCATTCTTTTGTGTTTGTTTTGCTTTGTATTCACAGGTTTTGAAGCAGAAAGAGAGAAAGCGGCAAAGACAAGCCAATCAGAAACAGTGACAGCACTGTATCAGTCTGGAGGCGAGGCCCATATCAGTATCAGTCTGGGGGCAGGGCCCACATCAGCATCAGTTTCTGCCGGGTATGGCATTTGGGGGCGAGGCCCACATCAGTTCAGTATCAGTTCTACCGGGTATGGCATTCTGGGGGCGAGGCCCACATTGGTTCAGTATTACTTCTGCCGGGTATAGTACTCTAGGGGCGGGGCCCACATCATTATCAGTAACGGTTTGGAAATTGACCACTCTCATATCAGTAATGGTTCGGAAATGGACCACTCTCTTATCAGCAACGTTCGGAAATGGACCACTCTCTATCAGCAACGGTTCGGAAATGAACCACTCTCATATCAGTAATGGTTAGGAAATGGACTATCTCTCATCAGCAACGGTTCGGAAATGGACTATCTCTCATCAGTAACGTTCGAAAATGGACCACTCTCATATCAGTAACGGTTCGGAATGGGCCACTCTCATATCAGTAATGGTTCGGAAATGGACTATCTCTCATCAGCAAACGGTTCAGGAAATGGACTATCTCTCATCAGCAACGGTTCGGAAATGGACTATCTCTTCTCAGCAATGGTTCATAAATGGACCACTCTCATATCAGGCATGGTTCATAAATGGACTATCTCTCATCAGCAACGGTTCGGAAATGGACCATAATCTCATCACTTGCTGAAAATGGCACTCTGAAAATGGAGCAACGGTTCGGAAATGGACCATTATCACATCTCGCCGAAAATGGCACTCCGAAAATGGAGCACGGTTCGGAAATGGACCATCATCTCATCACTTGCCAAAAATGGCACTCTGAAAATGGAGCAACGGTTCGGAAATGGACCATTATCACATCTCGCCGAAAATGGCACTCCGAAAATGGAGCACGGTTCGAAATCGACCATCATCTCATCTCGCTGAAAATGGCACTCTGAAAATGGAGCAACGGTTCGAAAATGGACCATTATCACATCTCGTCGAAAATGGCACTCCAAAAATGGAGCACGGTTCAAAATGGACCATTATCTCATCTCGCCGAAAATGGCACTCTGAAAATGGAGCACGATTCGAAAATGGACCATTATCTCATTAGTCACCGAAAATGGCACTCCAAAAATGGAGCACAGCTCGAAAATGGATAGACATCACTTCAGAAACTCCTCGGAAATGGGGTTTAGCATATCGAAAATGGTAAAACCAGATCAACTCAACTCAACTCAACACAACAGGCAAACAGGAGACAGCTGGCGACCCAGGTAAGTGAAAATGCATTGCATGTACTTTGATAGGATTGTCACTGTCACACACTGCACAAGTCCCATCAAAGTGGGGGCGACTGTAGGCATTGTATTTTTGCATGTGAAACCCGATGATGAGTCTCAGTTGGAGGCACTACCTTTTAAGTCGGAAGCCGCGGGAAACGGATGTCGGAAGGGAGGAGTCAAGAATTGACTCATAATCGGATTAAGTTCGCTGGTTTAGCTTCGGGTTACTTGCTGGCTGTCCTTTTTAAAATTATTCCCGCCAAAACACTCACAAATCACCTAACCTCGGCCCAAAATCCCCGCAAGCCCCTTGGCCTTGACCTAAAACCCACGCCTAGCCCACACAAACCAAACCCACCAACCAAAGGCCCACACGCCCACACCAAGGCCCACACGCCCATTCACCCTAATACACACCCAAATTAAATCAAATATTAATTAAATTAAGTATTAACTAAATGAAATATTAATTAAATTAAATAAATAACGAATTAAATCATTTACCAAATTAAATAAAACATAAAATAAAATCATGCCTAACTTAGATAAACCAAATATACTACATACTAAATTAAAAAAGATGATATGCCTAATTAAAATCAATCATAACAAATTAAAAATATTGACTTCCTAATCTAACAAATTAAATGCCTAATCCTAACCAATCAAATATTGTATTCCTAATCTAAACCAATTTGTCCCCCCTCAATCCATTGCTTTCCTTCTTAGACACCAAATCAAATCACTTCCTTGTGAGACAAGGAGAAGCCCTAGCCATTCTCTATATAAACAACACTTTTCTAAGCCATCCTCCTCTCCCAACTACTTCAATCTCGACGGAAAAAAGCCAATAAAAAAAAACAAAAAAAATCTAATTCACGTCCCTTAGCTCCCTCGCAACCACAAAGCCATCCACTATCCTCCACTAGCAAAGATCAGCCACACCCAAAAATTGTCCACAAACCTTGCACTCAACTAGCCACATACCCCACGCATCATCTGCCCACTCATATACTTCAACAGCCCCATAAGCTAGCCCCACAGCCACGCAAAAGCACAAACACTGCCACTAACCAACCTGTCTCCTTCCATTCACGACGTAAACAAACCACTGCCTCACACAAGAAACTACTCCTCACATGTCCTCAAACCCCCTCTAAATCAACGTCAATAAGCCCCCATGACTACCCTTCACGCATGTAATATAAATTGCCATTCACTCACGAAAATAAACCCATTCGCACTCAAGAAAACGCTGCCACACGTCCCTTACTAAACTGCCACACACACCTGCAGCCCCTTTACTGATTCATTAGCCCTCAAACACCCCTCAAACAGTCCCCCTAGACTACCCAACCAACTTCCAGTAATAACCCCTGAAAATAGTGAGTAAAACCACTGAAAATAGTCCCAAAATATAGCCAAAACAGTCCTTAAACAGTCCAAAAATCTGTACCCCGAAACACCCAAAACAGTCCTCTATACACCTGAAACAGTGACCAATAATACGGCAGCAAAACCGCGAGGAAACGCAACAAAACGGAGTCAAAACAGTAGCTTGAGCAGTGAAACAACGAGGTAAAATGCAAACCAGTGAACCAGAAAAGTTGCGGGGTGATAGCCCTTCAGACGGCCGTGAAACGCGAGTTCGAAAGTCGACATAAAAGGTTAGACCTGAGGGTATTTTCGCATTCGTTTTCTGTTTTATTTGTATTATTGATTGAGTATTGCTTGCATGATTGTTATGAGAAATGCATCTTGTGGCCTATGAGTAAATAAATATGCATGGATTATGAGATATTGTATGTTATGGCTTTGGAATAAAATGAAAGATGTGTCAACTCTCGCGGTATATCGGATGGAAACCCGGACATAAATTTCATAGTCGATTCCGAATGGACGGTAGTATGATCTGTACTCGGGATACAACTCCACGTACCGCTTGAGTAAACGACACTTTCTTTTGTTTTATATTGCTTTGATTTATTTTTATTTTTTCGTCATTTGAATTCCGCATGTTATTTGCATGTATGATTCAATCGAGCGCATGGGCTTAGTAAGTGCGATGAAAGGTCCCTTATTTGGAGGGGTTAAAATCCTTTACCACGATGCTTTGCCACACTGGTTGATGTGTGTTCGGTTGAATGCAAGATACGTTCAATCGGGCATACTAAGTTTGATATTATTGTTTTTTATTCTTTGTATGCATGATTCAATCAAGCGCATGGGCTTAGTAAGTGCGATGAAAGGTCCCCTATTTGGAGGGGTTAAAATCCTTTCCCACGATGCTTTGCCGCACCGGTTGATGTGTGTTCGGTTGAATGCAAGATACGTTCAATCGGGCATACTAAGTTTGATATTATTTTTTTAATTCTTTGTATGCATGATTCAATTGAGCGCATGGGCTTAGTAAGTGCGATGAAAGGTCCCCTATTTGGAGGGGTTATTTACCACGATGCTTTGCCGCACCGATTGGTGTATACTCGATTGGATGCGAGATGAGTTCAATCGGATACGTGAGGTCCCACATTGTGGATTTGTTTGTCTATGAACGTGTGTTGCATGCATCAGGTCTGGTTCCGTTCGAACGCGTTCTCGAACGCCACACGAACGTGAACCTTCTGTTTACCGTTCGAACGCATTCTCAAACGCTACGCGAATCTGCACGCATTTTCTTAGTTTCATCATGCATCAGGTCTGGTTCCGTTCGAACGCGTTCTCGAACGCCACACGAACGTGAACCTTCTGTTTACCATTCGAACGCGTTCTCAAACGCTACGCGAACGCACACGCATTTTCTTAGTTTCATCATGCATCAGGTCTGGTTCCGTTCGAACGCGTTCTCGAACGCTATACGAACTCGAACCTTCTGTTTACCGTTCGAACGCGTTCTCGAACGCTACGTGAACGCACACCCACTGAACTCAGTCCTTTTCATCAGATTTCATACATAATTGTTCCTAGTAGCTATCCCTTCGTATGACGAATCTGATTGCTTCTCTGTGTTACGCAAGATTGTGTAGGCATCATTCATCTGCATTCCCCACATGTATGCGTACAATGTGTTTAACGTATTACAATTCATATATCCATGTCGTGATAGCATTTGAGTAATATTTCTTGTGGTATATCGGATGGAAACCCAGACATAAATTCCGTAGCTGATTCCGAATGGACGGTAGTGCGGTCTGTACTTGGGATACAATTCCACGTACCACTTGGAAAAGTGCTCACATGTGTGTTTATGTCCATATTAGTTATCTTCTTTTGCACCACGTCATAGCATGCTCACTTTAATGCCTAATTGCATCCTTAAGTGTCTTTTTGCATTATATACTTAGTTGACTCTTTTATTTGTGCATGGACATGTAATGGCTATTTGTTTATGATATGTCTATGAAATCACATGTTCGCCATCATTTGATTCGCCTTTATGTGTGCTTGTGTGGTTCGTGTGTGCTTGTGTTTCCATGAATACAATATGCAATGAAGTTGTATGTTCGTTGCTACTTTGATGTACTTTCAAGCATGCAATCTTAGATGTGAAATATATGCAAATTTAGGTGTAAGTTTTATTTTTGTGCATGTGAACTTAGAAGCATGATACTCTTGGAAATAAGTGTTACTTAAGCCTGATTAAATTATTACACAAATCCTTTCATTACAAGTGACATAAGTAAGGGACCATTCTGAACCCAACGGTTTGAGGTCTTCCCTTGTGAGGGGTGAGTGCGGCCTTAAATCTCATTTTCCCGGTTCACACCGGGTGGCGACTCCATTATTCTCCGGTTTAGTCCCCCGTGGCTACTCCGTACTCCCGACCGGGCCGCGAGCCCGTGACAGCATGCGTCGCCCCAGATCCTGTGTCCCACAATAACTATACCTAATCCAATTAGGATTATATAGATCCAAAATACTTCTTTTGCTGCCTCAGCTACAGCAATGTTCCGCTTTTGTTATTTATTCGGAAACAGTATCTTGCTTGGAAGATTTCCAGCTCATTGTTCCGTTATTCAAACTAAATATGTACCATTATTGCGACTTAAAGTCGTCTTTTTCGGTTTGGAAACTTACAGCGGTGAACCTAGTCACCTCAAGTTCTCATTTTCCCCATATTTCTAGAAAGTATCCTTAGTTCTTCCAAGATACTCAAGGATGTTCTTTAGATCAATCCAGTGACCATCACTTGGATTGGCCTTATAGCGTCTACATATGCTCAAAGCATATGAGACATCAGGTCACATACATTTCAAAAACGTACGAACTCTGGGAGGGTTGTCAGCAGTTTTCTAAATCTCTCCCAGTAGATCTTTATTCCTAGAATAAAGTCTGTTTCTCTCAGGTATTCCATGGAGAATTTTAATGAAATCCAAGCTTTCACCGATTATATTATGGGAATGTTATTGCTAAGAAGCAATACATCATCAACTTATAGGACATTTATTGTTAGTGCGCTCCCATTAACCTTCTTATATACACAAGAATGATCCTCGTTTTGAATGAAATCATATATCATTATGATTACATCAAAACGCTGGTTCCAAGAACGCAATGCTTGCTTCAATCCATAAATGGATCGATTTAACTTGCAAACCTTGTTTGCATGTTTTGGCATAACAAAACCGTTAGGATGTTGATAAACATCCTCCAAAAGGTTTCCCTTAAGGAAAGCAGTTTTGACGTCCATGTGCCATATTTCATAAATGAAATATGCAATAATAGCGAGCATAATCCAAATGGATTTAATCATGGCAACAAGTGAAAAAGTTTCGTCGTAGTCGACACTATGTCGTTAACGATACCCTTTCTGTACAAGCTTAGCTATGTACATTTGTATGTTGTCATCCATGTATGTCTTCCTTGAAGACTCATATAGTACCAATAGGCACAATGCCTTCTGGTACATCAACCAGTGTCCAAACTTAGTTGGTATACATGAAATACATTTCGGACTTCATGGCACTTTGCCATGAAAGGAGTCGATACCATGTATCATTTCCTCATACGTAGCTGGTTCGTCTTCCTCAATAAGATTGATATCTACATGAGGTGAGATCAAAAACCCATACCTCCCAGGTTGTTTTCTGACTCTCTCCGACCTACGCGGTTCTTGTGTATTCGAAAATTATTGGTACAGTTTCATCCCTGATGAACTGTTGGTGTTCCGTGAGGACTTGGTGCCTGGAACAGTATTACTCCGATTTTCATCGAGTTTTACTTTCCTCCCACTTACCACTGCATATTGGAATTCCTCTTAGGAAAACCGTATGGAGAACAACAATTACATTTTTCTCTTGTGAGTTGTATAAATACTATACTTTGGTTTCCCTAGGACAACCTACAAATAGGCACTTATCCGATTTGGGTTCTAGTTTGGTATCATCCAAACATATGCTCAGCATTCCCAAATCTTCAGGAATGTGAAACCCGATTTCTTTCCTATTCATATCTAATATGAAGTCTGTCTAACAGATTTTTTATGGAACCTTATTCAAAATAAGTGTTGCACTGTTTAATATGTATCCTCAGAAGGAAATTGGTAGCTCAGAGCGACTCATCATTAACCTTACCATGTCCAACAAAGTTCAGTTTCTCTGTTCGGACACACCGTCAAATTGAGGTGTCCCGGGAGGAGTCCACTGTGAAAGAATACCATACTATTTCAAGTAATCTTGAAACTCATATCTTTAAGTATTTTACACTATGGTCCAACCGTAATGTTTTTAATACTTTTATCGGTCTGTTTTCTTACTTCGTGTCGAAACTCTTTGAATTACTCAAAATTTTCTGACTTGTGTTTCATAAGATACACATAACTGTAACGCGATGCCACATCCTTAAAGGTTACGAAGTATTCATATCCATCTCTAGCCTAGCTAAACATGGGCCCACTTACGTCACTATGAACGAGGGGTAACAGATCGGTGGCACTTGCACTTTTACCAAGTAAAAGGTGTTTTAGGCACTTTGCCTAATAAACTAGATTCGTAGACATCATTTGAATTAGAGTACCAGTTCCGTATCCTGCGTGATCATCATCTCCATATGACTGAAGTGATACTTCTATCTTGACATCACACCCAATACACTACGATTCTCAGTATACCCAGAAGAGTCGTACACAGAACCTGTTAAAGCCCCGGATGACCAAAACCAAAGTATACTGATTGTCGCAGGTATTAGTGATGCAAGTCTTAGGTTAAGACCAAATACACCTACCCTGATTCGGATTCCCATAGACACATAGTCATACTACCAATGGGATTCCGAGTGGTCTATCCAGAGCGAAGCTGTTTCCGTACCATCGGTAAACAGAACCTCATATTACACTTGCATGAGTATCCAATATCCAAATATACAAGAACTATGTCGTTACACTTCCATAACGCGCACAAGTGTAATACTAGTCTATTCCGCATTATCGATGTCTAGTCTTGATAATACTACGATTATGGATATTTAATGATTAAACCTTAGTGGATTAATATTGTCTCATATCTTATTAATCAGGTACTAATCATATGGACTTTTATCATTTATGTATCTCGGTAATCCAATTACAAATGATAAAAGAGCAATTTCTTTGTCACATAGTTAATTTGTACAACAATGTCATGTTCTGTACAAATAGTGATGCTATGGGTCATAATTATCCAACAGACGGAACATGCCTTTACATCTCAACGGGTCTTTATATCCTTGTTGTGGTGTTCTATATCCTGGTAGAGTCTATTACTCATGTAAAATAGGTATGAGATAGACTCCATCAGGATAATTTCCCTAACCGGTATCGCTGAGGGGTTCGAATCTGGATAGGTTAAGGCCTTATCTGTATCAGATTTTTTTACTTGAGCAATTAATCCTTTTGTTTGCTTATGGGCCTGAGTTTGGGTATCTAAAATCTCCATATCCTTTGTGACATCTCATGTCTATCAGAAACTCCCATGACTATCCAAATTTCTTGCTTCTGTTATGTTTCTAACTATCCTTCGTTAATCAGGGGGTCTTGCTATCTTTTACGAGATACATAAGGGCTATTGAATCTATCTGAAGGAATTTTATGAGAAATAAAGGAATCTTACTTGAAGGGAAGAAACCTTACTTAGTTCTAATCAATATTTTACTCTTGTTCAGACTTGCTATATGCCCTTTACTACTATAAGTTCTGGCTCTTTCTTTATTTTCTAATTCTGTCTTTCTACCTCTTTTTGTCTATGGTGGCTTAAAACATCTGTATATTTTTCCTTACTTTTTCTTATAGCCTTCGTTTCCCAATCCCTTGAGTGAATATTCTCAGAATCTTACCATATGTTCTCATAACTTATCTGAGACTTCTGATAATAAGCCAGGATGTCTACATAAGGATTCTCAGCTAGAACAATAATTATAGTTGTTGTTCTTAGAAAGAAAAATCCATATAACCTTGGGAATTCTTACTGACCTGTCTATAGGCCTTTGAGGACGTACTCGATGATCGAATACTGGAGAGGTAGTGCCTCACATACGGGCATCCCGGACATACCACGTATACAAAACCCCAACACTCTACCAACTGCAATCACTGACTCCCTAGACCATGCTCTGATACCATCTTTGTAACATCCCCTTTCTGGAGATGCTACCGGCAGGGAATAGGCTGACCTATCCCCCAGAACCTCTGACTATCTGACTGTGATCCTCATTACTGATCTCATCTCGAAAAAAAACTCATACATGGGACTCTTGTCCAACTCAACAGCATGAAATGCAACTCAAATATTATAAGCATGTATACAAAACATCATATTCTGTAATTGTCATGAACACTTGACTTGTAACAGACACAATTTCAACTTATACAAAATGTATGATACATGACTTTTTTTGAACTGTGATTGATTATGTCTTTGACTTGACCTGGTGGACTCAGACCCTCTAATGATTACCATTAGTATCCATCCTCTCGAGCTCATCATGTGGATAACCTGCAAAACATGAAATCTGGGAGTGAGGGGATTAGATCGTTTGTACGACCTAGTGAGTGGACATTATAAAACAAAAACTAATTCTTTCTGAAAATTCATGGTTAAAAAAAATGAAATCCTCCCATAAAATAATCTTTTTTGAAATCTCTTTCTTATATGAAAACTCAACTCTTTCTGAAAACTCTTTTATAAAACTCATTTTTCTGAAAATCTGTTTCTAGAAATCTGTTTCTGAAAATCTGTTTCAAGAAATCGGTTTCTGAAAATCTGTATCTGAATATATGTATCTGAATATCTGGCGCATGGGGGCGTTACATATCGCTGTCCCCCTATACGCAAAATTCGGCGCTTGGAGGCGTCCCCTCGTACGCAAATATCTGGTGGTCTTGGGGTGTTACGTCTCGCCGTCCCCCAAGCCACAAATATGGCGTCAAGGGTGCTGATCTATGCTACCCTCCAGACTCTGAATCTTGGATCTAGGGACATCTATCATCCCTAGTCCTGAACTGCGTGTGCACACGATATATGTATCCGTCAATTCCATATCTATACAAAGTTACATCTTAGGTGGGTTTTTCCCTCATGCCTCCAAAAATCATAAAACTCAAGTTCTAAAAATCATTTCTTTCTGAAAAATATTTCTCAAAATGTTCTCATTCAAACACAATTGAAAGTAATCTTGGCTAACACCCTAAATGCTCAAAAGTAAGTCTTGATTCAAAAATATATAAATAAATACAGTTTGAGAGAAGGGTCCACTCACTAATTTTAAATCTGGATGACTTCACTTTGCTGAATGAAATTGTGGTTCCCGCGATGATCTATAATTGATAAACTTGATTAGAATATAGGTTATGGGATTTCTTAATTTTAGCAATTGATATCACTACATGGCGCATCATGCTTGTGCCATGATGTAATGTATGTATGCGAGATGATACGAGACTCTTAGGGTGGGCTCTACAATGCTAGGATAAAATTGGAAACGGGTAAAATTTGATCCTGAAAAGAGTTACGCGTCGCGACGCTGGGCATGGCACGTCGCGACGCTCATACCAACAGACCGAGGCAGAAAGCATTTTCAGATTCACATCGCGACGCAATGGGCTGGGCGTCGCGACGTTGCTCTTGCGTCGCGATGCCCTCACGTCCAAAACTGAAATAGAAGGCATCTCAAAGCCCGGCGTCGCGACGCTGGCCTGATTCTAGGCCAACACTCATTTCTCCATAGCCAATTCCCCAAGTGCAATTCCAACACCATCATCACTTTTTTTTAAAAACCACAAAAATCAATCTCCCACACTTACATCATAATTTGATCAAGGGTCTATCTTTCCACTTGAACTTTCCAACTTAACAAAACTAGAATCATGCCTAAACATCAATCCAACATTTGAACTAACATCATTCAATCATCAATTGAAATAAGAACAACCACCCATTTAACTAGGTGAAAATTGGCCCTCATACCTCTTTTATACCCTAATCTTAATTTAACCAAAACTTAAGCACAATTTACTCTAATCAACCTCATAAAAATATATTGATGCTTGGATTATGCTCAAACTTCTCAAATCATAAAGCCCAATTATTAAGGTTCCTGAGTGTGAACATATAATTGAAGAATGAATATTTATTATCTTGAATAAAGAAGAAAAAATGGACTTACTTGACTAAGAATAGCTTGGAAATTCACCACTATTCCTCCAAAATTTCATGAAGTTGAAGAAAATTTGGGGAACCTTTGGAGCTCCATGGCTCACGTTTTTTGGTCTTCAAAGGGATGAGCAAATAATGCCTTTTTTTTTATAGGAAATAGGTGGCTAATTTTGTTATGAGAAGAGTGGCTAGGATTGTGCCACCTCACCCAATTCTAGTCTATTCTCGAAATTCACTGTAGCAGTTACTCACGATTTTTGACTAACTTCTTGTTCTAATTTGGAAAAATATCCAACGCGGAAGTTGTAGGTCTTGGTCTTAGATTTCCGACAATATAAAGTTCATAAAAATCGGAGATCATATGCAAAAGTTACGGCCTAAATACCACTAGCTGTCCATTTTTAATCTTGGAATGAATTCTGTATCGGAACTACGATGATTTTGCTGAATGTCAAAAAAGTCATTCCATGAGCACATACTTATTTGAACATGATTTACATCATGCATCATGCCTCTGATAACGTAATAGTCGTCGACCTCTGATAACGTACAAGTCGTCGGGATTACCGGGTGTTACAGAACCGGACATAAACACGAACCAGATTGGCGCTCCGAGCACCAACCCTAATAGATGCAAGGTTCAGAAAAACATAGTATGTGGTGCGAGGCGATTTCTTGTTTGAAGCTAGGCAGACAGCCTCGAGGTGGAAGCCTCAATCTAAACACAAGAAAAAAAATATATAACACACTCATAATTGTCAATAAAAACACATGATTACATACACTAGATATTAAAAGAAATATTCAAATACTATGCATTCTATTCATAGGCATCAAATGTCAAACCTACGCCGACTGAGAGAATGTACCCAATATTGTTGAATTTAGACATATATTTAATATAGGATGGTTAATTTATCAATATAATATGTTATAAAATATGAATATCATAAATTCATTTGGGTTTTGTTAATGCCTTACGCTGACACATCGGAGATCGATCTGGTTGAGTTGTTAATTAATGATTGACTCGAAAGAATTGAAGAATAAAAAGGGTTTATAATTTTAGGGTTAGGGTTTTTTTTCCTATTTCTGGAGGCTTTTTCAAATGATGAGAGCTAAAGTTGGCAATCAAACTCCCGACCTCAGCATATATATATATATATATATATATATTTGGCTATTGGTTTTGCTTGTCGGATCGGGGCATCTGATTCGATCTGCCTCGCGACGCCTCGATCTGAGGCGACATGAGGTGGTACACCTCTCTTCGTCAAGGCGGCCCGAAACAAAATCGAGCGTGAGATGGCTGCTTTGAGGCGCCAACCACCACGAGGCAACTGAGGCGCGCCTCGGTTCGATTTTTTGAACCATGCACTAATGTGCATTTTGATAAGGTGTTTGATTTTTTTTTTTTTTTTTGAAATACTGGGGAAACCACATGTCATCCATATCGGGGTCATTGGACCCCGATATGAATGTGTGGGTAAACCGATGATGTCTCATGCTCTTACAATGGTGCTACCCAGATTGAACTGAAGGTTTTTTAGACGATCAAAATCATATGAAGAAGACTTTATCTTTACAGTGGTGAGAAATACAAAGAGGTTTTTAAGATCAGGACAGAGTCACAGGAAGGAGTCATGGTGGGTATTTTCTCCAGATTTTCGATTGGCAGAGCTGCTGCTGGCCATCGACGAGCCCAAAGTGCCCTTGTAAGAGCACACGTTACCCATTTGTTATTCGC
Source organism: Zanthoxylum bungeanum (assembly GCA_019454045.1). NCBI lineage: Eukaryota > Viridiplantae > Streptophyta > Magnoliopsida > Sapindales > Rutaceae > Zanthoxylum > Zanthoxylum bungeanum. Next base: position 84,286 of record SKCR01003448.1, read on the forward strand.
TTAATATCTTTTTGTTTAAACAAAATATTTTATATCACATCAAATGCAAGTGTGTTGATTCATATTGTAGGATGAACGGGAAGTGTTGCCCACAAATCCTGAAGTTACTGGTGCAGTTACTAAAGCTGCAATAGCTGCAGTTGCTAATGGATTTCAACAAGCAATTGAGTTTAAGCCACTTGAACCTCTGGATAATGATCTACCAATTCAATGCCGAACCCTCAATTGTTATGCAAGTTTCAAGAATCTTGTCTTTTTTGATTCTATAATTGTGTGTTTGTTCTTAAATTGTAGTTCGTGTTGTGGTTTGATTCACTGGATTGAACGTTAAGAAATAATTACTAGTTTCTCAAATGAAAAACAGTCATATTTTCTAAGGATGACAATTTAAATCCAAATTCATTTATTCATTCGTTTTGATTTGCATCAAAACATATGATGAATTTGGAAAAAAATATTCGTTTAGTAAATAAATCAGATCAATTTATTTAATAAACTAATCGAATATGAATTTGAACATATAGATTCATTTATTCGTTTAATACTATCCATTTACTAATTTTGTATTTTTCAATTAATTCGAAAAATTATTATTCATTATCATAGAAAAAATGCTATTACCTAGATTTAATTGTCATTTTTAGAAAGTTTATTAATAGTATATTTCAATTATACATTTACGCTTATGAAGTATTAATATAAATAAGATAAGATAATTTATGTCATCAAATCATCTGGACTAAACGAATATTCGTTTAAAATTCTTTTATTAAACGAATCGAATACAAACCATAATATTAAGATTCGTTTAATAAATAAATCAAATAGTTGAGGATTCGACACATTTAATTCGTCAATTCATTTGCCACACCTAATATTTTCTGACTTCACCATTGAAAAATTAAAGTGACATACAAATCATGCCAAATATAGCAGAAAGCTCCCCAGAATACTAATGAAAAACAATAACATTTATCAATCGGAGTATTTGAGATATAAGGCCTAAAAGATTTCAAGGTAAGAAGATAACAAGAAGTACAAAACAGAATTTCTTCCACTTTCTGATCACACCCATCAATTAAAAGATCTTCGACACAGATGAATTTCTTCACAGGTCCTGGACACTCAAACCTGACATGAAGAAAAACAATTAAGCTAGACGTACATGACGAAACACAACTAACATGCAGTCGAGCACAAGCCCTTTTGTCTTAGCTCATCACACGGCTGGATTGTTTCCGAGAAATAAGCAATTTTAAGTTATATCAACAGAAGAAATATAGCTGCTCATGCATTATCCCAAGTCTACAAGCAAAGAGTTGAGGGAAAGATTTGGAATAAGCAGCACGATTACTTTTGCTTCAAGGGAACGAGTCACATGGGAATGGAACAAATCCTCACAGACCAGATAATGAAGCTAACTAATGTTCCAATCAAAAGTTCAGTGCTTGAAAATCACAAAAGATAGTTGTTATAAACTTCGATGTAGGTCAAACAAGCACAATAGACGAGAAACAATGTCGCTTCATGGGAACAAATCATTTCTAGAAATAAGATGAGTTCCACACAACGGAAATAATAATAATGTGCAGTAAAATGAAAACAAAATACCATAGAAGCTATATAATAAATTTGTTTTAAAAATATCAATTGATAAATATACCTGGAGGAAGAGATTGCTTCAACTTGTCAGCTTTTTCAGTGTCAAAAACACACAGTGTGTAAAGGTACTTTGAGCAGCGAACCTTAAACTTAACAACGTTCCTGCTCCTCTTGATTTTAACTAAACGGGCATCCTTCCTTCTTGCGGTAAGAAGGAAATCCTTGATCTCGTGGATCTGCTTCGGCTGTAGATCATAAAGCAGGAATCAGAACTCTTGAGCATTCAATCAAAACCATTAAACAGATTAACAGATCACTCATATATCAACTCACACAACAAAATGTTGTGAAATGCTGAACAACTCAACATCAAAGGATAACATACTAAAATCATATAGCATTATCCATTATGCTAAATAGACAGCCTAACATAAAAGATTTATAAGCCAACCAGATGCACCCCGCCCCCGATATATCAAGTCACATCTTAAGTTAATTCTTATTTTGCCAACGCCTTAGTTGATGACTTTGTTTAACTAACTAAACCAGTTCAGAGTCTTTTCCTATCTTCATTGTTAGGGCAAAGCATCAATTAAACCATATTCAAAAGCCTTACCATAAACTAATGCAGAAAGTTACATATTGCATGAGACCCCGCAACATCAACAATGAGAAAGCCCAAAATCCAACATCACTGCAAGGTCCATGTCATTAAACCACCATCCAATTAAAAGACACCATGTAATGTCTCATATCCACAATTGATTCATGATGATTATAATACCATCCAATTAAAAGACACCATGTAATGTCTCATATACATAATTGATTCATGATGATTATAAATTAAGTGTGTGTATATATAGTTACAGAATTGGACAATGATATAATGCCAACGAGTACAGACCCAAGTAATTACTTTCTCATCAACTCCCCCTCAAATCAACATGTTTCATTATATTTCATATCCAAGATCTATAATTGAAAGAGATTTCAAAAAGCAACTAAATATCCCACTACGACAAAAGCATGACCAGAGAAACAATTTAAAACATCATCCGTGATCTATTTGAACTAACAATAAACCTAAATCCACACAGTGCTATAATTAAAACAAACATGTGGTGCCCAAATGGAGCAGATATGAGCTTAAGTAGCATCAACACATCTGTACTGTAACGATAGACAACATCAATTTTCCAGACGCGTAACTTATCAAACACCACAAATAAAGATAGATACCTGACTTATGTCTGGATATAGGTCACAGCCAATTTCAAAACAAATCCATCAAAACCCATAACCCCATTATTGATTCTTGGTTAGATTTTCTTAGCAAACAAACAAAACCCAGTTCATAAAATCATCCAAAGAATCATTCAAAAAAAAAAACTTGGGATAACAACCGAGAACCCACAATCCAGAATCCAATAATTTAAACAAATAACATAACATATGGAGATGACAATACAAGTGCAGATTAAAAATATTACCATTTTGATTGATGCTGCTTCTACAGAGGAGGAGGAGGAGCTTTGAGTATCAAGCGCTGCTGACTTATACACAAACAGAATCTAGGGTTTCGAAGACAGATACCCACCAATAACTGTTGATGGGCTTTCTAATTGAGACCATTTTCTTACTTGATGGGTTTTGTTTTGTACTGTATTGAGAGTTGGGCCTACAAGAAGCCCATTCTATTTATTCTTCTTAAAGAAAACATACTAATGTGGCATTTTAGTATTTGATTGAATGAAAATTCTACGTAACCCACATAATTTATTTTTATTCAACTATTATTGAATGTGACATATTATTTGTATAAATTAATTTATAAAAGAATTTGTGACTATATAATTACCGAAGAAGGAGGAGCTCATGTTGATTAACCTGTTGGAGTTGGTATTCGAAAATGAATCTATTTTGTATTTGTAAAACGTTTTATTAATATAAAGAATACATTCTCAATTCATTCATTATTTAATGATATTATACGCTTATCATATATTAGCATTTTGAAATTTAAATCGTTAAATGTATGTCTACAAATGACAATAACCTTAAAATAGTTATAATAACGACATAATTACAAATTATGCAGGACAATTCAACTTATTTTCATACTGGTATAGAATTTAAGAGCAGCATTTACATATTAGCATGAAGTTCACTTCAATTGTTTGATTATCTAGACGAACTTGCCTCGTAAAGCCTTCTTCTCCATCTTTTTGCGAGTCTTTTCATCCTCAGTGTCTCCCAGGTTGACAAAATCATAGTTTGAATTGAATTGGAATTTATATTTGCTTTAATTGCCTTCAAAGATGGTAAAGTGAATGATTGAAGAATGTGTACCTCTGAAGCTTGAGGCAAATATCTCGTGCGAAGTACGTTCATCTTCTCGTGCGAACGAAATCTTCCAGTGTGTTTGCGTTTGAAGCTGCGTTCGAACGAGTTTACGGAATAATGTGCGTTTGACTTGCGTTCGATGGGAGTTCGAACGAAATTGCGAGACTAAGTTATTTTGGATTTTTTAAGTCAGTTTTGCATAAGCAAACCCTTACCTTTACCCTACCTATATAAAAAAACAGAGTCACTTTACGAGGGGTTGAAAACATATTATTCAGAGCCTACAAACCTTTTGTTTCAACCTTCTTGACAATCCACCCTAAAGATTACATTGTTTATTTTTGTCTTCTCTGTTTTGGTGAGATCATTATTTGATATACCGTCAACACAGAAACACAATTCTAACCCAATTTCCTAATCCTTCAGAGTTCTCAAGGAGGAAGATTGGTAGTCGGAGTTTCGGTATTGCGAGTTCGCAAGGTTGATCCGCTTAGAGACTTCAGTGAAGAAGGTTGTTTGGTGCGGGCCCGAAGAGTTCTTCGGGTGATTACAGTCTAGAGGTATTAGAGTCGGCGGAATTATTGCCATATGTCTTATACCATCACTGTAAGTTTTCTCATGATAGTGAATTTTTGCTGATAGCCTAGATACCCGGAGTAGTTTTGTACTCGCATGAGTTTTCCATTTCGTTAACAAAATTACTGTTGTTGATTTTGTTTCCTGCTTGCTTTTATTCGGGACTAAATTCGAATTTTCAGTTTGAATTGAATTGGTATTTATATTGCTTTAATTGCCTTCAAAGAAGGTAAAGTGAATGAGTGAAGAATGTGTATCTCTCAAGCTTGAGGCAAAAATCCTTCAAATGCCGGTATCTGAATAAAGGAAAAGAAACTTGGTTACATCTTGACATATATCTTCATTTGTTTCACCTGAAGTTTTAATTCTAAGACATTCCAAAAGAAAAATAACAAGTAC
>SKCR01003449.1:0-89633 GCA_019454045.1 Zanthoxylum bungeanum
ATATTAAATCCTTATCCCGAATGATTTCCAATACATCCAATGTTCAAAAATCAAAAGATACCAAGACATTAGGACATAGTAGATTCGGCCAAGGTGAAGGTATTAGGGGTTTTTGTTCAATTCAAAATTAATCCAATTAAATCTCAAATCAACATCATCCTACTTCATTACAACTCATCCAATGAATTAATAATGAAAAATTCCAAGAATTCCAACACCATTACCATTCGGCCAACTTAACTTTTTGGGCAAAATTGATCCAATCACATTTTCTTGAAATTGATCAAATCAATCTTCAATTCAACATATATTAAGCATGTTCAATCATCCAATTTCACAAAATCATGCTCAACAAACATTTACCCAAATTTTAAGCCCTACAATTTCATGCTTGAACCAATAGCTCTGATACCAATGTTGGTTATTATCTAGGTCCCAAGATCAAACAAGACATGAAATACATGTGTGAACACATCAACGGAGGTAGCGGAATACTCACATCGATCGGTTGAGACGATTTGAAGACGAATGAAGCCACAAAGTGCACTGCCATTCACGCCCACTGCAGCAGTTCACTGCCTCCAAAAATAGAATTTTGAGTGACGAAACGGAGCTCCAAGCCTCGTCCGACGGATCCCGGCTCATGATCGAACCTCCCTACCACCTTCGCAAGACTCGTAAGTGTGCTAGCACTGGAATTTTCACCATGAAAACCCACTCATGCTTCCCTAATATTCACGCCCAAATGAAGTTCAAAACCAGTGAGCAAAGCCACTGTTTTAGCGTGAGAGAGATGAGAGAGGAGAGAGAGAATTGTTGTTTTTGACTTAATGAAAAATGTGTAAAACTTTTGATTATATATTTTCCAAAATAAATAATCAATTTCATTTAATTAAATCCAATTTATCAAATGAAATTTGGAGCCAAAACATAAAGCTTTTCCCTCCAAAATGCTTTACACTATTCTAGTCAAATCCATCACTATTCATATCACTTTATTAAAGTGACATGTCTTTCAATCAATCAATCACATCAATCAATCACATCACTCAAAGTGACATTTGATTTGACGCTTGATGTGACGAATGATTTGACGCTTGATGCGACTTGCGTTGCCGCACTCGAATTCGAAATACGAATGCGCTCGCAATCACACTCGGGCTCGGGTTCGCTAATTCAAATTAACGATTTTTCCGTCGCGTCGTAATTAAATGATTACGCCTAGCGAATTCACTATTCACGTCGCTAACGAATTAATTCTAAATTAATTCGTTCGCCCGAATTAAAATCTAATTTTAATTCCGCGTCGAAATCTAATTTCGTTTAATATATCGAATATATTAATTTAATCGATTAATTCCAAATTAATCGTTATCTCTCTCTAGACGATATTTTATCCTAGATAAAATATCTCTATAATTAATCCTAGAATTAATTTTCTCTCTCTTCTATATAATCCCAGATTATTTAAGAGTGCGAGTTATGCGTCATCGGTGGATTATCGGGAAGCGACCCATGAGATCCCCGGATAAGTTGGCAATAAATGCGGTCGTCGTCGGAGTATCTGAATCACGTACGTACCAAATACTACGTTCTACCGATTTACGAGACAAGGTCGACTCCTAGCAAAGCACCAAGTCTACCCAATTCTCCGGACATATCCATTTAAGAATATTAAGATCTGTATCAAGCGTAGTATACCATTGTATTGTGCATATCGGCCCAGTATCAGATAGTCACGTGCTAGGGCTGGGGCTGGATAAGTGTCTGCCCCGTCCGAAACACATATCGGATGTCTGGTAACATAGTCTCTATAATCGGATATTCATGACCTGGTCAAAATATCCCGATTGGATGCGCATCACTCAAGAGCACTAGTACCGTATCCTGCGTGACATCATCTCCACTATGACTGAAGTGATACTTCCATCTTGACATCACACCCAATACACTACGACTCTCTGATAAACCCAGAAGTGGTGTACGCAGAACCGGTTAAAGTCATGTACCACCAAGACCAAAGTCTATCGATTATCGTAAGTATTAGCGATGTAAGTCTCAGGTTAAGACTATACACACCTACCTTGATTTCGGCCTCCCATAGACACATAGTCATAATACCAATGGGATTCCGAGGGGTCTATCCAGAGCGAAGCTGTTTCCCGTACCATTGGTGAAACACGACCTCCTATCGCACTTGCATAAGTATCTGATACTTATATATATGAGAACTATGCCGTTGTGCCCTCACAACGCACACAAATGCAATACTAGCCTATTCCGCATTATCGATGTCCAGTCTCGATAATACTCCGGCTATGGATATTTAATGATTGAACCTTCGGGGATTGATACTGTCTCATATCATTCTCAATCCAGGAACTAATCATAGGGACCTCTCTTCATTTATATATCTATGGTGATCTAATCACAAATGATGAGAGTGCAATTTCCTTGTCACATAGTTAATTTGCTACAACAACACAATGATCTGTGCAAATAGTGACGCTATGGGTCATTTTGTCCAACAGTGTGAGGTGGGAGAAAGAGAGCCGTGAGCTTGAAAGAAAGTGTCTTTAGGGTTTCTTTGTTCTGGTTTGCCGAGAGTGTCTAGGGGAAGAGAGAGTCTAGGGTTTATCTTTTGGTGAGTGTGTTAGTGAGAGTAGTGAGAAACATGTGTGGTTAGAGTGTTTCTTCTTGTTATTGCTGTGGATGTGGGGAATGAGCTCTAGCGGTCTTAAGGTTGGTTTGGGTGTCTTTTTATAAGAGATGGTTGAAGTTGTCCTTGTACGGGTAGGGAAAGTATCATGCAATTATGAGGGATATCTCCTAATTAGTGTACTACAAGGAAAAGATCTATTAAATTAGGAAGATGATTTGTGAGATTTGATTTGATTTTATTTAGTTTAGGCATGTGATTTAATTTAATTAGGAAGGTGATTTATGGGATTTGATTTGATTTTATTTAGTTTAGGCATGTGATTTAATTTAATTAGGAAGGTGATTTATGGGATTTGATTTGATTTTATTTTATTTTATTAGGAATGAGATTTGATTGGATTTTAACATGTGTTTAATGTGTTTGAATATTTTTGGATGTGATTTAATGGGCTTGGAGGCTTATGGGCGTGAGGGATGGCTCTTTGGTGGGTTTGGGCGTGTGGCTTGGTGTGGGATGCGGGGATTTTGGGCCGAGTCTAACAGTTAAAACAGAGATTAATCGAGCGAACCCAAGGCTCAACAAACGAATTGATTCTGGCAAGGTGTTTATTTCTTCAATTTCCCCTTCCGTCGTCTGTTTCCCGCGAATTCCGTAACTTATCGGGTAGTGCCTCCATATGAGGCTCATCATCAGGCCTTATGTAAAAAAAAATGCAATGCCTACAGTCGCCCCCACTTTGATGGGACTTGTGCAGTGTGTGACAGTGACAATCCTATCAAAGTTATGCATGCATTTTTACTTACCTGGCACGCCAGCTGCTATCTGACTTGCTGCTGCTTCGAACTGAGTTGATATGGTGGCGAGATGCTTCGACCCCAAGGTTTATCCCTACAAGATGCTGCGATCTCTAGGAATCACTACCGGACTGAGCTGATGTGAGGTGGTTCATTCCTGAACCGTTACTTGAGGTGGTCCATTTACGAACCGTTACTATGAGGTGGTCCATTCTCGAACCATTACTGAGTTGAGATGAGGGTCTTGTTCCCGAATTGTGATTAGGGTCTTGTTCCGAATTGAGATGAGGGTCTTGTTCCCTGAAATGAGTTGAGATTGATGGCGAGGTGCTGTGACCCATGTGTCTTGTTCCCGAACCACCGAGTGGGTTTTGTTCCCGAAGCGAGCTGAGGGTCTTGTTCCCTAATTGTGATGAGGGTCTTGTTCCCGAATTGAGATGAGGGTCTTGTTCCCTGAATTGAGTTGAGATTGATGGCGAGGTGCTGTGACCTCTGGGTCTTGTTCCTGAACCACCGAGTGGGTTTTGTTCCCGAAGCGAGCTGAGGGTCTTGTTCCCTAATTAAGTTGTGGGTCTTGCTCCCGATTGTGGGTCTTGTTCCCAAATTGAGTTGCGGGTCTTGTTCCCGATTGTGGGTCTTGTTCCCAAATTGAATTACGGGTCTTGTTCCCAAATTAAATTGCGGGTCTTGTTCTCGATTGTAGGTCTTGTTCCCAAATTGAATTGTTTTATTCCCGAACTGTGTTAACTGTAGGCTTTGTTCCCGAGCTGTACTGAGAGTGGGCTTTGTTCCTTGGGCTTCATTCCCGAAACTGCTGATAAGGCGGGCCTCGACCCTGGGATTCATTCCCGAAACTGCCGATACTATGGGCCTCGACCCTGGGATTCATTCCCGAAATTGCTGACAGTGTGGGCCTCGACCCTGGGACTGGACACCATCTCACTTGTCTGCCTTCACATTTTTTTCCCACTTCTCCATCTCTTTCCTGAACCAGTCTTTCATCTGGTCGTCAATATTATCGTGTTGCTTCCCGCGGAATTCCTCACGCCTGCTACTCCTAACACGACGTACGCCGTGACTGGACACCTTTCGATCTCCCCCACCATGTCTTTCGTGCCCGTCCTTCTTAAAACGTGGGCTATTACTGGAGGACTTTGGATTTTGCCTCTCATATTCTTCTTCCCACGCTCTTTCTACCGGCAAGGCTCCAGTTATCAATATAGATCTCACCCTCTGGGGATCCCTCTTCCCGGGCTCATCATCCTCACCCAGATCTACAACCCTCTTTCCCTTCGCTATCTCATCTCTCCTCTGGCTTAGACAAGCCTCCAGCTTTTCATCGTTCATCTTTTCTAACTTTTCCAGCTTTTCCATCATGGCCTTCATGAAGGTTTGGTTTGTCTCCCTTTCATTCCTCATGTTTTCTTCTATTCTCTCCATCCACTCAGTCGTTGAACCCTCCGACGATCTGTGGTTCCCATCTCCTGCCATTGTCTTACTACGTTAAATGATTTTTGCTCTTTCCCCACAGACGGTGCCAACTGTTGACGGGTGATTTTCATTCTAGGGGCAGGTTCGGAATACCGCTCCTAGAATAATCCTCCTCCAACGTGAATTTGTTTGGTTATGGGGGGGCCAAAAGCAAACTTAGCGGGAAATAAGAACAAACACAAAATCGACAAAGGATTTACGTGGTTCGGTGGAATAGATCCAACCTACGTCCACGAGAACAAAGTAGAGTATTGATTTTATAACTGAACCGAGCTCGGCCGACCTCTTCTCAAGTGTGGTCACGCAATACCGAGCTGTTTGCTTAGTGCTTTCTTACAAGTAGTGCTTGAGTGAAATTTTGCTAACCCTTACAAATGTGTTTACCCTCCCTTATATACTAAGAAAAATTAACATTATTCTATTATCTCTATGATGTCAGCCACGCGGATTTTCTGCCGATTGATGGGCTCTCTGCCCCAACTGCCTCGCCGAAAGTAAGCCTGTCATCTGACTCTCCATTAAATCACTCTGTTTTGGGCACTGCCACACTCAACAATTATGAAGACAGCATGTAAAGATCTTTCGCGCGGTGGTACATATCAGGGGGAAATGTCCAAACGGTCCTGGTTACACGTCAGACTTCATGAGGACGGCAAAACATTGTGCCGAACTACTCCAACTGCTTCCGACCTGACTCATAATATCCGAGCTCACTCTTCGGATCCGGGAGGAAGGGTAGGACTGAACCGAGCTACCGGGCTATAGTGGTCGGGGTCGGCTCTGATGTTGTCGGTCTCTGATATATGTACCATGTTATATCCTCAGGTCAGTCAAATCCAGGAAATCAGGTCTGCGTATCATGTCTGGTCAAAGAACGGTCAATATCCTCAGACTATGCATCCTCCCAAAAGAACTTCCCTATTTGCCCTTGCCGAGCTGTTCAAAATATTTGATCACAAAAATCACCATCAACAACTGTCATTAAATAGATAATATTATAAAAAAGATAATTACTCGTATCCATAAACACATTATGAATACGATAATGATGGCGCTTGGAGCAGTAATCCCAACAATCATAACTCCTTTTCATATGAGGAAGGTCCTCCATGATTTTCGACTCGTCGTTTTCCAGCAAGAACCTATCCTTGCAACTTAGTCTAGACTAAAAATTCGTCGACACATCTTATTCTCATCGCCTATCATTCTATACCACTTGCAAATTAAGTAATCGTTGACGTGCAACTTGAAAGACCCAACACCATTTGCGGAAGTTTATGGTGGGTTTAGCCTGTTACTAATATGTTGGCAATTTTTCCAATCCTATTCGGGACGATTTTTGAGATATGTTTTTATATTTCGATTTAAAAAATAGGAAGGGATTAAAAAAATATCCCGATTTTGTTAATTGGGAGATGGGGTTTTTTATCTACTGATCATATAATTAGGACTATGATTCATAAATCATGACCTGTCTTGTTCTATTGTGCCGTTTTCATAAATATTTTTTTATAATTTATATTTAATTAAAATTAATCATGATGTCGTCCGATTTTCCAATTCAATTGAATCATTACACTATTGAACATAATCAATTATCGGTGCGATTTTAAAACACTAATTTTTTTTTATTCTCTTCCATTTCTTCCAAAGAAAAGGAATAACTAGTTAGATTATTGGCATCTGACAATTTGCAAACACGTGTTATGGAAAATTAGGATAGAGGATAGAAATAATATATAGATAACTTTTTATCCTCTCTCCTAATTTGCTATTAACATGTGCTTGCATTTTTAACACACACATATTGTTAAGCTGACTCTGTAACTTTTCACCCCCATGATCTTCTGGTCTAATTTTTTTTACTCCAATTTTCAATTTACCTGTTCATCTCCATCTCCATCTCCATTATTTTGTTTTACTTTTATAAGAAGAAGCACTATGTTTCTTATTCTTAATTATCATGGTCCTTTTTTTCTCTTCCCTGGAATTCAATATTGAGTGTAAAGATGTAGCTTATAAAGAATAAGTGCATCTCAATATTCCTCTCAAATGATATGGTATGTCACAGAGTAGTTTTTTTACTATTTAATCTATAATCGACAGCAAATCTCTCAAAGAACGATTTAAGCGATTTACAATTAATCAAAAATAATCAGGGATTAATTAAAAATTGACCAAGAATGATAAATTTGATATTTCGCATAATTGGAAATTTGTAAAAAAACATTCAAAATTCATCATTTTAAAATCTTCTAAAAATCATTGAAAACCATTCATTTATGATAAAAATGTTAAACAATTACAAAATTAAGAAAGATAATTAAATTTCAAACGAAGAAGGAAGAAAAAAACATGAACTTTTAATTAAATCGGACATTTTTAAAAAATTGAAAATCGTTGATTAATCGGTCAAAGTAGGAAAAAAAAGAGAGGGAAAATGAGTTTTTTTTTTTAAATCAAACCAGGTAATTATAGAAAATAAAAAACCATCGATTAATCATTGACAATCACAGCCGATATATTTTATGCAAACTAAAGCTTAAAGTTTATAGTCGGTATCACAATAAAAATTAAGTTTCATACGTATGTTTTTTTACTTTTAAATCTTGTTCTTATCCAGAAAAATTATCAGTCATATATTTAATATTTAACACATTATTAAAAATACATAAATTTTAGAACTTTGTTTGCGTAATCATCCAAAGATTGAAAAGCATATCAAACGTCAACTTATTATATAACAAATGTATATTCATTGTTTGATACACTTATCTATCGTATTTCTAAATTTGTTACATTTTCAAGCAATTTTCAATATTTAGATAGACCGATAAATAAAATTTCATAATTTATATATTTTTAATAATATATAAAACATTAAGACAAAGGCCGACACTTGGACAAAAAACCAATGGGATTTGAAAAGTAAAAAGGATAATAAAATTCGGACCACAAGAGTTTGTGTATTGGGATAGGAAATCGGCTCAATGCTGATTGATATTAAAACACCACTGATAGGGATTCTAAGTGGTGGATAGTAAGAAAGTAAATCAAATTATGAAACATCATTTTCATGACGATCGATAATTACTCTTTTCTTTCTTTTTTTAAACTTATTGGCCACTAGACACCCACCATTATTTCAATTTTTAATTGATGTAATCGTTATATGCAAGCTGTTATTGACTTATTATATTGATTGTGATGTTTATTTAAGACAATAGTTTTTATAATTTAATAAAAATAATTTATTTACATAAAATAATTGCAAAATCACCATCAAAATAGCTTTGTTTTGAGTGTTTTTTTTCTTTATTAAACACAAAAATAATGTAATTTTGATGATCATTTCACTACCATTTTATACAAATATATAATTTGTTTGCTTTAGTTAAAAAAAAAAAACGAATGAAAGTTTTTGGACCAGGATGGAGCCAAAATTTCAACTCTAAGTGATTAAATTATTATAAATTAAAACAATTATACATGAATAAAATTAGACCCGGCCACGGTTCCGGTTTCAGAACCGGAATCTGAACCAGATTTGTTCGGTTCGATTAGGATTCTACCCTAACCGAACCGAATAGAACCGGATAGTTCCAATAGTTCGAACCGGAACCTTTGGAACTGTCTGGTTCCAACCGGTTTCACGATTCTAATCGGAAGTTGGAACCGTTTGGCCCAACGGAGGTAGCTAGGAGCAATGGCTATCTGTTGCCTTTAATTTATTTTTTTATTTTTATTTTGTAAAATATAATTACTTAATTACCCTTAATAACATTAATAAAACTGTTAATTTTATAGGCAATTTAGGTATCACAAAAATAATCCAAAAATATATAAATATGGGTCATTCTTCAATTTTTCAACACAATAATTCTCAATTCTCTCAATTTCTTTAACTCTCTCATTCTCAATTATCTTATCTTCAATTTCTCCTATTGATTTAATTTTGTAATTGATTGGTGAAATCACACATGTTACGCAAGCGCACGTATCATTCAAGTAGTATAAAAATATCGATCTCACGAGTACTTAATTTCTATTGTTGTTATTAATTATTGATTCTATTTATTTACAAGTATCTAATTAGGAAGAGAATGAAGTGATTGCTTGATTTGTTGGTTGAATGTGGATTTGTTAAATAAATACACAAAAGAAAATACTAAGGAAAATAAACAAAAGACACAAATATCTAGGGTTGTGATTCCACACAATATTATTCTAATGATGAATTGATTCATTTATATATGTGTAATTGTGGAAGCTGGTTTTCGCCCGAAGTCCACAATCGAGAATCTGAATTTTAGGGGGCACTAGCGAACCTGCAAAATGAAGGTAGAATGAGCGGGAAGTACTGCCCACCGGTGTGGTGGAAGCCGTAGGCTCTCCGACGCCCAAGTCAGTGACGATGATGAATAGAAAATAAGGAGAAGCAAGGCTTGATGTTACCTTAATCTCTTTCTGTTTGCCGTGAGGGCGGTGGGTTGGTGTATCGTGGGTGAAATGTTAAGAAAGCTCTCAATGTCCCCTCCCCTCAGTCGAGACCCTTTTCCTTTTATAAGCTCTTTGAAGTAGGCTCATTCATTTCTTTTGCCCGTTGGATGCCATGAAACGGTCAAATTATTGGTGGAATTATGAGTTGGGACGTTTTCTGATCCGGTAACTGATGAGGTATTTTGGTCAAGTCATTTATGGGCTTGGGCTCGTGGGATCTCTGGGTTCAATATCAGCTTGGGCTTAATTTAGAGGGTTTCGGGTTTTAGCCTTTGTGGTTGGTCTGGTAATAGAATGTCGATTTTACCCTTGGGCCCAAATTTGGCCCGTACAGTAATAAATCAGATTGTTAACCTGGAACACGAATATATGCAAAAGCCTCTTTCGATGGTCAGATGCAAACACCCAATATAACCCAATTAATCATATGTCTATGTTAACCAAGTTATCTGAATTCATTAAGTTCAAGTTCCAATTGTGGCTACCCCCGCCCGACAGGTATATGTCTATCCTGGAAGGAAATCTACCTAAGGGTCACCATGCCCCAATGTGAGATCGTGAACTATTGAATCTAAGGCTGAAACCTAAAATCTTTTTTCCAAGTTCATTTTAAGTTTACCACATCAATCTTATTGATGATCAGGCAACAATAAGCATTAAGCTTAAGATTCAATAAACAAACTAAAGCATTATACATAATATAATTAAATCAATTATTAAGCATGAGAATATTGTGTTTCATCACTTCCCCATAATAAAAATAAAATATTGGGGTTAGGGAATCCACTTTTACTATTTCTAATTTAGAAATCTCTCTTATTATAATATATAAATTTGCATGATATTACCAACCGACCATATAGGCGGTATCCTGATTAAGTCAGATTTTGAATTAATTCGAACCGACTATAAAGGCGGTATACATTTTAGTCAGGTTAAAATCAATTTAATTAAGTCCAACCGACCATAAATGCGGTATCTCATTAAGTCAGGTTTTAAGATAATTTATATATTATAATTTAATGGAGATTAATCTAAATTATAATAATAAAAGCTTCACCCTTCCCCCAGCAGAAAATTAACTACTAAACATAAAAGAAATAAAAAGTAAATAAACTACTACTACTATTAAAAATAAAAATGCATAATTTAAATTACAAAAACTTAAACAAACAAGATACAGTCCTTAGATCCTTATTAGAACCTTAAGGAAAGTATGATTTTGCAAATGAAATCGGCCTCAATTTATAGGCAAAACTTGGTGCCACACTTCGCGACGCGCAGCGATGCGATGAGGTCTGCGCATCGCGACGCGCCGTCGATTTGTGACACCTTTCTGCGGCTTCTTGAGATGTTGACACATGTACGCGGTTTCGTCGGCAGCTGAATTATTGGCTCGGCGTCACGACGCGTGAAGTTGTGCGTGCTGCGACACTGACGTCATTGCTTACGTCAGGTGTCGGCAGAACAATAACTGATGTGCATGTTAGCAGTTTTGCTGTGATATTGACACGTGGCTGGCGCATGTTAGCGGTCGCGACGCGTAAATGACGATTTTGCCTTTTTTGTCCGTTTTTCACTGTTTTGGCCCTGATTTGATTCCAGTGAGTCCTGAAACCTTATTTATTTACAAAATATACAAAACACATCAAAATATTCACAAAAATAAAGAAACTATACAAAAATATTAAGCAAAATGGGCGATAAATATTGATATATTTTCCGTTTATCAGTAATTCTTCAATATTAACAAAAAATGGCAAGCTCATATGAGAACATCATGTGCAATATGCCAACCTAAGAGAGCGGCAAAAGTATTAGTACACGGAGAAGAGAAGTTAAGTCTCGATCTTCTAATATTTTTAAAATTCATTTTCATTTAGTCGAGAATGAAAATGAAGGTCCAAGAGTAATATGCAACTATTGTGGTGTATCTTTACAATTTTACTGGCGATTATGACAATATGAACAAATATTTGGATAGATATCATGCCGCTGAAATTAGACTTGATACAACACAAACTCAAATGGGCAAGTACGCTTCGTCTAGTAGAGGTACGAGTTCTTTAGATTTATTTAAAAATTTTGATGTTAAAAATATAGAAGAATTTGCTAAATTTACACGTATGATACATCTTTCTTTAAGTTTTGGTGAAAAAATTATTTTACTAATTATGTTTGAAAAGTTTTAAATTCTGCTGCCTGTAAAATACCTAGAAATACAACAAACGATAAATTTTTAAATTATACAAAGATTGTAAAATTGTTTTAAATAAAATATTTAAAGATATTAAATTTCGTTTTTCTATTTGAAGTGACCACTGGAAAACACACTCATACATGAGTGTGACTTGTCATTGGATTGATATATCATGAAACATGCAAAAACGACTTATTGCATTTAGAGTTTTTGATGAGCATCATACTGCACAAAATATTTATAGAATGATTAAAGTAATTTTTGATGAATATGATTTATTAGTTAAAAGTTTAACAATTGGTTTTGACAATGCATCTGTAAATACTACATCAATTAGAGATTTAAAAGAAATATGCCAACTAAAATTGGGGGTCGATTTTTTCATGTTCATTGCACATGTCATGTCCTTAATTTATGTGTTCAAGATGGTTTGAATTTTTTAGAACATCATATTAATCCTATTAATGTTGCACTTAATTGTAACTGGTCATATTCTAATGTCAGGAGAGAATGAGCCAAGTTTTATAAATTAAATGATGTTATATCAGTAAAATTTTAACGATATGTTCAAACTCGTTGGAATTCAACTTATTTTATTGTAACTCAAGTTTTTCAATACAACGATGTGTTATGTAGTTTTTTCCCAACATGTTCAACATATATCACTTTTTCCTAGTAAATGGGATATTTGTGAACAAAAATTTAGAACTTTTAAAGTTTTTAATGATGCTACAAATATTTTTAGTGGAATTTATTATCCTACAATAAATTTATTTCTTGTTAAATGTTTGAATATTGTTGGTACTCTATATGAGCATGCTGAAAGTTCGAATATTATTAATATTGTTTTAATTGAAGGTATTGCTATTATGAAGAGAAAATTATTGACTAATTTTAAAGACATTCCATTACTTTATCTTATCGTCACGATTTTTTTATTATAAACTTAAATTAAAAGGTTTGAATAGTGACTTACAAACTTACTATATATTTTTAGAATAGATGATGAAACTAATATTAGAAAAATAATAGATGGAAAAAAATTGATTTAATACATTTATTTAATGATTATGTTAGTAGATATAACTTGCAATCATTAGAACAATCTAGTAGGGAACTTGTAATATATTTAAGACATAACGTAAGTGATCGTTGGTTACTACAACAAAATAAAAAACAAATGGATAACACGATTAACAGCCCGAAATTATAAAATCGGTTATCTACTATTTTCGAGTTTTCTTCTGAAAGTTTAGTAAGTAAAAATGTGCAAGCACTTGACTGGTGGAACCGACATCAAAATATCTATCATATTTATCAATTATTGCTTTGCGGTTGAACAAACCTTAAGCTTAGGAGATAATATTTTGGAAGCGAGACAGTCTTCATTTTATCCAAGCACTTTAGAAGCAACATCATGTGTGGATGATTGTACCCGAGCTGATCTGAGGTAACAAGAAGATGCCCCGATGACTTTGAAGACTTGTTCGACAATGCATCTGCAAGTGCAAGCGGAACGGAAGCTAAATGATCAACAACCGACACACATAATGATGATAAGTAAATAATTGTAATGAGGAACTATCTAAAAAATATAATGGAACTACGTGAATTTGAATTCTTCTCACTCCTAAAAGATACGTAGGCAACTTCAGTTTTTTAAAATTTAAGTTCAAGTTCTTTTATTTTATTTTTAATTTAAGTGATTAATTTAATGTAATATAATTCAAATTAATAATTTTAAATAAATTTGAAATCCCATTTTTATTTTTTAAAATTTAAAATTTAAAATTAATTAAAAAAACTCGTAACCGGGAACCTGAAGATTCGGTTCCGATTCGGAACCGACCGAAATGGTAGCCAAATCTATAGATAAAATAATGATTTCACAAATAAATATTTATGCCATTAATTAACTTAACTATTTACGCAAATTAATTAAGTTGACCCGCAACTTGAAGGACATCACCACCATTTGCAGAAGTCGATGGTGCTGTTAGCCTGTTATTAATAGGTTGGTAATTTTTCCTGACCTATGAAATTTGTTACATATTTTTATTTTTTGAATAAAAAAAAATAAGATTAGATTAAAAAAAAATAAAAAAAAATAAAATATGCATAAACTTTTAACGAGATGAGATTATATTAATTTTTTTTATTATTTAGGATTGACAAATCCCGCCATCATTACCCTTAGGATGACAACATAAAATCACAATTAAGAACATAATTTGCACTTTTTGGTCACAGATTTAATCATGGTATGATATGAAGAAACTTTGCGTTTTTTTTTTTTTTTTTGAAAAGCTGCGGTTGTTTTATTTACAAGGTTGCTAATGCAGTAAATCAACGGCTCTGATTATATTTAAATAAGCTACATATACCGTGTTAGTAATTTACAGCCCTTCATATTCTATCTAAGTATATATATAAATTTAACACCACAGATGAAAGTGTGACGTAAGCAGTACAGTGAGTCAACTCAACTCTACTCGCTACTACCAGCACTGGTCGGTTCTCCCAACTCCTTCCGGAATATCCGGACTTGGCCGTCAACGGCCTTCTTCTTCTACTTCGAAAAAGATTCTGGTCGTATACGGCGCGTTTTTGAGGATCCGAGAGGGTGGAGTACGCCGCATGAATCTTGATGAACTCGTCGGCCGATGAGTCTTCTTTCGGTCCAATCGGGCGGCGGCGTCGGGATGGCAGGTCCTGGCCAGTCGCCGATACGCCGTTTTAATATCGTGAATTGTGGCCCCCACCGGTATACTCAGAACCTCGTACAGCGAAGCGCACGACGCCGTCCGGTGACTACTCGACGACAGCGTCGTCGAGTTGGAAGTGTGGTTTGCGTTGAGGTGTATGAATAATAATTAGCTGCTGTGGCCCCGCCATAGGAGGATGGAATCTTACACGTGGCGGTGGGGGATCGGAGGTTTGAAATTCATGGAGAGTTTCGGGGACGGAAGAAGTGCAGAGGAGGTGAGCATTGTACAAGTATATGATGACTAAAGAGAGATTTTGGAAGGATTTATATAGGCCGAGGACACAATACATATATATAATTACATATAATAAATATTCAATAAGTCAACTTGCAGTTGAAATAAATATATTATAGGGAAATAATAATTTTTTTACTTCAAGTATCATTTATCATCCAAGTTTTGAAATTATTTTCTTTTCCGCTTGATGTTAAATGGGTTCATTTTTATATTTTATGGGGTAAAAAATTGATAATTTTCCTAAATTAAATGAATATAATTATATATTTTTCTATTTTATCATGTGGAAAAATGAATAATTTTCAAATTACATGTGAAAAAATAACAAATTCAAAGTTAATCACGATAAACATTTATATTATATTAAGTGAAGAATGATAATTTCTCATATTATGTAGCGTATTTTGAGAAGTATACAAAATCAAAAAACAAAAAAATTTATAATTCACATTGAATGATATAGAGAAAGATAATTGAGCTATCTCAAAATTCATATGGAGTTGAAACTTATAAAATTGCTTTCCTGCAAAAATTTATCAACAATTTTTTTTATCCTAATGATACAACGTGGCTAATATTTAATATAATGTTAATATATTATTGGAGCGAAGCTGGGGTTATACAGAACATGATTTTTAGAATTCAAAAATACATGATGTAACAATAATTTCGTATAGTAAAAATTTGTAGCTATATAAAAATAGATATAGATAAAATAGTTGAACCATTTAATATCTACATCTCTCTCTTTTTCTCTCTCTACGCAGTTACGTGAATAGCTTGTAATCGATTGGTGTCGAGTTTATCAAGGGCGGAGCGAGAATTTCAATTCTACAAAGATTAAATTATAACCCATAATTTTAAAGTTATTAAAAAATAAATTAATAACAAAACAAATATGTTGAAAGCTGTTTTTCGTTCTAAGGGTGATATGAGAATTGAACCCCTCAAATAAACCCCTCAAATAAACCTCTCACAATAAATGAATTTGTTTGACTAGTTTGGAACTAAAGCAAACTTAGCAACCAAACGGAAAATCACAACATACACAAGAGATTAACATGATTCGGCGGAGAGGGACTCCAACCTATATTCACGAGAGTAAAGAGGGGGAATTTTAATACTTGCTCGGGTCAAAACTGACCGGCGTAAACACACACGTATAACGCAAGCGCACGTATCGTTCAAGTAGTATAAAAATATCGATCACACGAGGACTTAATTCCTACTGTTGTTATTAATTATTGAATCTATTTATTTACAAATATTTAATTGAGGGTGAAGAGAATGATTGTTTGATTGGTTGAAAATGGTTTTACAAAATAAATAAATAAATAAATAAAAAGACAAAAGAAAATACTAAGGAAAATAACAAAAGACACAAAGATCTAGGGTTGTGAATCCTTCTAATATCTTTTAAAAGATGAAGTGATTATTTTATGTTTGTGTAATAAATCAGTTTACTAACCTGGAACACTAAATTATGCAAAAGCCTCTGTCGATGGTCAGACGCAAATACCCAGTTTAACCCAATTGAACCATATGTCTATGTCAACCAAATTATCTGGATTCATTAAGTTTAAGTTCCAATTATGGCTACCCCCGCCCGACATGTATATTCCTATCCTGTAAGGAAATTTATTAAAGAGTTATCTATCATCAAGGAAGATCGTTGGCTATTAAGTCTAAGGCTGAAACCTAAAATCCCTATGTCTAGCTCATTTTAGATTTACCACTTCAATCTTATTAGTGATCAAACAACAAGAAGCATTAAGCTTAAGACTTAATAAGTAAACCTTTAAATTACCAAACTATAAAATAACCCCTTATAAACCGGTGATATTAGAATTCATCACAACCCCAGATAACTAACACATAACTAGGGCTAGTAACAACTTAAAAGTAAAAGACATAAAGTAAAAATACTGAAAAGTAAAAGACATAAAGTAAAACTGAAAAGTAAAATAAAATAAAATGCTAAGGTAAAAGGAATTACTTTTACTACTACTAATTTAGATATCTCCCATAAAATAATATATAAACTTGTGATTCTTTTTCCAACCAGCCATATAGGCGGTAACCTGATTAAGTCAAATTAAGTCCAACCAGCCATAAAGGCGGAATCAAAATTAAATTACCAACCGACCAATCTGGCAGTATCCTTGATTAGTCAGGTTTAAACCAGATTAAAATGAATTACCAACCGACCAATCTGGCGGTATCATTTTTAAGCCAATATTTTAAATAGTGAATATATTATTTTTAAGGGAGATTAATCTAAATAGTAACAGTAAAAGAATTACCTTTCACCCTAGCCGGGGAAGTTACCTCCTCATGGTAAATAGTAAAAACTGTAAAAAGTAAAAAGTAAATTACTATATTAACAAAACGTAATTAAAATTATTTACAAAACTAAAAACTAAAAAAAAAACTAAAACTAAAAGAAACTAGAGAGAGAAACTCTCTCTTTACAGAGAATAGAAGAGAGAGAGTGGTACATTCAATTCTGAAATCTCGAGCTCAATTTATAGGCCTCGGTAGGCTTCCAGCATCGCGACGCCAGGGCCTTCAGCGTCGCTACGCCAAATTTTGTCGACGTGGCACGCTCTGGTTCGCCGGTTTGAAGATTCTGGATAAGCTGATAAGGTGACATGTGGCAGGGTGGTTGGCCTTCAATTATTGTGACACGTGGCGGCTTCTGATTGGTCGCTGAGATTCTTATCCGCCACGTGTCAGATAAGGATTAGATACTCAATGATTGATGCTGACGTGGCGGTGACGTGGTGACACGTGGGAAAGAGACTGTCGGCACCGTAGGTTTGTGACACGTGGCACTTTCTGATTGGCTGATGATGATGTGGCACGACACATGGCAATGTTGACTTGTTGACTTGCTGACGTGGCTGATGACATGGAGACACGTAGGATGCCACGTGGCACACGTGGCGATGATGACTGTCGGCACCGTAGGATGCTGACTCGTGGCACGGCGCATGTTAGCAGATCGGCTGTGATGGTGACACGTGGCACGACGCATTTTAGCAAAGTCAAACTTTTCTCAGATTCTGATTTGTGGACCCGGCGCACGTTAGCACTGTTCGGCGCATGTTATGCGTCGCGACGCTGAAGGTCTTAGCGTTGCGACGCGTGAATTTACCAAAATGTCATTTTTGTCTAATTTTCACTGTTTTGGCCCAAATCACCTCCAGAATGTCCTGAAATTTTATTTATCTACAAAATAACACAAAACACATCAAAATATTCATAAAACTCAAGAAACTATACAAAATATTAGGTTAAATGAGTGGGAAATAGTGATATAAATACCACTCATCACACTCCCAAACCTAACATTTTGCTAGTCCTCAAGCAAAACATAGAGTAAAATAACATAAATAAATTAACTAAGCCACTTTCGTAGGGATCACGGTTGCATTTTGCGTATGCAACAAGCCTTTAAACCCCTAGGTGTCCCTAGTGGACGAGTTGTAGTCTTGTGAGGGTTTACACAGCATGATACCCACAAACATTTTACAAAAGTAAACAAGTAATAAAACTAATGCACACAAAAGCAAAAAGACAAGCGAAAAGAGAATAAAGATGTTAGTGACTAATCAGGTGAAACTTCTACTCTAAGTTACTAGTTGTTTTGTTTATTCTAAATTACTGAATAAGTAAATTCTCCGATTATTTTTACCATTCTTCATATACATAGCCAACAAAATATTAAACAACTTATTTTTGCCCACAACAGTCATAAGTGCAGTTGATAAGAGAGTAATATTTTTGTCCTAAAGTTCTATCAGATTTCACACCTTTTTATAGCAATTGAATAATTTTTCTCATTTTTCTGATTTTTTCTTTGATTTATTTATTTATTTATATACAATATCTTCCATCTATGTAACGAGTGTTGGGTTGGTGGCTCCCAAACCAGTTGGATTTAGGGCACCAGGTGTTAAGACACCCCTACAGACTTAATTACTCAGACTTCAGATATATATATTTTTGCAGCATCTTTGATCCATGTAACGAGCTTTGGGCCAGTGACTCCCAACCAGTTGGTTTTAGGGCACTAGGTGTTAAAACACCCTTACAGACTTAATAACTCGATCTCAGACGTTTTTTTTTTTACTCCATTGCTTTTTGAGATGTTTCCTCTAATTAAACTAGAGCACTGAATATTACAACTTTTCAATTTTAACTCATGTCCGTATGTTACTATATATGTTGATAATATCTGTCAACTGAGCATATGAAGATCCATTTTAGTCCGTTTTAAGGAGAATTCACAAATTAATAATTTAAAATGAAATAAACAACAATTAACTTATTTCGAAAATAGGCTTGAGATACGTCTCAGGAGTGGAAACTCCTTACTCAGCTATCTCTTACCATATCACATTTTTAGTCAAAATAAAAAACAAAAACACAAAATATTTTTGTAATTTTTTAATTTTTCAATTTTTTTTTTTTTTTTTTTTTCAAAAGTTTTGGACTAAAAATAAAAATAACACACAAACTAAAATAAGGTACTGATTAACTAATTCCCTCCCCCAAACCTAAATGAGACATTGTCCCCAATGTCTTAAACAGTAAAAGGAGAGTTAAGAAGGTCGTACCTGGTTAGCTGAAATCTACAGGAAATTAAAGGTTAAGATCCAGATTAATCCGACGCCTCTTACCACGATCGTCCTCGGACCAATTTATCTTTGAAATGATAGGGTCAACTTGTGGTTCATAGGCTAAGAGTTGGTCAATTAGATCCGGAGCAGTTCTGGCAGTAAAGAGGAGTTCTTTCAAAGGTTTTGACACGAACCCATTTCTCCGAGCATCATCAAGAAACACACAAAGAAAATCATAAAATCCATCAATGTTGAGCAGTCCAATTGTTTTCTGGTGTATGTTCAGGTTCACCCAAGATAGAACTATAAAAATTTCCTCCAGTGTGCCCAAGCCCCCTGGCAAAGCGATAAAAGTATCAGCACGGTTAATCATTTCTACCAGTCGTTCAGACATACCTGGCACGATCATTCCTCCCTCCGTTTGATGATCCAATAAGATTTGCCTCTGCCAAGGGTTTTTGGATGATTCCCAAAATATGACTGCCTCCCTCCTGTACAGCCTTTGAAACGATCCCCATAAGTCCGAGATTGCCTCCGCCATATATTAAGTGCATATTCCTTGCAGCTAAGACTCGACCCAATTCATGTGCTGCTTCTATGTATTGTGGCTTAGTTCCAACACTAGTACCGCAAAACACACAGATGTTTTCAACTCGTCTTCTTGAAGTGGCTTCCATTTTTTATGTATTTCTTTCTCAACTCTGGATGCCTTCAAAAGTGCAATGACGGGCTGAATTTATAGTACCTGAAAAAGGGTGAGTAATAATATTACTAATATCTTCCAAAGGACGAATGTTAGCTAAACAACAAAAGAAATCGTGAAAGGTCAAAAAGTCTGGATCCTATCTACGAAAGTAAAGATAATTACAACAGAAAAGCGAATCAAAGCAATAATTAAGGCAACAGAATTGTGTACGCAATACGCCACTCGCTTAGTATAAATTCATTAGGATGTGTTTCAAGATTTCATTCCTTACTCAGCCATTGCTAATGAATTGTTTCTCATCTTTGATTGCCAAACACAATTCCTTCTGTCTTAAAATGCTTTGTTTGTGCCTTTCCCTACAAAAATAATACACAAAATTAAAAAGTTCACACAAAATATGAAAACAAATATTACAAATTGCATGGGTTGCCTCCCTGCTAGCGCTAAATTTTTCGTCTTCAGCCACACGTGACTGAAATCCATATGTCAAGGAGGTTTCAATGTCGTTTTGGATGTCCGATTAAAGACAATCCCATGAGCGTTGCTTTTGAAGGGTCTCTTCCAACGGTAAAGTGGCAAAAAGAGTTTTGTCTCATTTAGTGCTCGTGCCACCTTTTTGCTCCTTGTTGTTCCAGTGATTCCTGCAAAGAAAGAAAGAAAATCAGGAGGTCTCATATGGTGCTTGACTTGGAATGGAAGTTCCATTCTGTCAAGCTTCTGGTGATATCTTTGATTTGTACTCCCAAAACAGCGATGTTTCTCCTGAATGCTCTGGATTTTCAATTTGGTCTGATAGTTGCTCCTCCATTTGCCCTGCTTTTGTTCCATATTTTCTTCACAGATTATTGTAAAATTTTTGTATTCAGCTCTTTATCTGTCATCTGTGAAATACATGCTTCAAAATTGTCAACCTGAGGATGCAAAGATGTTTCTGACATTAGGTTTTCATCCTCTGATACGATTGGAATGGATGGTTCAGATAGATCTTCTTCAAACATCATGGTAAAGCATGCTCCAAGATCTTCATTTTGAGGATTGAAAGTTTGATCCTCCGTTGTTGGTGCAGTTGGTACAAATAGATCAGCTTCATCCTCGTCAGAATCTGAATAATAAAAGTCAAATTGAGACTCTGCCGGTTCGGGCTCCTGAACTGATACCTCTGGTTGTTGATATTGCTCAGCCTCATCCTCTGTTGAAGTGTCATTGTGAAATGATTGGTACTCGAAGGCTTCATCAATGTCATCTGAAACTGGTTCTTGAGGTATGTAGTTCTGGTTTTCTGTGAATTGTCTCATTTGATCTGTTATCCTTTGAATGGATTCTGATTGTCTCTGAATACTTTCGAGTTGATTCTGGAATGTTTCAAGCATTGTATCCATCTTTTCTTCTCGTTTCTTGAACACATATTTGAGCATGTCAATCATCTGATCTTTTTCTGATTGTTCTGATTGTTGATGAAGATCATTGTAGGTGGGTGGTGGATAAGATGGAAAATGTGATGGTTTTTCGTACCATGAATGATTTTGATAGCTCTGCCACACTGGATGGTAGTTGTATTCACAATAATCTCTAGGGTGGTTACCATTACATATGTCACATCTCCCCATTGCATTCTGTTGAGCAAATGTGGTATTGCTTGGTTCTGGCATCCAGTGATAATTGTTGGGCTGGACACAGCCTCAGAAAACCGGACTGTTGCTCCAGATTTGGGGTGTATCTTCTTGTAAAGCGTGATCTCTCAATCTCCTAATAATGTTCATTTTTTTCAATCACCTGAAAAAGAAAGTAATAAAAATTACAGATAAAAATAAAGAAAATTAGATACAAAAAAATTAGATAGCTTCAAAATTAACAACTCAAGAAAATAATCCCCGGCAACGGCGCCAAAACCTTGACCGGCGTAAACACACACGTATAACGCAAGCGCACGTATCGTTCAAGTAGTATAAAAATATCGATCCCACGAGGACTTAATTCCTACTGTTGTTATTAATTATTGAATCTATTTATTTACAAATATCTAATTGAGGGTGAAGAAATGATTGTTTGATTGGTTAAAATGGTTTTACAAAATATAAATAAATAAAAAGACAAAAGAAAATACTAAGGAAAATAACAAAAGACACAAAGATCTAGGGTTGTGAATCCTTCTAATATCTTTTAAAAGATGAAGTGATTATTTTATGTTTGTGTAATAAATCAGTTTACTAACCTGGAACACTAAATTTTCGTACCATGAAGGATTTTGATAGCTCTGCCACACTGGATGGTAGTTGTATTCACAATAATCTCTAGGGTGGTTACCATTACATATGTCACATCTCCCCATTGCATTCTGTTGAGCAAATGTGGTATTGCTTGGTTCTGGCATCCAGTGATAATTGTTGGGCTGGACAACAGGCCTCAGAAAACCGGACTGTTGCTCCCAGATTTGGGGTGTATCTTCTTGTAAAGCATGTGATCTCTCAATCTCCTAATAATGTTCCATTTTTTCAATCACCTGAAAAAGAAAGTAATAAAAATTACAGATAAAAATAAAGAAAATTAGATACAAAAAAATTAGATAGCTTCAAAATTAACAACTCAAGAAATATAAGTCCCCGGCAACGGCGCCAAAAACTTGACCGGCGTAAACACACCGTATAACGCAAGCGCACGTATCGTTCAAGTAGTATAAAAATATCGATCCCACGAGGACTTAATTCCTACTGTTGTTATTAATTATTGAATCTATTTATTTACAAATATCTAATTGAGGGTGAAGAGAATGATTGTTTGATTGGTTGAAAATGGTTTTACAAAATAAATAAATAAATAAAAAGACAAAAGAAAATACTAAGGAAAATAACAAAAGACACAAAGATCTAGGGTTGTGAATCCTTCTAATATCTTTTAAAAGATGAAGTGATTATTTTATGTTTGTGTAATAAATCAGTTACTAACCTGGAACACTAAATTTTCGTACCATGAAGGATTTTGATAGCTCTGTCACACACTGGATGGTAGTTGTATTCACAATAATCTCTAGGGTGGTTACCATTACATATGTCACATCTCCCCATTGCATTCTGTTGAGCAAATGTGGTATTGCTTGGTTCTGGCATCCAGTGATAATTGTTGGGCTGGACAACAGGCCTCAGAAAACCGGACTGTTGCTCCCAGATTTGGGGTGTATCTTCTTGTAAAGCATGTGATCTCTCAATCTCCTAATAATGTTCCATTTTTTCAATCACCTGAAAAAGAAAGTAATAAAAATTACAGATAAAAATAAAGAAAATTAGATACAAAAAAATTAGATAGCTTCAAAATTAACAACTCAAGAAATATAAGTCCCCGGCAACGGCGCCAAAAACTTGACCGGCGTAAACACACACGTATAACGCAAGCGCACGTATCGTTCAAGTAGTATAAAAATATCGATCCCACGAGGACTTAATTCCTACTGTTGTTATTAATTATTGAATCTATTTATTTACAAATATCTAATTGAGGGTGAAGAGAATGATTGTTTGATTGGTTGAAAATGGTTTTACAAAATAAATAAATAAATAAAAAGACAAAAGAAAATACTAAGGAAAATAACAAGAACACAAAGATCTAGGGTTGTGAATCCTTCTAATATCTTTTAAAAGATGAAGTGATTATTTTATGTTTGTGTAATAAATCAGTTTACTAACCTGGAACACTAAATTATGCAAAAGCCTTTGTCGATGGTCAGACGCAAATACCAGTTTAACCCAATTGAACCATATGTCTATGTCAACCAAATTATCTGGATTCATTAAGTTAAGTTCCAATTATGGCTACCCCCGCCCGACAGGTATATTCCTATCCTGTAAGGAAATCTATTAAAGGGTTATCTATCCTCAAGGAAGATCGTAGGCTATTAAGTCTAAGGCTGAAACCTAAAATCCCTATGTCTAGTTCATTTTAGATTTACCACATCAATCTTATTGATGATCAAACAACAAGAAGCATTAAGCTTAAGACTTAATAAGTAAACCTTCAAATTACCCAAACTATAAAATAACCCCTTATAAACCGGTGATATTAGAATTCATCACAACCCCAGATAACTAACACATAATTAGGGCTAGTAACAACTTAAAAGTAAAAGATATAAAGTAAAAATACCGAAAAGTAAAAGACATAAAGTAAAACTGAAAAGTAAAATAAAATAAAATGCTAAGGTAAAAGGAATTACTTTTACTACTACTAATTTAGATATCTCCCATAAAATAATATATAAACTTGTGATTCTTTTTCCACCAGCCATATAGGCGGTAACCTGATTAATTCAAATTAAGTCCAACCAGCCATAAAGGCGGAATCAAAATTAAATTATCAACCGACCAATCTGGCGGTATCCTTGATTAGTCAGGTTTAAACCAAATTAAAATGAATTACCAACCGACCAATCTGGCGGTATCCTTTTTAAGTCAATATTTTAAATAGTGAATATATTATTTTTAAGGGAGATTAATCTAAATAGTAACAGTAAAAGAATTACCTTTCACCCTAGCCGGGGAAGTTACCTCCTCATGGTAAATAGTAAAAACTGTAAAAAGTAAAAAAGTAAATTACTATATTAACAAAACGTAATTAAAATTATTTTCAAAACTAAAAACTAAAAAAAAAACTAAAAACTAAAAGAAACTAGAGATAGAAACTCTCTCTTTACAGAGAATAGAAGAGAGAGAGTGGTACATTCAATTCTGAAATCTCGAGCTCAATTTTTATTGTTTTGGCCCAAATCACCTCCAGAATGTCCTGAAACTTTATTTATATACAAATAACACAAAACACATTAAAATATTCACAAAACTCAAGAAACTATACAAAATATTAGGTTAAATGAGTGGGAAATAGTGATATAAATACCACTCATCAAAAACCGACATGCTTTCTCTCTTTCTCTCTCTATGTTTTCAGGTCTCTCTTTACAAGTGATGAAAAATAAAAATTACTAACCCTTAAAATTGAGACTTTGATTCATTTTATAGACTTCTGAATCTTCTATTCTGCTAACCCATGACGTCAGCCCATGTCATTCTGAAATTGTTGCACATGCTTCTTTTTCCCAATCACTCGCAAGCAATAACTCTGACCTTTGACTCAACCACCCCTGCTAGCAGAAGGCCATCATTCTCATCTTTTTTCCACTACTACACGTTCTGCCAACGTGATAGCCTGTAACTCAACCACTCCGATATTGTTCCGTCTGTCAGAGTTTCTTCTAAGGGAAATCGTTGACTTACTCCCATCACATGAGCCTTCTGGAGGCCCAAACTTTCATGTAAGGCTTGCTTCATGTGCTCTCAAGTATTGTATACTTTGTGGTCTCAGCTCTGCTCCTCGAGATTGCTAAATAGAAACGTCGATGTGATTATATCTTTAGAGATTTGACGTTTGTATCTATATCTCTGGAATAATCCGGATACCTGTGACGGAGGGATTATACGTATGCAATGACCTCGACCTGTATGGTTCAATGAGTTTATCTGTGTTCGTCATAATTTATGGGTGGGTAGATTATGGACACGAAATTGGATTTCGTGATGGATATGTCTGAACCTAGAGAGTCTCACTAATGAAATATATTCGTACGAACTAGGGAAAATTTTATGAATAATATTGATTATTTATAAATCGTTTAACGGTTAAACGAAAGATACATGCAAATTGACCTTTTGGTCACTTCCTAATTAATGTGTATTTGTATTTAATATATGATTTTATTAAATACACATTAATTAATTATCAAATTATGATATTTGACATATATCATTAATATATGTATTTAGATTATTTAAAGTAAATATAATACATATATTTGAGATATTTGTATTTAATTAATTTTTTAATTATTTAATTATTAAATAATTAAAATATAAATATCTTACATTATGATAAAGTTAGGAAATGATTATGATGTAAATTGTTGACTTTACATTAAAGGAAAATGTTATCAAATTGGATTTGACTTCTTTAAATTAGATTTAAGATTGAAAAATATCTATTTGGTTATTTTTGCCATTTTCGGCCATATGACCTAATTATATAAAGGTTATGTTTTTCATTTTTCTATACACAGGTCTAAGCCTCCAAAGAAAAATAAAACAAGTTAGAAAGAAAAAGTGAAGAACTAAGAAGAAAACTAAAGAAAGCAAAGGATTTAGTAAGTATTTCCACCTTTCTATTAAAGGGAAAATTATTCCTTTTGTTATTGACTATGACATAGTTTGCTCTTTAGTTTTTATACTCTTTCTTGTTTGTTTTTTGATGGTTGGAAGCATGGATGATGGGTGTTTGCATGTATGATGTTCAAAGAAGGCTTCTAAGGAGTTTGTAAGCATTCTTTTGGTTATTGATGATCTAGTTGCCATTCTAGAGTTATTAGACCACTCATTGATGACCTAGAATTGTTCTAGAGTTATTTCAAAGTAGTTAGACTTGTTTGGGGTGGTAAAGACTTGATTAAAGTATTGGATTTGTTTAATTTGGTGTAATTTGATTAATTTATAAAATAAGGGTTTATACCCCGTTGACGGTGGATTTTGGTCTCGGGGTAATACGGGAATATCACCTCTGAGGTAATCCTCCTTCAACTGTGAATTTGTTTGGTTATGCGGGAAACCAAAAGCAAACTTAGCGGAAAGCAAAAAAATACGCCAATCAGACAAGGTGATTTAACGTGGTTCGGTGGATTTTTAGATCCGACCTACGTCCACGGACAAGAATAGGATGGTGCCCCTTTTTATTACTCAAATACGCTTCTCAGGTCTCTTCTTTGTTTTTTACAAATCAGAGTTTGATGATTCTGATCACTAATTTTTTTGATGCCCCCTACACTCACTCTACCCTCCTATTTATAATAGTATAGAAATCAGATTCCTTCTCCTACAAGAATTTCCTAGTTGAAACTATTCCCTTTTCCCATAAGGATTCCTAATTAAAACTACATTTACTTTCTTTATCCTACTAGGACTCTGACTCATCAGTTTTCCCAATGAAAGTAGGATAACTTATCCTCTGGAGCATATCTCGCTATCTGGTCGGCCTTCATGAGGTCGGTCATAATAGTCCTTTGAACTGAGAATGCTGCTACCGATCTGATAATACTCGGTCATCTGAACCCAAGTGCTCGGTTTACCGATCGTAAAGTGCTCGGCCCCTCACTCATGTGGTCGGGTCGGTATTTAATGGTCTCGATCAAGAAGGGAATTACCCTTTTACCCATGGCGTGCTGCTTAAATGACATAGTGCCTGAAAACACCATCAACATACCCTTTCCAAATTTTAGGCTTTTCATACATTGTTGTATAATGATGTATATACGATGTATATTTAATTTGGTATTGATTGGATATCATCTAATGTTGTTTTTAATAAGATTGGACCAAAATGCACAAGTTGGAAAATCCATGGTGCTCACGGTAATTTTGGATTTTTATGGGATTTGAGTTGCAATTTATATTTTGATCTATAAGACATGTTTAAATCATTTTGGTAGTGATTTGGAATCACTTAAATTTGTATTTGACAAATTAGGACTAAAATGATCAAAATGTAAATTTTGGGGGTCTCTAGCTATTTAGGGAAAAATGTGATTTTTGGGTAAAAATTATATTTTATTGAGTATTGAGTAATTAGAATAAATATGTTTATTTTAATTACCTAAGAAAATAAAATCGAAAAATTTGATTTTTCACGTTCCCCTACGTTACCCGGTAATCCCCCTAATAAAACCCATGCAGTTAAGACCATCTCGGGTTGGTCTCCACTAATGCTCAAATTATTCCAAATCTAGTACTTCTTCAAGTCGAGTCAGTATCTCAACCCCACTTTGGTAAGAAAATGGTACACTGGGCTCGAGTCCCTTATTTGACTTCGGCCTCGTCGGGCCCTCTTCATTCTCCTAGTAAAATACAATCCCCAAGTTGCCATTCCTCAGGATTCTAACTTCCTCGGGGTTAAAAACCACATCAACATTTATCCTCTAGTTCTCGATATCAATGAGTTAGTGAATTTATATCGGGAACTATAATAAATATGGTGTAGACTGCGCTTATGTCCTCGGGTCGTAGTTCGTAACTATTCTTACTGCCAAGTCCCTTGGGTCAGGATGGCACACATATCACCAAAGATTCCTTTTTGTAATGATTGCCTCCCTTTCACCGCCAACCGAAGAGCCTTTCTAGGGTTTCTGAATCGCCTCGAGGAAGATGTGAAGCCTTAATGGTCTTCCTTAAATGTATGTCACATCTGTCAGGGTTTCTTTTTACTTTGTCTCCCTGAAAACCCATGTGTCACGTATCCATGGCGTTCGCGCCAAAACCTAGGACAGCTGTGCCCAACCGAAATAGTTGTCTCAATCTGCATATTTTGTTTGACTCCCAAGAATGTTATCATCCTTGCACGTGTCACTGATATCGTGCCCTTGCTTCAATTTGACGACCAAGACTAGCCCGCGTAGCCGATTTAAAGGTCGTTCTTCTTCAAGTTCTCCTTTTACCATTTCATATTCTCTAAAGAACTCTCAGATCTTCTCACCGTCTTCTACAACTGAACCCACATCCTCCATACACAAAACCCTCTATTTTCATCAGATTAAACTTAGATTAGAATGATTTTCATGCATCTCCAAGTGACAATGAAGCTAGTAAGATTCCATATCTTCTATTCTAGCTATTGCTTGCATCTTAGCATGTTTTTACAATCTCCTAATGTGCATCAATGGAAACCCACGCATGACCCAGGTTCATTTTTCATGATTTTGATTATTAGAGTGTTAATAATGCTTAAATTTGTGAATATTATCATGATATGTGCATGGTTTGAGTTAAATCAAAACCTAAAGTTTGGGTTCAGACATTTCCATGAGTGTAGGGTATAGCTAGGCATGATTCTCATGATTTGGAGATGTATAAGCTAAGATTCATGTTTGTATTGTGTTGTGATCATTTCTTGTATGAAATGGTGTAGTTGTCTGATGAACAACTAATTTACATATATTTATCACCCATTTATCTTAATATTTTGTGTATTATCTCGAGTTTTATGAGCACTTTGATGTGTTACAGGTGTGTATTGTAGATTAAAATCATATCAAGACTCAAACGGATTCAACTAGGGATGAAACGATAAATTTCATAGCAAATTAAGACTTTTTTTAAAGGCCAAGATGCCATCTCAACGCTCTAGGTGCGTCTCAATACACCAACGCACAAAAATCAGTCAGAACTCACTAGATAATGGTGTTTTACGACGCCTAGCTTGGCGCATCGCAACGCGCTAATGTGAAGCTTGTATGTCGCGACGCGCACTCAGCGCATCACAATACGGGAAATTCAATCATATTTAATCCATAAATCGATTTTTGATCAGGAAAGACTCAGACCTCTTATATAAGAAAGTTCGTCTCAAAACCTATTATTAAGTCTCATAACACAATTTTGGAGTCATGGAGCATAAAATAACGCTTAGAGCAGGACAAGAACAAGTGTTTCAATCGGTGCTGGAGTTTGAAGATAAAGATTACAAACGAGAGTAATTTCTTCCCTTCATTCTCTAGTTTATCTTTTATGTATTCTTGCTTTGTAATAATGATTAGCATATTGTTATTGATAATCATAAGTAGCTAAATCATTACTCTAAGGTTGTAATTGATCTTAAACATGTTTATTAATTAATTTGCATATTTTTACTCTTTTGAGTTTGTTATTTATTATCTATACTTTGATGCATATTTTATTTGTTTGGCCAACAATATAGTAGTCTTGGTAAATCGTTAGGACTCGACGAAGGAAATTTAGGTTAGTCGTGGGAGCGCATGATCTAGTTCTTTGGAATATATTTCCCTTAAAGATAGAAATATACATGCAGAGCATGCATAGCCATTATTAGAACCTGACCTTAACGAATTTGATTTAAATTAATTAACATAGACATATAGTTAATTGGTTTAAATTGAATATTTCTACTTGAAGATTGAAAGAGACTTGTAAATAGTTTAATGTTCTAGGTTAATAATTCGTAACAATATAATTGAATGAAAAATGTCATAACCCATTGTTTGCAAGCGTAGGTGAAATTACAACCCTGAGTTTTTCTCGCGCAAAAAGTTTATCTCCAAAATTATTATTTGCTCTCTATTTAATCTTTCAATTAAATTTTAGATTAATCAATCTATTCTCAGCCAATAGTTTAGTTTAAGTTAAGTAGGTTAGTTTTAATACTAATAAGAGAAAAATTAAGTCTTTGTGGGTATGATATCTGTATTTTAGTCATTATATTACTTGAGCGATATGTGCACTTGTGTGCGATAGTAAAATTGCAATCATTGTCATGAGTTGGGTGTGCAATTTGGGGGTTTTGTCTGTGAACCCCCTTGGGTATGTATTGAGTAATTTTAGGATTAATACCTTGTGTTGGTACCTCGCAACAGCTTAGGATGTTAGAAAATGCCTTAGGCTTCATGGGCATATGCATTGTTCACTTGCATGATTGGAATTGTAATGATCGAGTATACTAACTATACTTGAATCCATATATTCCACATAGGAGGATCCCTTCAGTTCAATTTAAGCAAGCGAGCATTAGGACGACGGTTCTGTGAGTGAATATTATTTCCATTGTTATATTTTCAAGTTTTTATGGTTGTAGTATGCCTTACTTACAATTTATTTATTATAAATTGCAATCCATGTTTCATGTTACACAAACTATATTTCATGATCTTCAAGTCTCATTTTATGTTCACGACTCACTGTAATACCCTGATTATCATGACATGTCTATTGTCATTTTCTCATGCACGATATGTTATTATATATAAAATCATGTGTTAATGGATTTGAAAACTTTGTAACACTTTCAAGAGTTAAGAATAATTTTTCCGAAGTTTCAGTACCATTTTTAATTTATTCACTTTCATGAACAATACCAAGTATTTTGACCATATCTTTAGCTATATATACTATTTTCAGTGATTTCAGTACTATTGGAAATTTCATACACGGAGCTACAACTTCCATGTTAATTATTTTCTCTAATTTAGTATGTAACGAAGTCAAATTTGGGCTTAAAATTTAGCCCATAGAATTGTGACGGAAATAGACAAAATTGTGACATGTAGCTTCTTTTAGTGGAATTATTTAAATCAAAATGTCCCATTCATTTATGGCTTAAAACAAAAAACAACCTTCATCCTAATTTCCACGCCAAAAACCCTATCCACCCTCTCATTTTGCTTCATTTTTCTCAACCATCATGCAAGTTCAATTGGAGTGTATTTCTTGCAATTTCAATTGCACATGGAAGCAAGTAAGTTTCTCCATATTCTAGCAATTACTTTATATTTAGTATTACTTCTCAAGTCCATCATGTAAACTCATGGAAGATTCAAGCATGATTCATAAGCACGATTGATTTGATTTTGATGTTAACCTGTTATGGCGGATATGGAACCCATATGGTCGGATCGGTGCCCAACTCAATAGAAATAGGTCTAACCCATTGATATATAGTATTGGTGTATTTTTTTAAATAATTTAACAGAATATTATATTCCATTATGAGTTTATAGGAAAATTTTCAGGATCAATCAGAGTTCGAAAATTTCGAAACGAAGAAAAATAAATTTCAGCACTCATGGGCATTGCGACACAAGTTGTACACGCGTCACGACTTGTAAGAGAGAGAGAGCATCAACTCTCGGTGGGTCACATCGCACTTGTTTGGGCGTCGCGATGCCCAAGGGCGGGAGGTCGTCATTGCGCCACACAGAGATGGGCACGACGACTCCGACAGCTTCGAGAGCTACGTGTCGCGATGTCATGGTTGGCGTGTCGCGATGCTCCCATGCTAAAAATATTGACAAATAGAACATTCAACTTGAATCCAATCCAAATTACTTCCAACTTTCTCTGAACACTTCCATACACCCAAAAGCCAATTTTAATATTATAACCAACATTCAACACATGTTATAGAACAAAATCATTCTTATAAAAAAATATCAAATGTTTTACAAAAACATAAATATATTCTAAATATATATATGCATACATTTAAATCTAAAATACAAACCAAACAAATATCCCACAAAGAAACAACCCATGAATAATTCTAGGTCACTCAAATGTTGTCAAGTGATTCTATAATGGTAGTCAAAACTCCAAGCTTTCATCTAGAGTTCGAACATACAAAAATTTGACATAATCACAAGCATATTGTGTTTATGCTTTCAAAGCATCTAAACACAAGTCTCTAACTATGTTTCAACCTTTCAAGCTATGTTATTATACATCAAATACATAATATATCACAGTATGTTTCATTAATGATCTCAAATCATTAATAAAAACATAGCTTAATAGAGAACATCAAAACTTACCTAGCAAGCTTAGATGAAAGATTAAATTTTCTAAGTTAAAATTTAGAGAACTTTCAAAGCCTCTCTTACACTTTTTTTCTCTTGGTTGAAGTTTATCAATAAAATTACACAAGTTTGTCTTTAATAATCAAGCTTTTAAAATATTTAATTAATAAAAAATTTATTCAACTTTTAGGTGGGCTTAATCCAATTTGTCTAGATATGCATATTAGATTTAATCATATTACCTTTGTCTAACCACTTGATTAATCCAATTAAATCAAGCCAAAAACACTTATTATTACATATTTCATAATTATCAAAATTACCTCTAATTGGAGAGATATTTATGAAATTACATTAAAGTCATTGTATGATTATAAATTTGGATTAATCCAATTAATCTCAATTGGTCTAGTAAATAATTAATGTTATCTAATAACACTTAATTACATTGATTGATAATTATAATATCAAGTATTATTTATTATCAAACATTATCGGCTACTCGAGTGCTCAACAAATACACTTCATATTATGGAACTCTTTATGTCCAGACATGTTCGTCATATTAGCCTAGCTCGTAATTCGGGCAACCTCCAAAATTGATAAGAACATGAACGATCTCTCTGAACTATACAAGTCGATGTCATCAAATATGTTTAACAGTCTCTCCGTCGTAGGCTATCCGAGTTGTGATTAGGAAACATAAAATACACCATCAAGTTTCCAAGACGCACATCTCATATTGTCAACATGTGTATGATTCTTTACAACTAATCAGAAAACCAATTCCGTTATATATGCGATCAATCCTAGGTGATAGGCTTTGGCCAAAGTCTTAAGAATTATGACTCACTAACATGGATACCTTAACCCATTATGGTACACATACGGGCCGACGGATCCTATCTTGATACACATTTAAATAACGAGTGCATCAGTCCACACCCAACGAAAATCTAGTTGTCTGACCATGAAAGGTCTCTGACATACATGGCATCAAATTATGGATGATCATACACAAAATCAATGATATCTTATAGTTAAAGGATCACAAATGCTACTCGACTCTAGGTGATTCCTATTAAAGGTGGTGTGTACTTCCAACTATTAGGAATCATCTATGAGTCATTCAGTATTCATTCTAACAAATACCCACATGTCTATATGAGCTTCCCTTCCTCATGATCCATTGGGTTAGACCATTGAAACTCTAATTTCAATATATGACAAGTTCTAGTCTTCTATGTTATAAGAATCTGACCGTATTCCAAAAACAACTAAAAATATATATACTTTAAGAAAATTTTATACTAGTAATATGATCCCAATGACAGACCACCCAGTTTCCAGAATTACTACGTGACTTTTCTAAGGCCGGTGTCATTCTCAGCATATATATATATATATATATATATATATATTTCATTAATATGTACTAAGAGATAATGACAAAATAATTACCAATAACAGATTGAAATGAAAATGTAGTTATTTGATTAATAAAAAAATATAATATAATATACAATACAATATTCAGATTGACACTTCAATCACCAACTCCAACAAACTCCCACATACTCAGTGTCAATCCAGATGGTACCAAAGTCTCATTTCCTTCACATTCTTATCGAATAACTTTGGAGGTAAGACATTAATAAGTGGTTAAAGATGAAATTAGCTTCCAATACAAGAAGAATATGGCAAGTTAGAAAATCTAACTATTTTCTCCTCAGTCCGAGGTATCATTTTCTCTTAAAGATATATGGTGTATCAAAATAGTATATTTACTACTTTGCAGTTTTTAAAATCGAAAATTTCTAACATTTTAACTTTGTACGTAGATTGTGACAACCCTATAAGCTTCATTACTCTATTTCGGTGGAGCCTTATACCTAGTATATATGAAGCTTCACCCATGTCTTTCATGGAAAAGTTCTTGCAAAGGTAGGCTTTCACATTTTGCATCAACCCTATATCATTCCATATGATAATGATATCATTTACATACAATACAAAAAATACTATCATGCTCACACTAAATTTCTTATAAGCACACAGTTCTTCTTCATTATTGATGAATCTAGATAATCTAATTATCTTATCAAAATGATGATTCCAGCTTCGGGATGCCTATTTAAGTCCATAAATTGACCTCTTCAGCTTACAAACCAATTTTGAAGTCTCATTGGATATGAAACATCTGAGTTGTTCCATATAGATATCCTCCTCCAGGAATCCATTCATGAATGTGATTTTCACATCCATCTGTCGTATCTCATAATCATGATATGCAACAATGGCTAAGAGTATCATAATGGATTTTAGCATAGTGACTGGCCAAAAAACTTTCCTCATAGTCAATCCTAGGACGTTGAGTGTAATATTTCACTACCAATCAGGCCTTAAAGGTTTCCACAATTCCATTGGGCCCACACTTACTTTTATAAACCCATTTACAACCAATAGGTTTAACTCCTTCAAGAAGCTCAACCAAGTCCCTGAATTGATTGTCATGCATAGAATCCAGTTTGGATTTCATGGCTTCTTGCCATTTTCCTAAAACGATATCCAATATCACCTCTTTATACATAGTCAAGTCCGTCTTCTCAAAGAGGAGAACATTGAGGTGCACATCTGACGTTATAAACAGTCTATCGAGAGGCCTCGACACTCTACTCAACTTACGTAAAACTTGTGTCAGAGATCCTTCACCTAGGTTGATCTCTGGTTCCATAGGTTCCTCTAAGTTAGGATCAAACTCATCAAGTTCATTCTTTCTACAATTCTCACTTTCCCTCAAAAATTCATTTTCAAGAAAAGTGGCAAAACGAGCAACAAATACATTTCCTTACTTAGAATCGTAGAATTGATATCCCAGAGAATTATCAGGATATCCAATGAACCTATATTTATACCCCATGAGTGCTAGTGTACCCAGTTGTACAACTCTAACATATGCGGGATAATCCCAAATCTTTAAGTATCTAAGACTTGGATTTCTACCGTACCATATCTGATATAGGGTCGTAGAAACAGCTTTCGATGGAACTTTGTGAAGTATGTAGGCAACATTAAGTAAAGCATAACCCCAAAGGTAATATGGAATATATGTATAGCTCATCATAGATCGTACCATATCCAATAAAGTATGATTTCTCTGCTCAGACACACCATTGTATTAAGAAGTCCTTAGTAGGCTATATTGGGCGAGAATCTCATTCTCCCTTAAATAACATCTAAATTTGTCGCTCATGTATTCATCACCTCGATCTGATCGATGGCACTTGATGAATTTACCGATTTTTTCTACCCCATTTCGAAATATTTTGAACTTTTCAAATATTTTTGATTTATGTCTCATCAAATAGACATAACCAAATCATGACTTATCATCCGTGACAGTCATGAAGAATGTAGAACTATCATGAGCAGTACTATCTCAAATAATTCATAAGCATGGTCTCCAACACCGAGAAATGAGGCCTTTGTCATTTTCCCTAGGATACATAACTCACAAATCAGATAAGGATCTAAAGTAAAATCTTTAATCAAATCATCCTTAACCAATTTCGATAGGCGTCTAACATCTATATGGCCCAATATAATATGCCATAATTTAGTATTATTTAATTCAGATCTTTTATTTCTATTTTCCTCTATATTAAAGATATCTTGATTTGTTTCCAAAACATAATGACTGTTAAATAAATGACATTGACATATCAAATAGTTATCTTAATTATATAAACATAAAGTATCATCTTTAATGTTTACATTATACCTCACTCTATCCAATATCGGTATAATATAATTTGTCTAATTAAAGAGGGTATATAGTGACAACCATGTAAAATAATTTTACATCCATTCGGGAGATTAAAATAACTGTTCCTATGGTCTATATATCTAACGTCTCACCATTACCAACTCTAAGTTGGATTTCCCCTATGTTAAGCCTTTTTTTCAACTTTCATGACCTGTATGGAGTTGCAAATATGAGTGAGACTGCCGGTGTCTAACACCCAACCACTATTTGCAATTATGGCTAAAGAGATGTCAATAATAGGAAAATTAGAAAACATACCTAAAGGTCATGCTTTTCCTTTCAGCTCTGGACAGTCATATTGCAAGAATCCAATTACTAGACTTCTTGCATTGTAGACATGCATCACAATCTACTTGCGATTTTACAGTTTTATGCTTACGGGTTTCTTGGAGTCTTTCTTCGATATCTTTTTCTTTCATATTTTAATCTTCTTCAACTTTCTAGAATTATTTGAAGAACTCGCTCCACCATAAAGGCATAAAATGGGATTCCCTTTCTTCAAATCATACTCCGTCGTGTGCAATATTGTTGCGAGATTATCATACCGCAAGTATACGGTGCCAAGTTTTAGTAAAAGATAAGTAGAGTGTGAAACCCACATGGATTGTAATCAAACTCGCACTAAGTACTATAATTGATAAAATTATCTTTATTTAGAAAATAATTTAAAATAAGCTAAATTAAAACTATAAACTAAATAAGCGAGAAATCTAAACGTTAAATTTAGAAAAGACTAAGATGAGATAGATTCTAAAGTTTGATTTCACCTAGCTATCCCCTATGTATTTGTCATGCCATTAAATTCTTATTCAGTTGCATTGTTTATAAGCCAAGAACCGTAAATTATTCTAACTCCCTCTCCCGAGTGCAAAATGAATATATTATCAATTACAGACTTCGATATCCCAATAAAAATCTAGTAATTAACAATTCATTACGCTATGTGATTCTTTATTAACGACTTCAAAGAGATTATAGGTTCTTTCGAACTCTACAAATATCTTAGGTTATATTCTCTAGATCCTATTTAAAATCCCCTCTCCAGAGTGATAGATTCTAAACATATATCTGTTAGGGTTTTGGGCGAAGGGCGCGGTGGAAGCGCGGTTCGGGCGAAATCGTAATTTAAAACTTTTTCAAATTATCGAATAAATTATTCAATATCTAATGTGAATAATTTATTCATATTTCACCTAAACCTATTTATTCAATATCAAATATCAACATAAATAAGCTTGAAACATCGTGAAACTTTTACGAAAACCGTTTTTCCGTAAAATGATGCAAAATGCGTTTTTGACCGAACCGATCACCCGACACTTATGGGGACTACCCATGTCAGCCC
Organism: Zanthoxylum bungeanum; assembly: GCA_019454045.1. Classification (NCBI taxonomy): domain Eukaryota; kingdom Viridiplantae; phylum Streptophyta; class Magnoliopsida; order Sapindales; family Rutaceae; genus Zanthoxylum; species Zanthoxylum bungeanum. The sequence continues at coordinate 37,537 of SKCR01003449.1, forward strand.
CAATAGTGTTAGGGCAGTTCATAGGCTGCCTGAATAGTGACAGATTCACTGTTTGTGCAGCCGTCACCCGGTTGACTCAAAAGTCACCCGGTAACGTCGTTTTTGGCCGTTTTCGCTTATTTCAACTCGGAAATAATTTCCGGTAATTGTTCCAACTCCCAAAATACATCCAATACATTCATAAGACATCAAATTCATCACAAAATTTCCAGTTCTTCTAGATCTGATCCATAATCGAAATTGCCTAATTTTCATGCTTTAAATCCAATTTTCAAGATTAATCTAATTAATCAACAACACCAAATCAAGTCACCACATATGAACAACCCTATAGAAATTCTAGGCATTACAAGAGTGGTCATAACACTCTAGAATAACAACATGTCATCTAATGACCAAATTGGATACTAATTACAATAATTCCATCCAATATACTTCACACATGCTTCATTACTTCCAATTCCATCCACCACAACCAAAAGCCCCAAATTTTAACAAGTGAAGAAAACCCTAAAACTATTCTAGGAACACAAGAATAAGAAACAAAATTTCTAAGCTCAAGAGCATAAAGAATTACCTTAAATTCTCATTTTTCCTAAGCTTTTTCTTGTGTTTTTCTTCACTTTTCCATGGATTCTTCAAAAAAATTCGGAAACCCATTTTCTCATCTTTTAAATACAATAACCGACTTTACTAGGGGTAAATTGGGGATTTTATAAATCTAATCAGATTAAATCATAATAAACTTTATCTTAACCAATCAAAATTGCACGCATAAAGTTTAATTTAAATCATGCCAAGTGAACCAATAATAATTGGACAAATTCCATAACATTTATGGAAAAAGTTTAATTAATTAATTATTCAAATATTTAACAATTAAATATCCAAATAATAAATTAATATAATTATTATTATTTAAGTATTTTTATTTACAATAAATAATAAATACATATATTTATGGCATGTGTCAAAATCTCATTTGACGAATAATTAATGTGTATCTAATCGTATTATGTATCAAATACAAATACACAATAATTACGATTGGCCAAAAATCCATAATGCATGTGTTATCGTTTAACCGATTAAACGATTTGAATTAACTCATTTAATCTGATGAAGTATCATGAATAATCTGTATTATTCATTTCGCACTGCCCAAGTGCTCAATGGGTACACCTCATATTGTGAGACTCTCTAAGTTTAAGTTTATCCGTCACGAAATCTAATTTCTTGTCCATAATCCACCAACTCTTCTGTTGGCTTCAAAAGGCTCTATTTTGCGAACTTTCAAAAATAAACTTGATAGAAATCTTAGATTATGACGACCACAGATAATCTCGCTAAACTATGCAAGCTGAGGTCATTGCATACGTATAATCCCTCCGTCACAGGCTATCCATACTATACCTGGGGTATAGATAAAAACGTCAAACCCTTTCGGTATAATATAGTCGACTTTCAATTTATGATCTCTAAATAACACTCGGAACTGATTTCCGAAGTTATACCATGGCCATGGATTTGCTAGATCGTAAACACATGAAGGATGCATATGCCCTGTACACAGGACTGACGGATCCTCACTTGATACGCACTAGATATCATGAGCATCAATCCACACCCAACGAACAGGCGGAGGTCTGATCTAAATAGATCAGTGACGTGACTGCCATCAAAGTGTGGAGGATAACTCATATATCCCACTGTGGTATCTCAAGTCGAAGGACCAATATGCTAGTTCAACTCGAGAAGATTCCTATTGACGTTGGTGTACCATCTATTAGGAAATCTTTCGTGAGTCGTTCAATGCTTATCAAATAAACATCTGCATGTCTATACGAGTCTCCCGAGACTCATGGTTCACTGGGATAAACCATCAGACCAAGGCACGATATACAACATGTACTGGTCTCAGCGGATTTTACTAACCGACACGTGTTAGTAAATCTTGACCAGGAACTTTATTTAAGGATATACAACTAATAGTGCGCTTCCCAATGTCAATTACAAACTACGTTGTAACTGTGCACTATATTGTAAATCCTAGGGTCTTTGTATAATATACACGTATCACTAAATCAGATTTAGTTTCGATCCAATCGTAATCAGATAACTAATCGTAATTAGATCGAATAAGCGTATAAAAGACAAGGGTGCTACCATTAAATTAGTAATATTATGGAAAATGACATTGCTCGTATTCATGAATCGGACTTAAATACGATCCAGATTGACACTCCGAGCACCAACCCTAACAATATCATCTTAATTTATGGCCAACAAACTAGAAGCATTAAACACAAGAGAATATAAATAAACTGAATTAAAACTTTATAAAAACCAAATTAGCAAACAAAACATAGATTCAAGCATAGGCTACATCATCCTCTAGAATAATGGAGTTAGTTCATGACCAAAGATAAAAACAATGAAAATAGGGTCATGGACATATTACAAATCATTAGAGTTTGAAGAAATAAACTAGATGATAAAACCTGAATCGAACCCCTTCATCTTCAGAATTCACCACATTCGTTTCCTTTTGTCGCTCTTCAATCTTCTTCCTCGGATCTATCTAAATTATGTGTTTAGAGTCTTTGTTGTGTATTTTTTCCCCTATTTAGGGTTTTGGACGAGCTTCTATATTTATAGGGAAGTCTTGAAGTCATTGTGCTTGTAGAATACTACTTTCTGAAGATTTTGGGAGTCTGCCACAGCGTCTTGATTCCAAAACCTCGAGAAATTTGTGTGAAGATACCGGTGGGCATTGCAACACCACCCCATTTTTTAGGATACGTATTTTTTTCCCATTTAGCCTTCCCGCGTGCTTGCATTGTGTCCGTAACGTCCCAAAACACGTACAATTCCTCCAAGATCCATGTTCTAATGCTTCCTATCAATCAAACATAAAAAAAAACTACAAAATACATTAAAATAACATGAAACCTAACCAAATAGTGAGTTAAGAATACATGAATAAGTGGGAATAAACTGCACTTATCAAACATATTATGAAGTTATTCATAAGTGGCTTGAATCGAATGCATGTGAAAGTTTAACACAAAGCCAGCATATGTACTGGAAAAGAAGATATAATCATATTTTGTCTTAGCCTTTCATATATCATATGCCATGCCTTTCCAAATATCGGATCTAGTCAATCATGTTCAAAATATGAATGCTAACTCCTCCTCCATCATTGAGCGTAGCATGGAATAGTTCCTTCGATCTCCAATATATACTAATTTCTTGATTTGCTTCGAACAACTCTTTAAGTGTTCTCATAATGCTCCAACCACCAGGTACTTCTATCACCATCAGAGCAAATCTGGAACTATCGATCTTAAAATGTAGGATTTCACCCTTCGGTTATCATCCTTTAATTTTTCAAATGTCTCTCATTCCTCAGGAGTGGAATCATGATCGATTTCGGTGGGCAATGGATTGAGCGTCATTTAGCTCAAACGCTCTGACTCTAAGACAAGACAGATGTTCATTTCTCACTCAAAGTAGTTTTCAGCTCATTTCAATTTATTGAAATCCAAAAGTAGTGCTAATGGATTTGCGGCATCCATTTGTAAAATAAAAATAAACAGTATTAGAACATTTTCATATCAATATTAAAACACTAAAACAATTAAGGATTTTAAATATATTAGTGTCATCCCACTACTTTACTTAATTTCGTAACCTCATGCATAGAAAAATAGAAATTTAACAATTAAATTTCATAACAGGAAGTGGATCCTATGCTATTTACTCCAGTCTCACAATAATGACGGTATTGGCCTTCATAAACTTATTAGGTAGACCTTATCGGTCAATCACATTCGCATATCTCCAAAATTTGGACCTGAATAATTTCTTATCCTCACAATAATGATGATATTAGATTAAGACGTATTCCAGTTGTATATTTATCAATATACACTATTGAGCTTCGTAAATACTGTTGGATAATTATGACCCATAGCGTCACTATTTGTATAGATCATGGTGTTGTTGTACAAATTAACTATGTGACAAATGAGATTGCACTCTTATCATTTCTGATTAAATCACCTAGATGTATAAATGATGAGAGGTCCCTATGATTTGTTCCTGGACGGAGAATGATATGAGACAGTATCAGTCCACGTAGGATAAATCATTAAATATCCCTAGTCAGAGTATTATCGAGATTGGACATCGATAAATACGTAAAAGACTAGTATTGCACTTGTGCGCGTTGTGAGGGCACAACAACATAGTTCTAATATATTTGGGTATTAGATACTCATGCAAGTGTAATAGGAGGTTGTGTTTCACCGATGGTACGGGAAACAGCTTCTCTCTGGATAGACCCCCTCGGAATCTCATTGGTAGTATGACTATGTGTCTATGGGAGTCCGACATCAGGGTAGGTGTTTTTGGTCTTAACCTGAGACTTGCACCGCTAATGCTTACGACAATCAATATACTTTAGTTGAGGTCGTCCAGGGCAGTAACAGGTTCTGTGTACGCCAATGCTGGGTATATTGAGAATCGTAGAGTATTGGGTGTGATGTCAAGACGGAAGTATCACTCCAGTCATAGTGGAGATGATGTCACGCAGGATACGGTATTAGTGCTCTTAAGTGTTGCGCGGCCAATCGCGATATTATGACTAGGTCATGTATATCCGATTATATAGACTAGTTACCAGACATCCGACAAGTGCTTCGTACGGGGCAGACACAACTCCAGCCCCAGGCCTAGCACGTGATAGTCCGATACTGGATCGACATGCACTATATGATGTATACTACGCCTGATATAGATCCTTTATTCCTGTAAGGATATTTCCGGAGAATTGGGCAGGCATGGCGCTTTGCTAGAAGCCAACCTTGTCTTGTAAATCGGTAAAACGTAGTACTTGGTACTTACGTATTCGGATAGTCCGATAACCGTATTTACTGCCAACATATCCGGGGATCTCATGGGTCGCTTCCCAAAGATTCACCGATGACGTATAACTCGCACTCTAAATTAATCTGGATTAATTCAATGAGAGAGAAAATTAATCTGGGATTAATTACGGAGATATTTTATCTGGGATAAAATATCTTCTATAGAGAGAAAACGATTAGTTTGGAATTAATCGGTAAAGTTAATATATTCGATATATTAAACGAAATTGGATTTCGACGCGGAATTAAAATTAGATTTTAATTCAGGCGAACAAATTAATTTAGAATTAATTCGTTAGCGACGTGAATAGTGAAATCGCTAGGCGTAATCATTTAATTACGGCGCAAGGGAAAATTCGCTAATTAGGAATTAGCGAACCCGAGCCCGAGAGTGATTACGAGCGCATTCGCATTTCGAATTCGAGTGCTGCACGCAAGTCACATCAAGCGTCAAATCGTTAGTCGTTTCAAGTGTCAAATCACTTGTCACTTTGAGTGATATGACGTGACAACTGATTGATTGAGTGACTTGACCACTTGATGGATGTTGATGTTAGAGTGTGGAACACTCAAGGTTGTTGGATTCAATTTATTTGACTTTTTGAAAGCCAAATATTTGGTAAATCATTTGTTTTATTTTTGGAAAATATATAAGAAAATGAATTACACTTTTTCAACAACTAATACACAATTTCTCTCTTCCTCTCATCTCTCTCAATGTCACGCCTAAGGGGCATAACAACTCACTGTTTTCTGTCAAGAAAACCGAGCAAAGGGAAGCATAGAGTTGGGTTTTGTGGCAAAAACCGCAAGTGCTAGCACACTACGAGACATGCGAAGGTGATAGGGAAGTTTACCCATGAGCCGGGAATCGTTTGACGAAGATTCGAAGCTCAAATGATGAAGAAAAATCTGAAAACTTGAACCAGTGGACTGCTCACTGCCAAGGACGAATTCCAATGGGAAAAATGATTTTGTTCGTCGTTTCGTCGCACAACCGATCGATGTGAGTATTCCGCAACTCCTTTGATATGTATTTCACACTTTTTCATGCTTGTTTGATGATCTTGGGACCTAGAACAAAACCAACAATGGCATCAAGAGCCTAGGTTCATGCATGAAAATTTTAGGGCTAAAATTTGGGTATTTTGTATTTGAGCATGATTTGAATAAATGGATGTTTAAGTATTCTTAATACATGTTGAATTAAGGATTGATTGAATCAATTTGATGAAATTGTGATTGGATCAAATTTCCCCAATATTTATGACTTGGCCGAAAGTTTAGGGATTTTGGATAATCTTGGATTTTTTCATTTTGATTCATTGGATGAGTTGGAATGATGTTGGATAATGTTAATTTGAAATTAATTAGATTGAATTTTGAATTGAACATAAATCCCCAAATTACTCACCTTGGCCGAATGGTAAGCCCTTTAATGTCTTGGAATTTTGATTTTTTAATTCATTGGATGTGTTGGAAATCATTCGGGATGAGGACTTAATAACGATTGTGAAATTAATTGGATTGAACTCGAATCGGATAAAAAGTCTCTCCTAGGCCGAGACACTTTAAGCATGTAATTGGGTTTGATTTTTCATTAAATATGTTGGACATGTGATAATGAAATTGGGCATGATTAATTGGACAAATTTGTGTTTTAGAAATGTTAATTTGGGTAATTAATCATGTTATACACTTTAGTAATTAAATTGGAAATTTGGAATTTGGTAATTTAATTATTTGGGCCTTTAAATTGGATTTGGGCTTATTAAGTTGTTATTGGGTTTATTGGGCTTTGTTGTACAAAGTTGGGTTTAGGTAAATTGGATTGGATCCAACAGGGCCCAAAACCACTTCCGTTAAGCCCAATTGCGACTTAATGAACCTTTAAAGTTTAATTGGGCCTAATGGGCCTAAATTGATTTATGGGCTTATGGGGTAATTCCCGGATTGGATTTTGGTTATTCGGTTTGACCCGAGTTGATCAAAAGTCCACGCCTTAATAAATCAATTAAAAGCCCATTGGACTTTAATTGAATTGACGTTGGACGTTAATCGGTCTTTGAGACGCGTTACGATTAAATTTGGAATTTAAGTCGTAAAAGGTTTATTAATAAAGTGTAATATTTAATTTGGAGTTAAATAGTGAGTTAGTATTAAATAAATATTAAATTGGATTTAATGTTGTAGTTTAATTTAATTCGAGAATTCGTACTTTGAGTACTTATTCGCAAAACGAGTTTGACTCGCGCAAAATCAAATCGTTGTTTGAACATTGGATGATCACTAATTATCAGATTAATTAATTTGATTAGATTGATTGATAACATGCTTGTGTGAATACATGGTTGTGATGAATGAATAATGTATATCAGATGGATATTAGTCGGGTGGGGGCAATTTTGGAAATTGTTGTAATAAATTTGATTTATTAAATTGGACCTGCGTGTCCAGCCTTATCACCTCTATCCTCTTTGTATTCTCTTCTCACCTATTCCCCTCAATGTAAATGAGGTTTCTTTAGAAGTGTAGTGTAACGGGTTGAAGTAATACAAGTGCTAGCTTGAGAGAGAAATGGAGAGATTTGATCTAGGATCAATGTGTTAAGTATCCATCCGCATATCATTATTATTTTATTATATGCGCTTTATTATGTGTTTAGAATGCATGTTTAAGGGTGTATGATGATGAGACCTTAACAAAGATAATAAATTGGTAGCCAATTTGCACGCGAAAAACCCTCGCTCAATATTAAGCGTCTTTCCTTCCATTGAGTGATTATCACTCAAGATCCGAGACGGCATTGGTTTGTTGGCCAAAGTCAAGGCCTTTGTCCGTCGAAGATGTGTTTGAATCACGAGAGTTTTGTTCCATATCGGTGTCTTGTCCAATTTGTGGTTTGTTGGCCAAAGTCAAGACCACTTCTTGTCACTCGACATTGATTACGAAGCTATCCCTGGTCAATGGGTCGCGCTTGAATGGGATCACTAGGTTTGTTGTGCCAAAGCCAAGGCTTAGTTGATTCAGAGGAAAAAGGTTAGGTAATACATTGGATGTATTGGCATATATAAGATATATGTTTAGGATTTGGATATCCACCTACTGGATCTAGGAATTGGATTGGATCCAATTGATCTTAGAGATCTACCTAGTTAATTATCATACAATTTGTTGGCCAAAGTCAAGATTGTGTGATATTTAACGGGATCCTAGCCCACTAGGAAACACGGTTTCCCGAGTACTCGACAGAGGGTTAGAGGCTCACAGAAAAATAGTGGGAGGTAAGAATTGAATTTGCAATATTCGTTCAATTACTCACCATACGCGCTCATACAAATATCATTCGTCAATATAAATTAAATGTTAGTTGGACTAATATTTAAATTGTTGTTTTAATAAGCTGTTGGACTGTATTATATTTGATTATATAATTGGATTATAGTAATCAATATATTTGAATAATTGATTTCAATTTACAGTTGATTTTATAATGGATTATAGTAATCAATGTAATTGAGGTTAATTAATTTAAATTATATTTGATTGTATAGTTGGACTATAATAATCATTATAATAAATAGTACCTGAAATAATGATAATATACTTATCATAAATCTATGTTTAGATTTAAGAAGTATTAAAATTGAAATTAATAATTCTTGGAGAATTAATGACAAATATCAAGGAGATAAAGTCAAACTTTGCAATTAGGCTAGTAGCGCAAGGCGCACTTTACTTCAATATTCTAGAAACCCAAGGCTTGGCCAAAGGCTTCTAAAATATTGGAAAGGACAAAGGCAAAATTATTATAATCTTCTGGGAAGATAAAAGACATATCCCAAAGTGACTGTCGTTTGGATATGGCAGACACGAAGGAATTAAAGAAAGAGCAAGGCTCTGACTTTAAATAAATTTGTCAATTATGTCCATTACTAGTATTAAAATTGGATTTTAAAATACTTAGTGTGGTACATAAAATATATGTATTGGTGTTCAGAATCTGCTGTGAGCAGGATACTGACTTCAAGCTGAGATTAATCTGCGAATCGGAAACGGGACGAAAGTCGTTGTTTCGACCGTAGATACCTAAGTTTAGGAACTACTCTTTGGGTATTTGCTAAGTTAGGGAACTGTTATAATGTAACTAGTTTGACTAGAAACATTATCTTTATATCAGTGTTTAATCCGTTGCGGATAAACCTTTATATTCTAGAACACTAAAGTGTTTCATTATATAAAGATGATATTAAGATAAACACATTGGATGTGAATAACAGTATTTATATTTTGAATATAAATAAATCTCAAACATATAAAATGACAAATAATTAGCTCAAACTGATTTAATCAGTAGTAACTTATTATGGCATAAATGACAAGACTCGTATATCCATACTTTTGAAGAGTGGGTACTAGGACTGATTTGACTATTCAAATAAAGTCTACGAATCTGGTTTATTAGGTAAAGTACCTAAAACGCTATTTACTTGGTAAAAGTGTAAATGCCACCGATCTGTTAACCATAGTTCATAGTGTAACAAGTGGGCCCATGTCTGGCTAGGCTAGATGTGGATATGAATAGATCGGCTATAGTATTATACCGTCACGGTAAGACCGTAATGAAAATGCTTAAGCAATAAGTTTCCCAAATACTTGAAAGGGTATAGTATTCTATCAAATGAGGACTCCTCCCGGAACACGTCAATTGACAGTGTGTCCGTACGGAGAAACATGATTTTGTTGGACATCATAAGGTTTATCAAGAGTCGCTCTGAGCTACCATTTTCCTTCAACGGATATGCATTAACAGTGCAAAACTTATTTAGAATAAGGTTCCATAAAAATCTGTTTGACAGAATTCATATTGGATATGAACGGGAAAGGAACAGGGTTTCACAATCCTGAAGATTTGGGAATGCAAGGCATACTTTTGGATGATACCAAACTAGAACCCAAATTGGATAAGTGCCAAATTATAGGTTATCCTAGGGAAAACCATAAGTATAGTACTTATACATCTCACTAGAGAACAATTGTAATTGTTGCTCGCCATGCGGTCTTCCTTAGAGGATTACCGATATGCAGTGGTAAGTGGGAGGATGGTATAACTCGATGAAAATCGGAGTGATACCGTTCTAGGCACAAAGTCTTTAATGGAACACAAACGGTTCATCAAGGATGAAACTATACCATTAATCTTCGAATACATAAGAACCGCGTAGATCGGAGAGAATCAGAAAACAACCTGGGGTATGGGTTTCTGATCTCACCTCATAAAGATGTCAATCTTATTGAGGAATATCAACAGACTATGTTTGAGGAAGTGATACAAGGTATCGACTCCCTTTATGGCAAGGTGCCATGAGTCTGAAATGGATTCCATGTATACCAACTATGTTTGGACACTGGTTGTTGTACCGCAAGGCATTGTGCCTATTGGTACTGTAAAGGTCTTCAAGGAAGACATACATGGATGGCAACATACCAACGTACAAAGCTAGGCTTGTAGCGGAAAGGTATCGTTATCAACATTGTGTTGATTACGGTTCAACCTTTTACCTGTTGCCAGGGTAAATCCATTTGGATAATGCTTGCTGAGAAACTGTACATTTATGAAATGTGTCAGTTAAAGATCAAAATCGCTTTCCTTAAACGGAAACCTTTTGGAGGATATTTATAATATCCTGACGATTTTGTCGTACTAAAACCAGCAAACAAGGTTTGCGGGTTATTCGATCCATGTTTGGATTGAAGCAACCATAAGGTTCTTGGAACTAACGTTTTGATGTAATCATAATGGTGTATGATTTAATTCAAAACGAAATGATTCTTGTGTATATAAGAGGGTTAGTGGGAGCGCACTGACAATGAATGTCCTGAAATAATGATAATATACTTCATTTCTTGGAAATGATATTCCCATAAAAACAATCGATGAAAGCTTGGCTTTCGAGAAAATTCTCCGTAGAATTCTTGGGAGTAACAACCTCTATTCTAGGAATAAAGATCTAATGTGGTAGATTTAGAGTTGTTAACACTCTCTGAGAAATTGTACATTTAAAATGTACGTGACCTGGGTCTCATACGCTTTGAGCATATGGAGTCACAGTCAGGACAATCCTAGTGATAGTCACTGGATTGATGATAAGAACATACTTAGTATCTTAGAGAACTAAGGATGCTGTCTTAATCTGTGGAGATGGAGAACTTGAAGTGACTGGGAACACTGTAGGAAGTTTCCAAACTGATAAAAACTACGGTGCTATAAAGTTTAAATAACGGAACAGTGAGCTGGAAATCTTCCAAGCAAGATACTGTTGCCGAATAAACAACAAATGCGGAATATTGCTGCAGCTGAAACAGCAATAGAAGCCATTTGGGTCGATAATAAATCTAATTAGATTAGATATATTTCTGTTAGCGGCTGAGCTAGGCGTCAGCACAGGCTAAAGAATTAATGGTCTCATCAACGATCCAGATATATACTTCGATACTCATCTGATTCGTTCGGATCATACATCGTAGCGATGTGATGATCGAATAAATTGCATCAGACGATAATCATGCAAATCCGCTGACGAAAGCTTTTCTCAGCAGTTTGAGCCAACCGTACATAGTTCGGGTGTAAGACACTCGAGTGACTGGCTATAGGCCAAGTGGGAGATTGTTGGATAATTATGACCCATAGCGTCACTATTTGTTCAGATCATGGTGTTGTTGTACAAATTAACTATGTGACAAAGGAGATTGCACTCTTATCATTTGTGATTAGATCACATAGATGTATAAATGATGAGAGGTCCCTATGATTTGTTCATGGACGGAGAATGATATGAGACAGTATCAGTCCACGAAGGATAATCATTAAATATCCCTAGTCAGAGTATTATCGAGATTGGACATCGATAATACGTAAAAGGCTAGTATTGCACTTGTGCGCGTTGTGAGGGCACAACAACATAGTTCTCATATATTTGGGTATTGGATACTCATGCAAGTGTAATAGGAGGTTGTGTTTCACCGATGGTACGGGAAACAGCTTCACTCTGGATAGACCCCCTCGGAATCCCATTGGTAGTATGATTATGTGTCTATGGGAGTCCGACATCAGGGTAGGAGTATTTGGTCTTAACCTGAGACTTGCACTGCTAATGCTTACGACAATCAATATACTTTAGTTGAGGTCGTCCAGGGCTGTAACAGGTTCTGTGTACGCCAATGCTGGGTATATTGAGAATCGTAGAGTATTGGGTGTGATGTCAAGATGGAAGTATCATTCCAGTCATAGTGGAGATGATGTCACGCAGGATACGGTATTAGTGCTCTTAAGTGTTGCGCGGCCAATCGCGATATTATGACTAGGTCATGTATATCCGATTATAGAGACTAGTTACCAGACATCCGACAAGTGCTTCGTACGAGACAGACACAACTCCAGCCCCAGGCCTAGCACGTAATAGTCCGATACTGGATCGACATGCACTATATGATGTATACTACGCCTGATATAGATCCTTTATTCATGTAAGGATATTTCAGGAGAATTGGGCAGGCATGGCGCTTTGCTATAAGCCAACCTTGTCTTGTAAATCGGTAAAACGTAGTACTTGGTACTTACGTATTCGGATAGTCCGATAACCGTATTTACTACCAACATATCCGGGGATCTAATGGGTCGCTTCCCAAAGATTCACCGATGACGTATAACTCGCACTCTAAATTAATCTAGAATTAATTCAATGAGAGAGAAAATTAATCTGAGATTAATTACGGAGATATTTTATCTGGGATAAAATACCGTCTATAGAGAGAAAATGATTAGTTTGGAATTAATCGGTAAAGTTAATAAATTCGATATATTAAACGAAATTGGATTTCGACGCGGAATTAAAATTAGATTTTAATTCGGGCGAACAAATTAATTTAGAATTAATTCGTTAGCGATGTGAATAGTGAAATCGCTAGGCGTAATCATTTAATTACGACGCAACAGAAAATTCGCTAATTAGGAATTAGCGAACCCGAGCCCGAGAGTGATTACGAGCGCATTCGCATTTCGAATTCGAGTGCGGAACGCAAGTCACATCAAGCGTCAAATCATTAGTCGCATCAAGCGTCAAATCGCTAGTCGTTTCAAGCGTCAAATCACTTGTCACTTTGAGTGATATGACTTGACAACTTGATTGATTGAGTGACTTAACCACTTGATGGATGTTGATGTTAGAGTGTGGAACACTCAAGGTTGTTGGATTCAATTTATTTGACTTTTTGAAAGCCAAATATTTGGTAAATCATTTGTTTTATTTTTGGAAAATATATAAGAAAATGAATTACACTTTTTCAACAACTAATACACAATTTCTCTCTTCCTCTCATCTCTCTCAATGTCACGCCTAAGGGGCATAACAACTCACTGTTTTCTGTCAAGAAAACCGAGCAAAGGGAAGCATAGAGTTGGGTTTTTGTGGCAAAAACCGCAAGTGCTAGCACACTACGAGACATGCGAAGGTGATAGGGAAGTTTACCCATGAGCCGGGAATCGTTTGACGAAGATTCGAAGCTCAAATGATGAAGAAAAATCTGAAAACTTGAACCAGTGGACTGCTCACTGCCAAGGACGAATTCCAATGGGAAAAATGATTTTGTTCGTCGTTTCGTCGCACAACCGATCGATGTGAGTATTCCGCAACTCCTTTGATATGTATTTCACACTTTTTCATGCTTGTTTGATGATCTTGGGACCTAGAACAAAACCAACAAATACGCCATCACAATAATGAGGTTATTAAGCGATATAATCAACTCATCACGATATATCTAATATTTTATGGAGCGACTTAAGTTTCGACCACTTATGCCCTCCCAATAATGACGATATTGAGCAAAAATAATAAGAACTCATTCATCTTCGTATTAACAAGACGGACCATCTAATAATACTTCAATATTATTAATACTACTAATTAAAATCACCTAATCATGGGAGATTTATGACATCAAGTCATCAAATAACATATTTGGGTTAAACAAAATTTTTTAATTTAAAACATGCAATGCATATCCAATATGGCTTATACATAATTAAATTAAAATTACATAAGTGTAGATTCAAATACATGTCAAACATGTAAATACATGATTTTCTATTTAACTATGTTTTGTGGTTAAAATCTGTTGTGATACCATTCTATTAGGGCGGATATGGAACCCCTAGGTCGGATCGGTACCTCACATAACAAAAATAGGTCTAACCTATGGATATAGAATATGAATGTATTTTTAAATAATTTAATGGAATATTATATTCCGTTATGAGTCCATAGGAAAAAATCCAAGACAAATCAGAGTCTGGAAACTTTGAACGGAGAAAAAGAAGTTACAGTATACGAGGGTTTTGCAACACACGTTGTGCTGCATTGTAGCACACAAGTACGAGAGATTCATCTCTTAGCGCGTCACACCACACAAGCTTGGGAGTTTCGATGGCCAAATATGAGAGGTCGACGTGTCGGAATGCCGACAACTCTAAGAGCTACGTGTTGCAACGCCAGGGTTGGAGCGTCGAGCCGCTTCTATGCTGAAAATGTGGACAGAGAGCACATTCAACTTGAATCCAATCCAAATCACTTCCAACTTTCTCCAAACACTTCCATATGCCTAAAATCTAATTTTAATATCAAAACCAATATGCAACACATGTTATAGAAAAAAATCATGTTCAACAAAAAAGATCAATTGTTTTAGAAAAACATAAATATATTCTAAATACATATATCCATCAGTTTAAATCCAAAATAAAAACCAAACAAGAATTTAGCAAAGAAACAACCCATGAACAATTCTAGGTCACTTAAAGGTGGTCAAGTGATTCTAGAATAGTAGTCACAGCTCCAATCTTTCATCTAGAGTTCTAAACTCCAATTGTGTTATATGTCCAACATACACAAATTAGACCAAATCGCAAGCATATTGTGTTTATGCTTCCAAATAATCTAAACACAAATTGCTCACCATGTTTCAACCTTTCAAGTTATGTTATTATGCATCAAATATATAATACATCATAATATGTTTCATTAATGATCTAAAATAATTAATAAAAACATAGCATATTAGAGAACATCAAAACGTAGCTAGCAAACTTGAATGAAAGATTTAATCTTCTAAGTTAAAATGTAGAGAATTTCCTAAGCTTTTCTCACATTTGTTTTCTCTTGGTTGAAACTTGTCAATAAAATTACACAAGCTTGTATTTAATAATCAATCTTTTGAATTTTTAATTAATAAAAGTTTTAAAATTTCTGATGGTCTTAATCTAATTTGTCTAGATATGCGTATTAGGTGAAATCATATCAATTTTGTCCAACCACTTGATTAATCTAATTGAATCAAGCCAAAAGTCTAACCACTTGATTAATCCAATTAAATCAAGCCAAATACACACATTATTACGTATTTTTTAATTACCAAAATATCCTCTAATTGTAGAGATATTTATGAAATTGTAATAAAGCCCTTTTGTGGTTATAAATTTGGATGAATCTAATTAATACCAATTGGTCTAGTAAATAATTAATTTTATCCAGTAACACTTAATTACTTTGATTGATAAATATTATGTCAAATATTATTTATTAACAAACATAATAGGTTATCCGAGTGCTCAAAAAGTAAACTTTAAATTGTGGGACTCTTTAAGAGTAGACACGATCGTCATATCAGCCTAGATCATATTTTAAACAATCTCTCCGTCGTAGGCTATCCGAGTTGTACTTAGGAAACATAGATTACATTGTCAAGTTTCCAAGAGGCACATCTCATATTATTAATATGTCCACAATTCTTTACAACTAATCATAACACCATTTCTCATATATATACGATTAACCCTAGGTGATCGATATTAGCTAAAGTCTTGAGAATCGTGACACACTAACATGGATACCTTACCTCCTATAGTACACATTCGGGAAAACAGATCCTATCTTGATACAAACTTGATTGATGAGTGTATCGGTCCACATCCAACGAACATCTAGCAGTCAGACCATTAAATGTCGCTGACATACATGGCATTAAATTCTGGAGGATCATACACAAAATTAAGGTTATCATATAGTCAAAGGATCACATATGCTACTCGACCCAAGGAGATTCCTATTGACAGTGGTGTGTACTTCCAACTATTAGGAATCACATGTGAGTCATTCAGTATTTGCTCCACCAAATAACAACAAGTCTATATGAGCTTCACTTGCTCATGGTCCATTAGGTTAGACCATTGGAACTCCAATTCCAATATACGACAAGTGCTAGTCTTCTAGGTTATAGGAATCCAATCATATTCCAAAACCAACGACTAGGAATATATATACTTTAAGAATAGTTTATAATAGTAATATTATCCCACTGACGGACCACCAAGTGTCCAGAATTACTACGTGACTATTCTAAGATCAGTGTCATTCTCAGCATATAAATATATAAATATATATATTAAACTAATACGCACTACGAGATAATGACACAATAATTATCATTAACATACTGAAATAAAAATATAGTTATTTTATTAATAAATAATAAAATATAATGTACAATACCTTATTTGGATTGTTGCTCAAGCAACAACTTTAACATAACCATGCTTAGATTAACGTTTACTTTCATGGATTGTGCAAGGTTTGAGATGGGTCAAAACCTAGAGTTTGAATGGGTTACTTCCATGAACTCCTTTATGTTCTTCAATGGGTTGTAAAATATTACAGTTTGAGGGAAATGAATATGTTAAGGCTTGGTTGAGTGATGATGATGGATTTCCAAAAGGGTTGGCATTGGTGAGTTACAGAACAGCCCCGAAATTGGGTTGGCATTGCAATGCTCAAAGACTTGTGTCGCGACGCGACATCAATAGTAGCTCTCTAACATACATTATGCCTAGTGTATGTCGCGACATAGAATGGGTCGTGTCGCGATGCGAGCAGTTTCAAGATTGGTATCGCAACGTGCACCATCTTGTGTCGTGATGCAAAGCCAATTCCAAGGCCAAATTCAATTTCTTCTAGGTCTTGCCCTAGGATATCAGATAACACCCTAAGCTTCTATGTTAGCAGAAGGCACATGCATTATTCACGAGCATATTTAAGACTGTAAATATTCATGTGCGTTCACCGTACTTGAAATCATGCTTTATAGATTCTATGCATGAGAATCCATTCAGTTCCATTTGAGCACGCGAGAATTATGACGTCGGTTCTTTAAGCGAATGTTATTTCTATTATTATATTTTCAAGTTATAATGGTGGTGATATAATTTATTACAGTTCATGTATTATAGTTTATGATTTACGTTTTATGATTACAATTCATGTTTTCCAGAGTCACGTATATACGTTTTTAATTTACATTTTCATGTTACATGTTTACGATCTACGTTTTTAATTTGTGTGTTCCCATTTTAAAAGTATTGGTTAGGAAATACATTCGGACGACGTTCATCCCATACCTATTCTAAAATAGCTAATGAATACCGTTGAGCATTGTATACATAAAATTACACATGTTAGATTATGTGTACGTGTTTTCAATTCATGATTTTTATGTTTTAGTCAATGTTATGTAAGTTTACAGTTAATATATATAGTCTCCAGCTCATGTTTTCAGTCTGCAGTTCATGTTTACAGTTCTCAAGTTACATTTTTAAAGTATTATGTTTATGTATTCACAGTTTATGTTTTCACGTTACAAGCCTATAGTTTATATTTTTAGCTTGCGTTTCATGTTTACAAGTTTAAAGTCACGTTTCCCATGTATAATGTACATGTTTAGAGTTTTCAGCTCATGTTTCCCATGTGTTATGTTTACAAGTTTACAAATCATGCTTTATATATATCAAGTTTATAATTTTCAGTGCATGATTTCCATGATTTTCAATTTAAGTTTTTAGTTAACGGTTTACAAGGACAAGAAATGAAATATTTTCAAATCACTAGTAGAGTGTCATCCCCTCATATATAGCTATCTCAGGTATGCTCATCTCAGAATGCCTAATGGCCTTTCAGTGACCCTCTTAGGCACGTTCATGTTCATGTTCATGTTCCTCTTCTTACGCGGTGCTAGGTCCTGCTAAGTAGGTCTCACGCCCCCAGGTAACTATTGGAGTTGGTGCTTGGAGTGTCAATCTAAATAATATATTGTACATTTTATTATTTATTAATAAAAAAACTAGTTTTTTTTATTTCATTCCCTATTAATGGTATTGTCATTATGCATATTAGATTGATGTATAAATATTCAAAGAATGATATCGATCTTAGAATAGTCTTGTAGTAATACTGGACACTAGGTGGTTCGACATTGAAATAATTATTACTATCATAAATTATTCTTAAACTAAATATTCCTAGTCGTTGGTTTTGAAATACGATCGAATTCCTATAATCTAGAAGACTAGCACATGTCATATATTGGAATTGGATTTCCAATGGTTTAACTCGAAGTACCATGAGCTTTGGAAGCTCGTATATACCTGTGGATATTGGTTGGACCAAAAACTGAATGACTCACAAGTGATTCCTAATAGTTGCAAGTATACACCACCGTCAATAGGAATCTCCTAAAGTCGAGTAGCATATGTAATCCTTTGACTATAGGATAATATTGATTTTGTGTGAGATCCTCCACACTTTGATGCCATGTATGTCAAAAACCTTTTATGGTCTTGCCTCTAGATGTTCGTTGGGTGTGGACCGATGCACTCGTTAATCAAGTGCGAATCAAGATAGGATCTATCGGCCCGTATGTGTACCATAAGGGGTTTAGGTATCCATATGAGTATGTCACGATTCTAAAGACTTTGGCCAAATCCGATCACCTAGGGTGGATCACATCAGTTGTAAAGAATCGTGGACATGTCGACATGAGATGTGCACCTCGAAAACTTGACGGTGTACTCTATATTTCCTAAGCACAACTCAGATAGCCTACGACGGAGAGATTGTTAAACATATGTGATGACCTCGACTTGTATAGTTCAGAAAGGTTGTTCGTGTTCTTTGCTAATTCAGAGGTGGCCGAATTGCGTACATATTAGCTAGGCTTATATGACGAACGTGTCTGAACTTAGAGAGTCCTAATATGAAGTGTATTCGCTGAGAACTCGGGTAGACAATTAATTTTGGTAAAAGGATTATAATTATCAACTAAGATAATCAAGTGTTATTGGATAACATTGATTATTTACTTAGACCTAATTGGATTAATTTAATAATTACACAATGGTTTTTTCGTAATTTCATAAATATCTCTACCATTTGAGGATATTTTGATAATTATAAATATATAATTATAAGTGTTTTGGCTTGATGTGATTGGATTAAATCAATGTGGCAAACATTGAACTAATCCATTTCCTAATCTTTGTCTTGATTTAATTGGATTAAATCAAAGTGGTAAACAAAGGTGATTAGTCACACCTAATTATACATATTTGGACAAATTAGATTAAGCCCATATAAAAGTTGATTAGAACTTTTATTAACTAAAAATTACCTAAGTTTTATTATAAATAGCAAGCTTAAGAAAGGTTTTAATTAAGCTTGAGAAAGGTAAATACAAGAAATTCTTGGAGAAATTAACCTAAGTTAGAGAAGTGTTTAGAGAAGCTTTGTGAGGTCTCTACAATATTTCATCTAGTAGAAATCAAGACTTAATCTTGGAGTGAAGCTTACTAGCATTGGAATCAATATTGGATCTTGGGGTCATGCTCGCAAACCTTTGAAGTTCTCCAACCATTTCAACAAGAAGAATGAGATTGGATCTTTGTATCAAGCTTACTAGGTAATGTTTGATCTTATCCTAAGCTATTTTCTTCATTAGTGAGACATATAGTGATAAATTATGTATTGGATGCATGATTACATAGCTTAAAGTTGAAATAAGGCTACTAAATTGTGTTAGGATGCTTTGGAAGTATAAACATAATATGCTTGTTAATTAAGTCAAAGATGTTCATGTTGGACATGGAACAATAAATAAGAGTTTAGAACTATAGATTAAAGCTTAGAGTTATGACTACCATTCTAGAATCATTTGACCACCTTTGAGTGAACTATAATTGTTCATGAGATATTTTTCATAGTGGGATTCTAAATTTGTTTGTGATTTGATTTAAACAAATACATATAAGTATTTAGAATACATGTATGCTAGTTGTATAACATGTGTTGATGGTGGTTATGAAGCTAAAATTGGATTTTAGGTGTATTTGAAGTTTTAGGAGAAAATTGGAAGTGTCAAGTATTGGTTTGAAGTTGAAATTGCTCACTGCCTAGGGCAAAATAGTGACTTTGACCCATCAGCGTCGTGATACTGAGCATTAGACCTATGAGAGTCACGACGCCCACCCTTCCGTGTCGCGATGGGGAGACGTTCAGATATTGCAGTTGCTCTCATACTTTGGAGCATCTTGATGCCCAAGCTCCCTCGTCGTGACGCGCAGAGTTGATATATACTGAAATTTTATTTTCTTCGTTCTGGAGTTTCCGGACTCCGTTTTGGTCCCCGTTTTATCCCATGGACTTGAAATAAAATGTAGTTTCACATAAAATATTTTAAAATACACCCATATTAGATATTCATGGGTTAGACTCACTTCCACTGTGTGGGGTACCGATCCGACCCTTGAGGTTCCACATCTGCCCCAACAGAATGGTATCTGTAACGAGACTTAACCACACAATACATGTTGCGTGTCTGATATGTATTTGAATCTATCATCTGTATTTTAATTTAATTATGCATAAGTCATATGGGATATGTATTGCATGTTTTAAATTAAAATTTTGACCTAATTATGTTAATGACTTGATTGTCATAAATCTCCCATAATTAGGTGATTATTTTACTTTAAGTAATAGTATTAGTAATGTTGGAGCATTATTGGAAGGTCAGTCTTTTCAATACGGAGATGAATGAGTTCTTACTACTTATTTCCAAGACCGTCATTATTGTGAGAGTATAAGTGCCCGGAACTTAGGTCGCTCCGGTAAAATATTAGATGTAGCGTGACGGGCTAACACAGTCACCCAATATCATCATTAGTGTGAGGGTGTACATACGAAGCTCATTAGTGCACAATGACAAGTATACACCTAGAATACGTCTTAATCCAAAATCGTCATTAGTGTGAGGGTAAGAAATGGTTCAGGATCAAACTAGAAGTCACATGAATATGATTGACTGTGGAGGTCTACCTAATGAGTTTATAAAGGTCAAGACCGTCGATAGTGTTGAGATTATCTAAGCATCCCAAGATCATATCAAGCAATGAAAATACATGTGAATACATCAAGAAGTACAGCAGAATCATACTTACAACGATCGGTTGAGACGATGCGAGGAACAACAAAATCTTCAAGCTTTAAGTCCAAGGTGGCTCACGGCATTGGCATGATTTTAAGCTCCATCATTTTCGGCCATCTTCAAGTTGTCCTCCATGGATGAATCTTCAAGCTCCAAGCTTGGTTTGGTGATTCCATGCTCATGAAATTAGTTCTATATCATCTTGGTATATACTCTTTTGAGTGCTAGCTCTTGATGATTTTGCCACAAAAATCACCATCTTCATCCTTGTTATTTTCGGCCTTGCCAAACAATGGAGAAGAAAAGTTGGTTCAAAACTGAGAGAGGGAGAGGAGGGAAAAAGGGCTCCAAAACCGTGAGCCATTGCAAGAGAGAGAGAAAATGTGTTAGGTTAAAATTGATTTCCAAAATCAATAAATAACATATACCAAAAATTTGTAAAATGGCTTTCAAAAAGTCAACAAATTTTTGGTGGCAAAAAATGCATTAAATGCATTCAACAACCCACATCAACTATTCACATCACAAGTGACTTCACATCACATCACTCAAAGTGACAAGTGATTTGATGCTTGATGTGACTAGCGATTTAATGCTTGATGTGACTTGTGGGCCGTACTTAAGTTCGCAATGCGAGTGGGCCCACAAACACTCCCGGGCTCGGGTTCGCTAATTCCAAATTAACGAATTTTTCGTTGCGACGTAATTAAATAATTATGCCTAGAAAAATCACTATTCACGTCGCTAACGAATTAATTATAAATTAACTTGTTCGCCCGAATTAAAATCTAATTTCAATTCCACGTCGAAATCTAATTTCGTTTAATATATCGAATATATTAATTTATCGATTAATTCCAAATTAATCGTTCTCTCTCTTTAAATGATATTTTATCCCAGATAAAATATCTCCGCAATTAATCCCAGATTAATTTTCTCTCTCATCATTAACTAATCCCAGATTAATAAAGTGCGAGTCATACGTCATCGGTGAATCTTCTGGAAGCTACCCATGAGATCCCCTGATATGTTGGCAGTAAATCCTGCCGTCGGACTATCCGAACACGTACGTACCTAGTACTACGTTTGTACCGATTTACAAGACAAGGTTGACTTCTAGCAAAGCGCCATGCCTACCCAATTCTCCAGAAATATCCTTACATGAATATATGATCTATATCAGGCGTAGTATATGTATTATTGCGTATCTCGATCCAGTATCGGATGTCACGTGCAAGGCCTGGGGCTGAAATTGTGTTTGCCCCGTACGAAGCACATATCGGATCTCTGGTAACTAGTCTCTATATCGGATAAACATGACCTAGTCATTTTATCCCGATGACTGCAGTACATAAGAGAACCAGTTCCGTATCCTGCATGATCATCATCTCCACTATGACTGGAGTGATACTTCCATCTCGACATCACACCCAATACACTACGATTCTCAATATACCCAGAAGAGGCGTACACAGAACCTGTTAAAGCCCTGGACGACCAAAACCAAAGTATATTGATTGTCGCAAGCATTAACGGTGCAAGTCTCAGGTTAAGACCAAATACACCTACCCTGATTCGGACTTCCATAGACACATAGTCATACTACCAATGGAATTCCGAGAGGTTTATCCAGAGCGAAGCTGTTTTCCGTACCATCGGTAAAACACAACCTCCTACTACACTTGCATGAGTATCCTATACCCAAATATATGAGAATTATACTGTTATGCCCTCACAACACGCACAAGTGTAATACTAATCTATTCCGCATTATCGATGTCCAATCTCGATAATACTACGACTAGGGATATTTAATGATTAAACCTTTATGGATTGATACTGTCTCATATCATCTCAATCCAGGAACTAATCATATGGACCTTTCATCATTTATACATCTTGGTGATCTAATCACAAATGATAAAAGAGCAATTTCCTTTGTCACATAGTTAATTTGTACAACAACACCATGATCTGTACAAATAGTGACACTATGGGTCATAACTGTCCAACAGATAGTCTGAGGATGGAGTAAATATCACGGGATCCACTTTCCGTTATGAAATTTTGATAGTCAAGTTTCTATTTTTCCGTTAAGGGAGATTACAGAATTACGTAAAGTAGTGGGATGACACGAATAGATTTAAAATTCCAAAATCAATTAGAGTTATTATTTTGAAATGAAAAATGTTCTGCTACTGTATAAATATTTTCTTGTAGATGGCTATCACAAATCCATTGATGTGACTTTTGGATTCTAAAAAACTAAAAGGACCCGAGAACTACTTAGACTAGGAAATGAACATCCGCCTTATCTTGGAGTTTGAAAAGATAAGCTATGTAACTATCAATCCATTACATGTTGAAATCGATCCTGACTCCACTCCTGAAGAGCAAGATTTTTTGAAAAATGGAGGGATGATAACCCTAGGGTGAAATCCTATATTTTAGGATTGATGGTTCCAAATTTGATGAGACAATACATAGAGGCACTTGATGCCTAGAGCATTGATGAGTGATAAATATATCACTATTTCCCACTCATTTAACTTAATATTTTGTATAGTTTCTTGAGTTTTTTGAATATTTTTATGTGTTTTGTGTTATTTTGTAGATAAATAAGGTTTCAGGACATTCTGGAGGTGAATTGGACCAAAACAGTGAAAATTGGAAAAAGAGCATTTTGGTGATTTTGGCGCGTCGCGACGCCTAACGTGCGCCGAGTCCTTGCTAACGTGCACCGGGTCTACGTGTCTGAATCTGAAAAGTTTACTTTGCTAACATGCGTCGTTCCACGTGTCAACATCACAGCCGATCTGGTAAAATGCGCCTGCCACGTGTCATCATCCTAATATGCCGACAATCACCATCTACGCTAAAATGCACCCTACCACGTGTCAAAATCTCAGCAGATCACGCTAACGTGTGCCTGGACACGTGTCGCCATCACATGTTGCCGACATCAATAATTCAACTGCCGACATAAGAGTGACATGTGTCATGATCTCGCGAAGCCAAGCCAACACGTATCAGTGATCAACGAGCGTCGCGACGCCCATGGCCTACCGAGGCCTATAAATTCAATTCGATGTTTCAGTTTTAGATGTACCATTCTCTCTAAATCTCTGATGTAAATAGGGAGTTCTCTTATTAGTTTCTTTAAAATTTAGTTTTGTAATTAATTTTAATTACGTTCTGTAATAATAGTAATTTACTTCTTTATTTTTACAGTTTTTACTATTCACCATGAGGAGGTAACTTCCCCCTGCTAGGGTGAAAGGTAATTCTTTTACTATTACTACTTAGATTAATTCCCTTAAATATAATATATTCACTATTTAAAATTGACTTAAAAAGGTGTACGGGCCAAATTTGACTTAACCGTCATTCTGCATTTGGGCCAATCACGAAACCAAGGCCCGTTACCAAGATCGCACCCAAAGCCCATCGCCCATCGCCCATCGTTCATCAATAACTAGGTTAGAAAAACGTCTAAACTCATAAAACCCACCAATTAAATCAGCAGTTACAGAGGGTAATCATAAACACCACCATTAAGTATACAGTTACAGAAATCCCAACGGGCAGGAGAGGAGTAAATGACTCTACATCAGAGGATTTATAAAAGAGAAAGCTCATGGTATGGAGGGGGGACTGAACACTACTGAGTTCCATTACTTACAACTTTCGGCATTCCAACATACCATGCCCTCATGGCAATCCAAGAGGATCAAAGGTAGCCTCTAGCCTTGCTATTTCATTACTTACAGCTCGTCTTCATCACTGACTTGAGCGTCGGAGTGCCTACGGCACCCACCACACCGGTGGGCAGTAACCTCCACGCTCACTCTACCTTGTTTTGCTGGATCGCTAGCGCCCCCAACTATAAATTCTCGATTGTGGACCTCGGGCGAAATCCAGCGTCCACAATTACGGCACCCACCACACCGGTGGGCAGTAACCTCCACGTTCACTCTACCTTTGTTTTGTAGGATCGCTAGCGCCCCCAACTATAAATTCTCGATTGTGGACCTCGGGCGAAATCCAGCGTCCACAATTTGGCGCCCATCGTGGGGCCCTAGCGATTTATAGCAAACAAAGCTTTCGTACAGCCTACGAGAACTTACAAGCATTACCATATCCTTAAGCAGTAAGCAATCACCAGATCACATGGCCGCTCAGTTGGCAATTCTCCACGAACGGCTATCAGTTTAAAGGAAAGAAAACTTGGCCACGCGAAGCTTCAGTACGAGCCTCCAAAGGTAGATGGAGCGAATGTTCTCTTCCTTCCAACGGCGCGAAGCTTCATATCACCATAACAGTCTTACCATTTGATCCAACCTATTGGAGACATTCAATAATGTGGCAAGCGACAATCCTCCATCACAAAACTATCCACTAACTCGAGAAAGAAGTTAACATATCTCCCCAACCGTTCTAGCACAACAATCTCCTCCACCATGTGCAAGGAAATTCAAGAGTTCAATGAGGCAATTTTTTCAAGCCTACCCGCTGTCAGGCCTCTAGTGAGGAAGAGTCGAGCAGGCAAAATTGCCATCATCCAGACCAATCTACATACCTGATCAACCAAAAAGTATTTTATTAGATTGTCATAAATTCTAGACTTCTTGGAATGGTTGCCCTCAATTCCATATCACATGGTTGGATTATCGTGTTACCCAGACGACACGAGAATATAGTTATATTCTCCACATTACGAGAAAAGACCACCATCAACTCTCGACTCCATTCAACTATTGTCTCACTGACCTCTAACAGGAACAAGCCACGTCCCTTCAATGGAACCATTTTTTCCTATCATTCATCTCATGTGACGGAGCGATGACTTGACATGAGAAGGATGTCCCAATGGACTATACTCTAATGAAGACTCAGTGTGGACATCCCAACCGACATTACCAGGTATGACTTGACACCTTTTATGAATGTCCAGACTACATTAGTACGGGATGAGACTTGTTAGAGATGTCTTACTCGACATAAGTATGAATGAGACTTGTTGAGGATGTATCAATTAACATACAATATGTGGCTTGGCACTTGTCAAGGATCACAATCGACACTACACGTCTGAGACTAGACACTTATCGCATTCGACACTACGTATATGTTAACTATCGAATGAGCTCATTTCTATTGTTCCAAATTATTTTCATACACATCTATAATGACATATCATACGAGCCTCATTCTACTGTTATGAGATGAGCCCCAAACGACACGTTGACTCCCTTGGTCCTTTGACTCGTAGTATGGAAATGATCCTGACCTCCAACAGGTCGGGTGAGGGATACACTCACATGTACCTTCATCAGGAATAGTAGAATGAAGACTATCTTTTGACCTTCACAAGGTTCCACTGTAGACTCAAATTAATTTATACCCGGGACCAGTTAGGTACATGAGCGCATGACTTTCTTTCGATCCAATCGACGCGGGATTCCCCAGTTGGACCTTAATCTTACATGGAGACTCACCTAGCTCGTTTCCATTCTAGTCGACTAGGCTACGTCCTAGTCTTCTATCGGTCCACCCTCATTGGACCATGTGATCATTCTATGAAGTAGTAATAGATCCAACAGAAATCAGATCCCATCTGACTCGATAGCCCTTATCTAGAACACTGAAATGACGCCTCAATATTTGGACCTCCCACGACATATGATGTCTATTAGGTGAGATCCTAAGTTTTTGTTCTGGCTTAGTGGACATGGCAAAGTGCCAAGAGTTATCAATAGCTAGTCGACTGTACCTTAAGGCACGTGTTTCTCAGGCGAGCCGTGTAAGTGTGCTTTGATCTCAGGAAGCCTGATCCCCAAGGGCTCAAGCACAACATTATTTGCAACCTCTTTCTGGCCCAACGCCATAAGCCAAGTAGTTCCACCTCCTTACCCATTTTCCAGCACGAATGACATCCATGTTTTCCTTAATGGGCCCGTTCTTAGCAACTCCACTCTCTAGCTAAGATCCTGCTCAAGTACTTCAAGGGCCTCGCCCGAGCAACGCTGAATCAATATAAAAATAATCATGAACTAGGACAGCCGACATTTTCAGATCCAAATGATATCGCTATCAGACCTTGGAACTCTTAGATGATTCCTGATATGTATGCATTCTCGCTAACTTCAACAAAAATTCCCTTAATCTGTAGTCACTCTTAACGTGCCCAGACATCTTCAATTCTTCGTAATGTCGGCTCGTTAATTACCAAACTTTATGGGACTGTTGAAGGAAATTCACTCAGCAAAATGAACCTTTCACAAGCGACAAAGTGGAAAGCCCCCCGTCTTCTCCAATCTTGTTTCGTGCATGGTCTCACACAATAACCATCACGCACAACCAAGTCATATGCTCCACATATGCACGAATTTCTTTTTATAAAAACACATCAGTATCATGCTACAATTATATGTTACATGCGCATCTGCTAGCCACGTCCAGATTAAACAAACACACCACAGCCAATCATCAAGCATGATCCATTCACATGTTATATATCATTCACCAAGTGAACCACATGCACACAGTCATAGTCATACATCAGCCGTGGGCCACACTTTGCATCTTGTCCAGATTTACTTTTGTCTTTAAATTCATCAAATCAATTGTTCTGGTCTTCATCACATCAACATGCAAAGGAGGCCTGTTCCACTCGACAAAACACCAGTGCATGAGATTAGCATTTCGATTGATCGAGTCTACAAGGCCTAGTGGGATCAGAATGGCATCAACACACTTATTGCCCAATAAATGCCCCACTCGCCAAAGCTCCATTCATAATTCTGATAAACTAAGTCGTATGCAAGGTTCAAGAAAAGATGATACACGTGAAAAACAAGTCCGCTCAGCAAAACAAGAAAAAGGGGCATGTCGTTCGAGCAACGAAAAACAACGACGCTAGTGTCACTGAGCTCCTCCCTGACAGAAAAATCACCAAAAAGGCATGGTAGACACACCCATAATCCCTGTCATGAGCGCCATCGACATCCACCCAAATTACTACACTACCAGTTCATGCTCCGGTCGTGTTTCTATTTTCCTCACTCATCTTCCCAACCGACTCAACTCGGTCCTCTTTTGGAGATCGACTCGTGTTTCGGTTTGAACCGTTGATTGTGACGGTCAAGTTTAGAGATGTCGAGTCGGGGTTTTTACCACGGAGTTCTGAGTGTTTTGCTTGCAATGAGCGATGTGGGAGTGGGTTTTGTTTTTCGTATGTCTATTGCTCCTATTAAAATAATCGATGTGGGATAATTAATAGTCTCATGTTTTTGCGGCCGTTGCTTCTCTCAGTGGGCTGGGCCCAGTTCAAGCTTTAAGTTTCGACTCCTCTTTGCTTTTCGTCTGGGTGTTCCAAGCCTTAAGTTTGGGCTGCATGGTCTGTTTTGGGCCTTTATTGTGGTGTTTGGGTCTCCTGGCGCTTTTTTTTCTCGGTTTTGGATGTTTGGACCGTATCTGATTGCTTGGGTGTTGATGGCCTGTTTTCAGTTGAGGTGCCGTGTTTGGAGTTTCTAGTCTGATGCCATGAGTTGGGCTCTTCTCGTCTTTGGGCTTGGGGATTTTGCCCGTTTATAAGATGTGGGCTTTCCTTTTGGGCTGTAGAGCCATCATTGGTTTGTTTCTTTGGTGCAGCTTGCTTCTCAAACTGGTTTCGTGGGAAGTCTCTCTTCTGGTTTTCAATAGCTGGTTTGGGCCGCGGTTTGTTTGAGCTTGATCACAACATGTCTTGCTTAGTTTTTTTTCTCATTTTCTAATTATTGTATCTCAACATATGACCCAATCCACATCACCTACTAATATTGGAAGATTAACTAGCTTACTCAACGAAGCCCTCGGGCAACAGGTAAAAGGGTACTTGCTCTTTGTCGCTTTCATGTTCTCAAAACTTACAGGTAATGAAGTACGACATATGTCAATACACGGACCTTCTTTAGGTCCAGACGACATGTAGACTCAATTTGGTCCCTCTTTGAAACCAAACGAGTAAATGTCTTCCTGGCTTCATCTGGTTCAGTCGACCGGGGACATCCCCCATGGACTCATGTCGAGTCAAGTTGTAGACATGGATTTCACATGTCGTATGACTTATATCCTGAATCTTCATCTGGTTCAGTCGACCGGGGACATCCCCTATTGACTCATGTCGAGTCAAGTTGTAGACATGGATTTCACATGTCGTATGACTTATATCCTGAATCTTCATCTGGTTCAGTCGACCGGGGCCATCCCCCATTGACTCATGTCGAGTCAAGTTGTAGACATGGATTTCACATGTCGTATGACTTATATCCTGAATCTTCATCTGGTTCAGTCGACCGGGGACATCCCCCATGGACTCATGTCGAGTCAAGTTATAGACATGGATTTCACATGTCGTATGACTTATATCATGAATCTTCATCTGGTTCAGTCGACCGGGGACATCCCTCATTGACTCATGTCAAGTCAAGTTGTAGACATGGATTTCACATGTCGTATGACTTATATCCTGAATCTTCATTTGGTTCAGTCGATCGGGGACATCCCACATGGACTCATGTCGAGTCAAGTTGTAGACATGGATTACACATGTCGTACGAAAAATATCATGAATCTTCATCTGGTTCAGTTGACCGGGGACATCTCTCATGGACTCATGTCGAGTCAAATGAAGACATGGACTTCCTATAGTCCATACGAAAATGTTGTGTAAATTGAACCTTCAACAGGTCCAGTCAGTTGGGTACATCCCTAATGGCTCTTGTAGAGCCAAGTACATGATCATGACTTTCATTTAGTTAATTCGATTGGACACATCCACGATGGATCATGTAGAGACAAGTTCATAACTTGACATTCGTTTGGTTCAATTAATAGGCAGCACCAACGCTCATGGTCTCGCCCCAGGTGACACACGCGTCAAGTACTCTCCAAGCCAATGACTCATTGACTTACAGAGTAGGGGAAAAACTGTACGGGCCAAATTTGGGCCCAATGGCTTAACCGTCATTCTGCATTTGGGCCAATCACAAAACCAAGGCCCGTTACCAAGATCGCACCCAAAGCCCATCGCCCATCGCCCATCGTTCATCAATAACTAGGTTAGAAAAACGCCTAAACTCATAAAACCCACCAATTAAATCAGCAGTTACATAGGTAATCATAAACTCCACCATTAAGTATACAGTTACAGAAATCCCAACGGGCAGGAGAGGAGTAAATGAATCTACATCAGAGGACTTATAAAAGAGAAAGCTCATGGCATGGAGGGGGGACTGAACACTACTGAGTTCCATTACTTACCACCTTCGGCATTCCAACATACCATGCCCTCATGGCAATCCAAGAGGATCAAAGGTAGTCTTAGCCTTGCTCTTTCATTACTTACAGCTCGTCTTCATCACTAACTTGAGCGTCGGAGTGCCTACAGCACCCACCACACCGGTGGGCAGTAACCTCCACGCTCACTCTACCTTTGTTTTGCAGGATGGCTAGCGCCCCTAACTATAAATTCTCGATTGTGGACCTCGGGCGAAATCCAGCGTCCACAAAAGGATACCACCAGATTGGTCGGTTGGTAATTCATTTTAATCTGGTTTAAACCTGACTAATCAAGGATACCGCCAGATTGGTCGGTTGGTAATTAAATTTTCTTACCGCCTATATGGCAGGTTTATTTCAGTTATGCCTTTATGGCTGGTTGGACTTAATTTGACTTAATCAGGTTACCGCCTATATGGCTGGTTGGTAAAATAATCACAAGTTAATATATTATATTAAGGGAGATATCTAAATTAGTAGTAGTAAAAGTTAATCCTTTTACCTTAGCATTTTATTTTATTTTATTGCAATTTACTTTACCGCAATTACTTTTCAGTATTTTTACTTTATGTCTTTTAAAGCCCTAGTTATGTGTCGTAACTAAGTTAGTTATCTGGGGTTGTGATGACTTTTAATATCACTGGTTTATAAGGGGTTATTTTATAGTTTGAGTAATTTAAAGTTTTACTTATTAAGTCTTAAGCCTAATGCGTCTTGTTAATTGGCCACTAATAAGATTGATCTGGTAAATCTAAAATGAACTAGACATAGGGATTTTAGGTTTCAGCCTTAGACTTAATAGCCCACGATCTTCCTTGAGGATAGATAACCCTTTAATAGATTTCCTTACAGGATAGACATATACCTCGGGTCGGGGGGGGGTAGCCATAATTGGAAGTTAAACTTAATAAATCCAGATAATTTGGTTGACATAGACATATGGTTCAATTGGGTTAAACTGGGTATTTGCGTCTGACCATCGACAGAGGCTTTCGCATAATTTAGTGTTCCAGGTTAGTAAACCGATTTATTACACAAACATAAAATAACCACTTCATCTTTAAAATGATATTGGAAGAAATCACAACCCTAGATAGTTTTTAATATTGAATTTTTTAAAACCTACTTTCGAACAATTTTATTTACTTGTTTTTAAATTTAGAATCGTCACCATTTCAAATCAATCAAACAACCTGTTAGATACTAGTAATCATTTGACCTCATAAAATTAATATCTTAGGTATTAAGTCCTCGTGGGATCGATACTTTTTATACTACTTGAACGATACGTGCGCTTGCATTATACGCGTGTGTAAGAATCGATCAAGCATTATGCGAACACTCAAGGAGTTATTCGAGGAAAATCAAGAAATCGAGATCTATCAGAGGTCTAAGGAATTGTTCCATGCTACACTTAAGGATGGATGAGTTGTCAACATTCATGTTTTGAACATGGTTGACCAGATCCGATATTTGGAGCGACATGGCATTGTGATTGATGAATGGCTATGCCATATTGATTTTGTCTTCTATGTCTGGAACTTATGCTGGATTTGTGTTAAACTTTCACTTACATTAGATGTAAGACGGCTATGAAGAACTTCATAACATGTTACGCACGACAGAGTATGATTTGAATAAAGGCAACCCCACTTTATACCTCCATGGTGGAGCTATATCTTCAAAGATTTCTGAGAATTCAAAGAAAATCAAAATGGGAAAGAAGAAGATTTCAAAGAAGAACTCCGAGAAGAACAAAACTGCAAGACCGCATGTAGCTTGTTATCAATGTCTACAATGCAAGAAGTCTGGACACTGGAAGATGGACTATCCAGATCTGAAAGGAAAAGTAAGACCCTCAGGTACACTTTGTATTTTTCTATTATTGACATCTCATTAGCCTTAGATGCAAATAGTAGATGGGTGTTAGACACTGGCAGTCCTACTCATATTTGCAACTTCATGTAGGCCATAAGGGTTAAAAGAAAGCTGAATACATGAGAGATCTAGCTTAGAGTTGGCAATGGCGAGACATTGGATGTCAGGGCCATAAGAACGGTTGTTCTATATCTCCACAATAGATGTAAATTAGATTTCCATGACTGTTATTATGTATCATCACTTATCAAACAAATTATATCACTGTCAATATTGGATAAAGATGGATATAAAATAAACATTAAAGATGGAGCTTCATATTTATATGATAAAGACAACTTATTGAAATGTGAATGTCCTTTTATCTAACGGTCACTATGTTTTGGAAACATACATAGATGTCTTAATATATAGGAAAATACAATTAGGAAATCTGAATTAAATAATACTGAATTATGGCATATGAGATTGGGCCACATAGGTATTAGACGTCTATCCAAATTGGTAAATGATGGTTTAATTGAAAATCTTACCTTATATCCTTATCCGATTTGTGAGTCATGTATCTAAGGAAAGATGAAAAATGCCCTATTTCTTGGTGTTGGACACCGTGCTGGAGATTTATTGGAACTAATACACAGCGATGTGTATAGTCTATTAAATCATGCCGCTCATGATGGTTCAACATACTTGGTGACTTTCACGGATGATAAGTCTAGATATGGATATGTCTATTTGATGAGACATAAATCGGAAACATTTGATAAGTTCAAAATATTATAAAACAAAGTAGAAAAACAAACCAGTAAATTCATCAAATGCCTTATATCAGATCAAGGCGGTGAATACATGAATGAATAATGGAATTTTTGGCTAATATAGCCCACCAAGAACACCTCAACATAATGGTGTCTCAGCGTAGAAATCGTACTTTATTACATATGGTGCGATACATGATAAGCTATACAGATCTTCCTTATTATCTTTGGGGTTATGCTTTACTTACTGTTGCCCACATACTTAATAGGGTTCCATCGAAAGCTGTTTCTACGACCCCTATCAGATATGGTTCGGTAGAAATCCAAATCTTAGGTATTTAAATATTTAGGGCTGTCATGCATACGTTAGAGTTGCGCATCGGGATAAACTAGCACCTAGGAGGTATAAATATAGGTTCGTTGGATATCCTGAAAATTCCATGGGATATCAATTCTACAATTCTGAGCAATGAAATGTATTTGTTGTTTATTTTGCCACTTTTCTTGAAAATGAATTTTTGAGAGAAAGTGGGAATTATAGAAAGATTGAACTTGATGAATTTGATCTCAACAGTAAGGAACCTAAGATAGAAGCAAAGATCCAACTAGGTAAAGGATCTACAACACAGGTTCTACGTAAGTCAAATAAAATATCAAGGCCTTCTGAGAGATTATTTTTAACATCTTATGTGAGCCTTGATGTTCTCATCTTTGAGGTAACAGATCCGACTACGTATAAAGAAGCGACATTCGATATCGATTCGGGAAAATGGCAGGAAGTCATGAAATACGAGATGGATTATATGCATGAGAATCATGTCTCGGACTTATTTATATAGATTCATTGAAGATGATATCTATATAGAACAATCATATGTTTTCGTATCTAGTGAGACTTCAAACTCGATTTGTAAGCTCCAAAAGTCTATTTATGAACTTAAACAGGCATCCCGAAGCTTGAATCGTCATTTTGATGAGATAATTAGATTATTTGGATTCATCAAAAATGAGGAAGAACCGTGTGTTTATAAGAAAGTGAGTGGGAGCATGATAGTTTTCCGAGTCTTGTATATAGACGACATCCTTATCATAGAAAATGATATAGGATTGATGCAAAGTGTGAAAGTCTACATTTACAAGAACTTCTCCATGAAAGATATGGGTGAAGATTCCTATATACTAGGTATAAGCCTTTACAGGAATAGAGTTAGAAAGCTTATAGGGTTGTTGCAATCGACGTACATAGATAAGATGTTAGAAAGGTACAGTTTTACCAACAGCAAGGCAGTAAATGTACATTTCTGATACGTCATACATCTTTCGAAGAAAATGGCACCTCAGATTGAGGAAGAGGGAGTTAGAATGTCTAACTTTCCATATGCTTCTTGTATTGGAAGCATTATCTATGTTATGCTATCTACGAGACTTGACATCAGTTTCGGCGTCAATGTGACTAGCCGATATCAATCTGATCCGGATAATGATCATTAGACAGCCATGAAACGTATCTTGAAATATCTTAAGGGTACTAAGGATAAGTTTCTGATATATGGAGAAAATGAGCTACAAGTTAAGGGTTATACAGACTCGGACTTCCAGGGAGATCCAGATGATAAAAAGTCTATATCCGGATACATATTTACCTTTAATAGTGGTGAGGTTAGTTGGCGATGTTCAAAGTAAGGCTCAACATTTGATTCCACCACTGAGGAGGAATTTATAGCGGCTTCAGAAGCTATTATAGAAGCTATTTGGATTAGAAATTTTAACACAGAACTTGGCGTTTTTCCTAGTATTGTGGATTCGATCCTATTGTACTGTGATAATAGCGGAGCCATTGCGCAGGCTAATGACCCGAGGATGCCTTCCAAGTCTAAACACGTGGAAATGAAATATCACATAATTAGAGAGATTATTAAACGAAAAGACATAGTGGTCTTGAAGGTTCAAGGACTAGACAACATAGCAGACCCGTTTACTAAGGCCTTACCTTCTAAGTTATTCGATAAACATGTCGAGGAGATGGGACTGTAGTACCATCCAGATTGGCACTAAAAAAGTGGGAGTTTGTTTGAGTTGGTGCTTAGAGCCCCAATCCGAATAATATATTGTATATTTTATTATTTATTAATAAAATAACTATATTTTCATTTCATATCTTATTAATGGTATTGTCATTATGCATATTAGATTGATGTATAAATATGCTAAGAATGAAATCAATTTTAGAATAGTTTTATGGTAATACTAGACACTAGGTGGTCCAATATTGGGATAAATATTACTATTATAAACTATTCTTAAAGTAAATATTCCTAGTTGTTTGTTTTGGAATACGGTTGAATTCCTATAACCTATAAGACTAGCACATGTCGTATATTAGAATTGGAGTTCCAATAGTTTAACCCGATGTACCATGAGCTTTGGAAGCTCGTATAGACGTGTGGGTATTGGGTGGACCGAATATTGAATGACTCACATGTAATTCTTAATAGTTTAGAGTACACACCACCATCAATAAGAATCTCTTTGAGTCGAGTAGCATATGTAATCCTTTGACTATAGGATAATATTGATTTTGTGTGAGATCCTACACACTTTGATGTTATGTATGTCATAAACCTTTTATGGTTTGTCCTTTAGATGTTCGTTGGGTGTGGACCGATGCACTCGTTAATCAATTGCGAATCAAGATATGATCCGTTGGCCCATATGTGTACCATAATGGGTTTAGGTATCTGTGTGAGTAAGTCACGATTCTAAGTCACAACATCAGATGTACACCTCTGAAACTTGACGGTGTATTCTATATTTCCTAAGCACAACTCGGATAGCCTACGACTGAGGGATTGTTAAATATATGTGATGACCTCGACTTGTATAGTTCAAAAATGTCGTTCGTGTTCTTCACGAATTCGAAGGTGGCCGAATTGCGTACATATTAGCTAGGCTTATATGACGAACACTTGGGCTTAGAGAGTCCCAATATGAAGTATACCCGTTGAGCACTTGGGCAACCGATTAATTTTGATAAAAGATAATATTCGATATTATAATTATCAACTAAAATATTCAAGTGTTATTGGATAATAATGATTATTTACTTTGACCTAATTGGATTAATTCAATAATTACACAAGATCTTTGTAGTAATTTCATAAATTTTTCTACCACTTGAGGATATTTTGGTAATTGTAAATATATAATTATAGGTTTTTTTGGCTTGACTTAATTGGATTAAATCGAAGTGGAAAACATTGAACTAATCAATTTCCTAATTTTTGTCTTAATTTAATTGGATTAAATCAAAGTGGCAGACAAAGGTAATTACTCACACCTAATTATACATATTTGGATAAATTAGATTAAGTCCACATAAAAGTTAATTTAGAACTTTTATTAATTAAAAATTACCTAAGTTTTGCAATAAATAACAAGCTTAAGGAATGTTTTAATTAAGCTTGAGAAAGCTAAATACAAGCAATTCTTGGAGTAATTAACCTAAGTTAGAGAAGCGTTTAAAGAAGTTTTGTGAGGTCTCTACAACATTTCATCTAGGAGAAATCAAGACTGGATCTTGGAGTGAAGCTTGCTAGCATTGGAATCAAGATTGGATCTGGGAGTCAAGCTTGCAAATCTTGGAAGTTCTCCAACTATTTCAACAAGGAGAATGAGATTGGATTTTTGTATCAAGCTTACTAGGTAATATTTGATCTTCTCATAAGCTATGTTCTTCATTAGTGAGACATATATTGATGGATTATGTATTGGATGCATGATTACATAGCTTAAAGTTGAAATAAGGCTAATAAATTGTGTTAAGGTGATTTGAAAGTATAAACACAATATGCTTGTTAATTAGGTCAAAGATGTTCATATTGGACATAAAATAATTAATAAGAGATTGGAACAATAGATTACAGTTTAGATCTATTACTACCATTCTAGAATCACTTGACCATCTTTTGGTGAACTAGAATTATTCATGAGACATTTCATAGTGGGCTTCTAAATTGGTTTATGATTTGGAATTAAACAAATGCATATAAGTATTTAGAATACATGTATGCTAGTTGTATAACATGTGTTGATGGTGGTTATGAAGCTAAAATTAGATTTTAGGTGTATTTGAAGTATTATGAGAAAATTGGAAGTGTTTAGTATTGGTTTGAAGTTGAAATTGCTCACTTCCTAGGGCAGCAACGCGACTCTGACCCCTCAGCGTCGCGACACCGAGCATCAAATCAAGGAGCGTCGTGACGTCCACCCCTCCACGTCGCGACTCCAAGGCATTCAACTATCGCAGTTGCTCTTGTACTTTGGAGCGTCTTGAAGCCCAAACTCCCGCGTCGCGACGCGTAGAGTTGATACATACTAAAACTTCATTTTCTCTGTTTCGGAGTTTTTGAACTCTGTTTTGGTCTCTGTTTTATCCCACGGACTCGAAACATAATAGTTTTACATAAAATATTTTAAAATAGACCTATGTTTGATATCCATGGGCTAGACCCACTTCTGCTACGCAGGGCATCGATCCGACCCTAAGGGTTCCATATCCCAATAATAATGATACCGGTGATATTTTTCATGATATTTTATGTATGTGACAACGTGAGCGGGGCAATGGTCCAATCCCGGTATATATGGAAATGCAGGGGAGATGTCCCAATCCCGATAGTTTCATATGAGTTTTCAAGTGTTTTATTAGTTATTTTATGAAACACAGTTTACATGTTTATAGTTTTCAAGATCAAGTTTACCAATTTAAGTTCGTGGTCGCGATTTTAGTCATGCTTATGGTTTACATTCATGATTATGTTTTTAGCTCATGATTCCAGTTTATAGTCAAGTGTGCAGTTACAGGCTTATGATGGGATTTTAACCCATGTTTATAATTTCCATGTTTACGATTCATGTCGATAAATTTCTAACCCATGTTTATAATTTTCAATTCATGTTAATGTCTTCGGTTCATGCCACAAATCACAGTTCATGTCATGATATTCAAGTTGGGTTTACCGTTTGTAAATTTTCATCATATTTACAGTTGTAGTTCATGTTTATAATTTAGGTTCATGTTTATATTTTTAGTTCATGATTCGGTTTTTAATTTATAATAATAGTTTTCAGCCATATTTACAAGATCATGTTATGCAATTTTCAGTTAAGAATTCCATAATCATATCTTAGAGATTTCATAATCATATCTCGAGTATTGCAGAGATCATGGAAAATTAAATTGAATGATAATTTCCTTTTAACCGTTGGAGTAGTAATTTTCTTCAATATTTTCCGCTGAATTTCAATTATGCTACTGACCCCATACCATCACTAGAGTTGTTAAGAACTCTAAGGTCCTAATGCTTACCACAGGGTTTGATGAGATTAAGATGAAATATGATAAAATCTATTGATGGGGATTTCTGCAACTAAGGTATTTGTACAGTTCGGCTATGGCAAAGAAGGAATTCTCCTTATCTGGAGGACCCATGCTCAGAGTGTACATGTTGCTCTTCGACCCGACATGGAGCTTGGGTCCAGTTTTTCGTGTATGACCAACCAAAAAATATGTCATGGCACAAATTTCAAAAACCGACAACATCGGAACCAAGGCCGGCCACTTTGGACCAGCGGCTCGGTTTGATTTGGCCTTACCCCCTGGAGCAAGCGGATGAGCTCGGACATTTCGAGTCAGGACGAAAACAGCTTGAGAAGCTCGACAGATCATTTGGCTGACCTCTTGAAGGCCGACGTGAGACCAGAGTAGTTGGATTTTCCCTCCGACACGTGTCACAGCTTGAGAGCTCTTTACAGGCTGGCTTCATAATTGTTGCGTGTGGCAGTGGAGAAAACATGATGATGTGACAGGCCGTCAGGCAGCATGCTTGCTTTCGACGACAACAGTCTTGGGACAGAGAGCCCGTCAATCAGTTGGAGACCGCGCGGGAAACGTCACAAGAGCTAGAGGAATAGTGTTGTATTCTCTGATTATATAAAGAGAAGTGAGGTTTTTTTGTGATGGAGGATCATTTTTTGACAGCAAAAACTTGTAACAAAGAAAGGGAATTACTTATAAACCCTAGAGAATAAAACAGCTCGGTCTTACTCTGAAAAACAGGTCGGCCGAGCCCAACTTAAGTAATAAAAGAGGAATAACTCATTTTGTGCCCGTGGACGTAGGCTGGACTCGCTCCGCCGAACCACGTTAAAACTCATTGTCGACTTTGTGTGTTTATTTCTTGCCTTTTACTATATTTACCTTTGGTATCCCCATAACCAAATAAATTCAAGGTTGAGGGAGGGTTGTCTCGGGAAGGTTATCTCGAAACTACCCCTGGGACGAAAATCTTCTGTCAATAGTTGGCGCCGTCTGTGGGGAAAGAGCAAAAAACAACTTGCGTAGTAAGACGATGGTAGAAGGTGGAAACCATGGGTCGTTGGAGAGTTCAGCAGTAGAATGGTTCGGTAAAATAAGGGAAGGAATTGATGAAAGGGGAAAAGAATGGGAAGAAGCTGGTTAAAACGGGAGAAGGAAATGGTTCGCAAGAGGAAGGAAGGTTGACAGCAGAAGCTTTCCTTTTTTGAGTTGTAGAATGGAATGTAAGAAGGGTAGCCAACGATCACCCATTAGAACTGAATTGTAGAATGAAATGCAGCGTCAAAAAGTGGGTGACGTTTGCCCGCCTCCGGTCGTGGCTGGACAAGTCCCTCCGGGAACGGGTGCTATGCTTGTTCGGCCTGCTAGGTCCTCAGTTCCGGAGGGAGGTAGTGCTCAAGGATCGACCAAGGAATAAATCGGCCAGAGGCACGCGATCGACATCTGTCGGGGCCCTCTCCATTCAGCGCAGTGGCCTCTCCGAATGATAAGAAAGGAGAAAAAGCACAAGAGGACAAAAAGGGCCATAAGAAGTCAGAACATAAGACCTCGACTAGGCTTCCAGACTTGCTCGAAAATGGTCATGGAAGGTCCGGTCGGAGGATTCCTGTCGACACGGCAAGTATAGAAGGATCTGATGAAGCTCGGACTGCAAGACAAGAACCAGAACAAACAATTGTAAAAGTCTCTTTTAAAATGTTTCGTAAAGAGTTGTAAGAATGGCAGCAGGTCTCTTTTAAAATGTCCCGTAAAGAGTTGTAAGAATGGCAGCGAAAGTTATTTTCAATATTATTGGGATGTGCTCGATGCGAAGGGGTGATCGGTAGTCGGGAAGGGCACCAAGCCGGCATACAAATCCAGGTGTCATTATCAAACCCCGTGGTGGAAGTGTCCCGACCTAACTCCTCTCACCTTTGAGGATCCAGAATACGTCAAGGGATGAGGTACATATGGGAAAAACACAAACCCCACGCGGCACGCCAATCCCGAGTGTCATTATCAAACCCCCGAGGTCGAAGCGTTACTACACCATGACTCGCATATTTGAGGAACAGCTCGGGTAAACCGGACCCATGGAGGTTTCTTCCCCTGCGAGTCGGCTGGTGAGTCCCGTTGAGAACCATCAGACCACCTGGCTTGGGTATGGCCAAAATCCCCCCCTTGATTGCAGGAGTCTCAGGTAAACCAGACCAAGGAGGTTTCTTCCCCTCCGAGTCAGCTGATGAGTCTCGTTGAGAACCATCCAAGGGATGGCACACACGGGGTGTCTTATTCCACCATGGGGTATCTGTCTGACCGTCTTGGATCAGGAGAAGCATGGCATGGGGAGGTTTCTGCCCTCATAGCGCTTGCAGGCTCCAGAGCCGCCCAGTATGAGGAGGTTTCTGCCCTCAGGGTCTCGGCCGCTCACCGATCTGTAGCTCGACTAGCCGGGACGGTGAGTTGTAAGATTCAAAATTGTGTTTTAGGAGGCACCAGACAGGATGCTGCCTCGGAGCCCCCGAGTTGTTATTCTTTTCAGCTTTTGCTTGGAGTATGTGCTAAGTCACCTCAATTTTGCTAACTTTATTTTGTTCCATTTTTGTTTTTCGCCGATGCCCGGCAAGGGGACGCCCGCGTCGGGATCCGCAGAGCCTCAGAGGTTGAAACTCTTCCCTCGTGTAAGTCTCAAATGTTCCACCAGCTCGGGGCTGGATTCGTTCCGCCGAGTTTGTATTATTCCTCCAGTTCGGGGCTGGATTCGTTCCACCGAGTCTGTATTGTTCCACCAGCTTGGGGCTGGATTCGTTCTGCCGAGTCTGTATTATTCCACCAGCTCGGGGCTGGATTCGTTCCGCCGAGTCTGTATTGTTCCACCACCTTGGGGCTGGATTCGTTCCGCCGAGTCTGTATTGGACCACCTGCTCGGGACTGGATTCGTTCCACCGATGCATTATTCCACCTGCTCGGGGCTGGATTCGTTCCGCTGATGCATTATTCCACTTGCTCGGGGCTGGATTCGTTCCGCCGATGCATCGTTCCATCAGCTCGGGATCAGGCACACTACATCCCACCGAGTCTATCTCATTGGTCTGTGGACGTAACCATTCCCACAGAGCCATGTGTTCTTCTCAGCTGGGTCGGTTACATCCCACCGAGTCCATCTCAATGGTTTGGGGACGTAGTATTTGTTGGACAATTATGACCCATAGCATCACTATTTATACAGATCATGGTGTTGTTGTACAAATTAACTATGTGACAAAGGAAATTGCTTTTTATCATTTGTAATTAGATTACCAAGATGTATAAATGATAAAAGGTCCTTATGATTAGTTCCGGATTGAGATGATATGAGACAGTATCAATCCATGAAGGTTTAATCATTAAATATCCCTAGTCGTAGTATTATCGAGATTGGACATCGATAATACGGAATAGACTAGTATTACACTTGTGCGCGTTGTGGGAGCATAACGGCATAGTTCTCATATATTTGGGTATATGATACTCATGCAAGTGTAATAGGAGGTTGTGTTTACCGATGGTACGGAAACAGCTTCACTCTGGATAGACCCCTCGAATTCCATTGGTAGTATGACTATGTGTCTATGGAAGTCGATCGAATCAGGGTAGGTGTATTCGGTCTTAACCTGAGACTTGCACCGCTAATACTTGCGACAATCAATATACTTTGGTTTTGGTCGTCCAGGGCTTTAACAGGTTCTGTGTACGCCTCTTCTGGGTATATTGAGAATCGTAGTGTATTGGGTGTGATGTCAAGACGGAAGTATCACACCAGTCATAGTGGAGATGATGATCACGTAGGATACGGAACTGGTTCTCTTTTGTACTGCAGTCATCGGGATAATATGACTAGGTCATGATTATCCGATTATAGAGACTAGTTACCAGAGATCCGATATGTGCTTCGTATGGGGCAGACACAATTCCAGCCCCAGGCCTAGCACGTGACATCCGATACTGGATCGTAATACGCAATTGTACGTATACTACGCCTGATATAGATCACATATTCCAGTAAGAATATTTCTGGAGAATTGGGTAGGCACGGTGCTTTGCTAGAAGCCAACCATGTCTTGCAAATCGGTAAAAACGTAGTACTAGGTACGTACGTGTTCGGATAGTCCGACGACCGGATTTACTGCCAACATATCCGGGGATCTCATAGGTCGCTTCCCGAAGATTCACCGATGACGTATGACTCGCACTTTATTAATCTGGGATTATTATAAGAGAGAGAGAAAATTAATCTGGGATTAATTACGGAGATATTTTATCTGGGATAAAATATTACTTAAAGAGAAAGAACGATTAATTTGGAATTAATCGATAAAATAATATATTCGATATATTATACTAAATTAGATTTCGACGCGGAATTAAAATTAGATTTTAATTCGGGCGAACGAGTTAATTTAGAATTAATTCGTTAGCGACATGAATAGTAATTTTGCTAGGCATAATCATTTAATTACGTCGCAACGGAAAATTGTTAATTGGAATTAGCGAACCCGAGCCCGGAGTGTTTGCGGGCGCACTCGCATTTCAAATTCAAGTGCGGCCCACAAGTCACATCAAGCCTCAAATCATTAGTCACTTTGATTGATGTGATGTCTAGTCACTTTGATTGATGTGATGTCTAGTCACTTTGAGTGATTGACAACATGTCATTGATTGATGGTGGTGGTTGGATGGCTTTAATGCCTTTTCAAATTTTGAATTGGTATATTCTTATTGATTTTGGAAAATCAAACCAACCTAACACAACTCTTTCTCTTTCTCTCCTCTAACTTCTGGCCAAGGGCAATTTTTCTTCTTGTCTTCATTTTTCCGTGAACCCCACAAGGAAAATGTGAAGATTGTTGTAAATTTTCACAAGTGATAGCACCTCTTGGGTCTTGCGAAGGTTTGGGAAAACCACCCATGGGCATGGAATGCACACCAAGCTTGGAGCTTGAGCAAAAAATTGGAGGAGCAAAACCGTGAGCATCATGGACAGAAAAGCTTGGAGATTTTTGTGTTGTTCCTCGCATCGCATAACCGATCAATGTAAGTATGATTCCGCCATGCTTCTTTGTTGTATTCGCACATGAGTTTCTTGCTTGAAATCGATCTTGGGACTATAGTAGAAACCCAACAATGGTATCTGAGCCATTTTGAGCATGAAATTTGATTAGGGTAAAATTTGGGTAAAATCAATTTGAGCATGTTTGATAAAATTGATTGATTGAGTATGCTTGAATGATGATGTATTGAAGTTGTATATGATCAATTTGTTGATGAAATATTGATTGGATCATATTTTCCCCAAAAATAAGGCTTGGCCGAATACTGGAGTTGCCCTATGTCATGGTATTTTTGTTTTTTGATCATTGGATGAGTTGAAATCATTTGGAAAATGTTGATGTGGATTTAATTGGATTGAAACCGAATCGAACAATAAAAACCCCTAAAATGCCGGACTATTAAGCATGGAAATGATGTGATTTTTTGATTCAAATGTGTTGGACATATGTTGATGATAATGAGCATAATTAATTGAGTGAATTAGTATTTTGGAAATGTTAATTTGGTTAATTAATTATGGCATACACTTTAATTAATTGAATTATGAAATTTGGAATTTTTGTAATTAATTAATTGGGCCAAATTTGGAATTGGGCTTTTAAAGTTGTAATTGGGCTTAATGGGCTTGGTTGGGCCAAGTTTGGTTTAGGCTAATTGGATCCAATTGGGCCCAAAACCATATCCATAAA
This sequence comes from Zanthoxylum bungeanum, assembly GCA_019454045.1. NCBI lineage: Eukaryota > Viridiplantae > Streptophyta > Magnoliopsida > Sapindales > Rutaceae > Zanthoxylum > Zanthoxylum bungeanum. Next base: position 81,929 of record SKCR01003449.1, read on the forward strand.
GTCCAAATATGACTTAATGGACCTTTAATATTTTAATTGGGCCTAATGGGCCTAAATTGTTTCTTGGCAAATAAGGGTGATTCCTTAAATGGGCTTTGGTATTTGGGTTTGACCCATATTGACCAAAAGTCCATGCCTTATGAAATTAATTAAAAGCCCATTGGACTTTAATTAAATTAACATTGGATGTTAATTGGGCTTTGAGACCCGTAAGATTAGATTTAGAATCTAAGTCGTAAAGGCTTTTAATAAAGTGTAATATTTAATTTGAATTAAATATAGAATTAGTATTAAATACAAATTAAATTGGATTTAATGTTGTAGTTTGATATAATTCAAGAATTCGTACTTTGAGTACTTATTCTTAAAACGAGTTGGACTCGCGCAAAATCAAATCGTTGTTTGAACATTGGATGGTCATTAATTTCAGATTAATTAATTGGATTAGATTGATTGATAACATGCTTGTGTGAATACATGGATGCGATGTATGGATAATGTATATCGGATGGATATTAGATGGGTGAGGGCAATTTTGGAAATTGTTGTAATAAATTTAGAATTTATTAATTGGACCTGCGTGTCCAGCCTATTACCTCTTGACTCTGTGTATTTCTCTTCTCACCTATTCCCCTCAATGTAAATGAGGTTTCTTTAGAAGTGTTATGTAATTGGGTGGTAGAAGTAATACTTGTGCTAGCGGGAGAGAGAGGAAGGAAAGAGAGATGTTCTAGGAACAATGTGTTAAGTATCCATCCGCATATCATTATTATATTATTTTATATGCGCCTTATTATGTATTTAGAATGCATGTTTAAGGGTGTATGATGATGAGACCTAACAAAGATAATTAATTGGTTGCCAATTACGCGAAAAACCCTCAAAACATATTAAGCGTTTTTCCTTCCATTGAGTGATTCTTACTCAAGATCCAAGACTGGCACTGGTTTGTTGGCCAAAGTCAAGACCTTTGTCCGTCGCGGATGTGTTTGAATCATGAAGGCTTTGTTCCATATCGGTGTCTTGTCCAAGTTGTGATTTGTTGGCCAAAGTCAAGATCACTTCTTGTCCATCGACATTGATTACGAAGCTTTCCAAGGTCAATGGGTTCCGCTTAACTGGGATCACTAAGTTTGTTGTGCCAAAGCCAAGGCTTAGTTGATTCAGAGGAAAAAGGTTAGGGAATATATTGGATATATTGGCATATATAAGATATATGTTTCGGACTTGGATGTCCACCTACTGGATCTAGGAATTGGATGAGATCCAATTGATCTTAGAGATCTACCTAGTTAATTATCATACAATTTGTTGGCCAAAGTCAAGATTGTGTGTTATTTAACGGGATCCTAGCCCACTAGGAAACAAGGTTTCCCGAGTACTCCACAGAGGGTTAGAGGCTCGCCGAAAAATAGTGGGAGGCAAGTATTAAATTTGCAATCGTTTAGTTTAGTTACTTGCCATACGCGCATTTCATTTATTTTTCGTCATATAAATTAATTTATTAGTTGGACTAATATTTAATCGTTTTTTATTAAACAGTTGGACTGTATTCAAACTATTTCAATTAATAGTTGATTTTATAATTGGATTATAGTAATCAATATAATTGAATTTAACCAATTAAATTATAGTTGATTATATAGTTAGACTATAGTAATCATTATATCAATAGTACCTAAAATCGTTGATTCAATAGTTGGACTATAGGAATCAAGATAAATGAAAGATTAGTGTTTAAACACATAATCCTGGGTGAAAATGTATTTAAACGACTTTAATTTTCAAATTGGGAATAAAACTTCAGGATAGTCCTGAAAACTAAGAAGTTACTTTATTTGATAAAATAACATCTAGGCCTAAGCCGGAGTTGAGCAAATAGTAGAACATGATATTTGGAATATTCATGTGATGATAACTTTAGTGCTTAATCCATTATGCTTGCCAAAAGACTCCTTAATTTCTTAATCAGAACTAAGGATTAGATCCTTATAGTATGATAATGAAATTGAAGGATCTTCATAGATCTATCCTTAGATCTTAGAAGTACTAAATTGCAATAGTAAACTCTTGGAGAGTTAATGGCTATTCTCAAGGAGACAAAGCCAGAGTTGCAATAGGCAAGAAGCGCAAGGCGCATCTTATTTCGACATTCTAGAAGGCCAAGGCTTGGCCAAAGGCTTCTGGGGTGTGGAAAATGGCAAAGGCAAAATCATTATAATCTTCTGGGAAGACAAAGACATATCCCAAGATGTCTGCCTAAACTGTGGCAAACGGGGTCACTGAAGCGTGACTGCCGTATGGACAAGGCAGACATGAAGGAATTGAAGACGGGCAAGGCTCCGACTTCAAATATGTTTGTCATAAATATGTTCACTACTAGTATTAAAATTGGATTTTAGATACTGATGTGGTACATAAATATGTACTGGTGTGCAGAATCTGCTGATAGCAGCAGGATACTGACTTCAGTTGAGATTTATCTACGAATCAAAAACGGGACGAAAGTCGCTGTTTTAACCGTAGATAACCTAAGTTTAGGAACTACCCTTCGGGTGTGTACTTAAATTAGGAAACTGTTATAATGTAACTAGTTTGACTAGAAACATTATCTCTATATCAGGGTTTAATCCGTTGCGGATATACCTTTATATTCTAGAACACTAAAGTGTTTTATTTTATAAAGATGATATTGAGATAAACACATTAGATGTGAATAACAGTATTTATATTTTGAATATAAATAAATCTCAAACGTATAACATGACAAACAAATAGCTCAAACTGATTTAATCAGTTGAGACTTAATAGTGGCATTGTTGTCTGGGACACAATTAAACAAGACTCGTATATCCACACTTTCGAAGAGTGGGTACTAGGACAGATTTGATTCTATTCAAATAATGTCTACGAATCTAGTTTATTAGGCAAAGTGCCTAAAACACTTTTACTTGGTAAAAGTGCAAGTGCCACCGATCTGTTAGCCCTCGTTCATAGTGACGTAAGTGGGCCCATATCTAGCTAGGCTAGAGGTGGATATGAATGTTTCGTGACCTTTACGGATGTGGCATCGCGTTATGGTTATGTGTTTCTTTTGAAACACAAATCAGAAACTTTTGATGAATTCAAAGAGTTTCGACACAAGAAGTAGACAAACAGATCGGCTAAAGTATAAACCATCACGGTTAGACCATGATGAAAATACTTAAGCAATAAGTTTCTCAAATACTTGAAAGAGTATAGTATTCTTTCAATGAGGACTCCTCCCGGAACACGTCAATTTGACGGTGTGTGTCCGAACGGAGAAACCAATTTTGTTGGACATGATAAGGTTAATCATGAGTCGCTCTGAGCTACCATTTCCTTCAACGGATACGCATAAACAGTGCAAAACTTATTTTGAATAAGGTTCCATAAAATCTGTTTGACAGACTTCATATTAGATATGAACAGGAAAGAAACTGGGTTTTCTCATTCCTGAAGATTTGGGAATGCTAGGCATATGTTTGGATGATACCAAACTAGAACCCAAATCGGATAAGTGCCAAATTGTAGGTTATCCTAGGGAAACCAAAGTATAGTACTTATACAACTCAAAGAGAACAATGTAATTGTTGCTCACCATGCGGTTTTCCTAAGAGGAATACCTATATGCAGTGGTAAGTGGGAGGAAAGTAAAACTCGATGAAAATGAGTAATACTATTCCAGGCACCGATTCCTTAATGGAACACAAATAGTTCATCAAGGATGAAACTATACCAATAATCTTCGAATACACAAGAACCGCGTAAGTCGGAGAGAGTCAGAAAACACCTGGGGTATGGGTTTCTGATCTCACCTCATAAAGATGTCAATCTTATTGAGGAATACGAACTGACTACGTATGAGGAAGTGATACAAGGTATCGACTCCCTATTATGGCAAAGTGCCATGATGTCCGAAATGGATTCCATGTATACCAACCAAGTTTGGACACTAGTTGTTGTACCGCAAGGCATTGTGCCTATTGGTACTATATAAGTCTTCAAGGAAGACATACATGGAAGGCAACATACCAACGTACTAAGCTAGGCTTGTAGCGAAAAGGTATCGTTATCAACATTGTGTCGATTACGACGAAACCTTTTACTTGTTGCCATGGTTAAATCCATTTGGATAATGCTTGCTGATGCTGCATGTTTCATTTATGAAATATGGCAGCTGAACGTCAAAATCGCTTTCCTTAAACGGAAACCTTTTGGAGGATGTTTACAACATCCTGACGGTTTTGTCGTACCAAAACAAGCAAACAAGGTTTGCAAGTTATTCGATCCATGTATGGATTGAAGCAAGCATTGGTTCTTGGAATTATCGTTTTGATGTAATCATAATGGTGTATGATTTAATTCAAAACGAAAATGATTCTTGTGTATATAAGGAGGTTAGTGGGAGCGCACTGACAATGAATGTCCTATATAATGATGACATATCATTTCTTGGAAATGATATTCCCATAATACAATCGGTGAAAGCTTGGCTTTCATGAAAATTCTCCGTAGAATTCTTGGGAGAAACAACTTTATTCTAGGAATAAAGATCTACTGGGATAGATCAAAAGTTGTTGACACTCTCCGAGAACTCGTACATTGAAATAAATGTACGCGACCTGGTGTCTCATACGCTTTGAGCATATGGAGTCACAATCGGGCCAATCCAAGTGATAGTCACTGGATTGATGTTAAGAACATCCTTCAGTATCTTAGATGAACTAAGGATGCTGTCTTATACTATGGAGAAGGAGAACTTGAAGTGACTGGGTTCACTGTTGCAAGTTTCCTAACCGATAATGACGACTATAAGTCGTAACAACGGTACTATATAGTTTGAATAACGGAACAGTGAGCTGGAAATCTTCCAAGCAAGATACTGTTACCGAATAAACAACAAAAGCGAGTTATTGCTGCAGCTGAGGCAGCAATAGAAGCCATTTGGGTCGATAATAATCTAATTAGATTAGAATAGTTCTGTTAGCAGCTGAGCTAGGCTACAGTGCAGGCTAAAGAATTAATGGTCTCATCAACGATCCAGATATATACTTCAAATATTCATCTGATTCGTTCGGATCATACATCGTGGCGATGTGATGATCGAATAAATCGCATCAGATGATAATCATGCAAATCCGCTGACGAAAGATTTTTCTCAGCAGAAGTTTGAGCGAACCGTACATAGTTCGGGTGTAGGACACTTGAGTGATTGGCTATAGGCCAAGTGGGAGATTGTTGGACAATTATGACCCATAGCATCACTATTTGTACAGATCATGGTGTTGTTGTACAAATTAACTATGTGACAAAGGAAATTGTCTTTTTATCATTTGTAATTAGATTACCAAGATGTATAAATGATAAAAGGTCCTTATGATTAGTTCCGGATTGAGATGATATGAGACAGTATCAATCCACGAAGGTTTAATCATTAAATATCCCTAGTCGTAGTATTATCGAGATTGGACATCGATAATGCGGAATAGACTAGTATTACACTTGTGCGCGTTGTGGGAGCATAACGGCATAGTTCTCATATATTGGGGTATAGGATACTCATGCAAGTGTAATAGGAGGTTGTGTTTACCGATGGTACAGAAACAGCTTCGCTCTGGATAGACCCCTCGGAATTCCATTGGTAGTATGACTATGTGTCTATGGAAGTCCGAATCAGGGTAGGTGTATTTGGTCTTAACCTGAGACTTGCACCGCTAATACTTGCGACAATCAATATACTTTGGTTTTGGTCGTCCAGGGCTTTAACAGGTTCTGTGTACGCCTCTTCTGGGTATATTGAGAATCGTAGTGTATTGGGTGTGTGTGTCAAGACGGAAGTATCACTCCAGTCATAGTGGAGATGATGATCACGTAGGATACGGAACTGGTTCTCTTTTGTACTGCAGTCATCGGGATAATATGACTAGGTCATGATTATCCGATTATAGAGACTAGTTACCAGAGATCCGATATGTGCTTCGTACGGGGCAGACACAATTCCAGCCCCAGGCCTAGCACGTGACATCCGATATTGGATCGTAATACGCAATACTACGTATACTACGCCTGATATAGATCACATATTCCAGTAAGAATATTTCTGGAGAATTGGGTAGGCACGGTGCTTTGCTAGAAGCCAACCATGTCTTGTAAATCGGTAAAAACGTAGTACTAGGTACGTACGTGTTCGAATAGTCCGACGACCGGATTTACTGCCAACATATCCGGGGATCTCATGGGTCGCTTCCCGAAGATTCACCGATGACGTATGACTCGCACTTTATTAATCTGGGATTAATTATAAGAGAGAGAAAATTAATCTGGGATTAATTACGGAGATATTTTATCTGGGATAAAATATTATTTAAGAGAAGAGAGAGAACGATTAATTTGGAATTAATCGATAAAATAATATATTCGATATATTATACGAAATTAGATTTCGACGCGGAATTAAAATTAGATTTTAATTCGGGCGAACGAGTTAATTTAGAATTAATTCGTTAGCGACGTGAATAGTAATTTTGCTAAGCATAATTATTTAATTACGTCGCAACGGAAAAATCGTTAATTTGGAATTAGCGAACCCGAGCCCGGGAGTGTTTGCGGGCGCACTCGCATTTCGAATTCAAGTGCGGCCCACAAGTCACATCAAGCCTCAAATCATTAGTCACTTTGATTGATGTGATGTCTAGTCACTTTGAGTGATTGACAACATGTCACTATTGATTGATGGTGGTGGTTGGATTTTTTAATGCCATTTACAAAATTTTGAATTTGGTATATCTTATTGATTTTGGAAAATCAAACCAACCTAACACAACTCTTTCTCTTTCTCTCCTCTAACTATCGGCCAGAGGCCAATTTTTCTTCTTGTCTTTCATTTTTCCGTGAACCACAACAAGGAAAATGTGAAGATTGTTGCAAACTTTCACAAGTGATAGCACACTCTGGAGTCTTGCGAAGGTGATAGGGAAACCCACCCATGGGCATGGAATGCACACCATGCTTGGAGCTTGAAGTAAAAATTGGAGGAGCAAAACCGTGAGCATCATGGACAAAAAGCTTGGAGATTTTTTTGTTGTTCCTCGCATCGCATAACCAATCAATGTAAGTATGATTCCGCCATGATTCTTTGTTATATTCGCACATGAGTTTCTTGCTTGAAATCGATCCCGGGACTATAGTCGAAACCCAACCGTATTCCCTCATAGCCAAGTGTTTTCTTCTCAGCTCGGGGTCGGGTTACGTCCCACCGAATGCATTTGATTTCGGCTCGGGGACAGACTATCTCCTCGCGGCCAGACTAGAATTGGTCGGGTACGAGATCACATCCGAATTTTGGAAAACAAGTTAGAAAGTTCAAAGTACTGAAGGCAGGAAGTAAAGAAAAAATTGAAATTACTTTAGGAGTGCATTGTTTTCAAAATACATAGGGCCCCGTTCGGGTCACCCTCTACTGGTTAGGCCGCCACATGGGCGTTTGTTTCTACTTCAGCAGGCCCAGATGGAAGGCTGTCAGGCACGGGCTCGGCAAAAGGAACCTCAGCTTCGGCCTGCGAGGCATGAGGGGCTTCGATGACTTCAGCTTCAGGAGCAGGAGTGAGTGCCTCAGGCTGGACCTCCTCAGGGGCCGGGGGCATGGGCATAGTGGAGATAGGATCTGGGTCATGAATTTCCT